>VXBC01010430.1:71153-87873 GCA_013399945.1 Ploceus nigricollis | reverse complement strand
GAATCACCATCTCTGGATGTGTTTAAAAAAAGATTGGACATGGCACTTGGTGCTATAGTCTAGTTGAGGTGTTAGAGCATAGGTTGGACTGGATGATCTTAGAGGTCTCTTCCAACCTCATTATTCTGTGATTCTGTGATTCTGTGAATTATGCCAGTCTGATGGTAAAGATAATATTGTCTTACTTAGACACAGTCAGATTGTCATAATGGTATGTTACCTATTCCTGTATGGGAATATGCTAAATTAGGATAAGAATTATATATTTTTAAACTGTGCCCACTCAAGCTATGTCAGAACAAAAGATTTGTGAACGAGCTTTAATGTTAACAGATACTCCTAGCACATACAGTAATCACTGCTGGGCTAAAATGAATACAAATGCACACAAAAATTACATTTGTCCTTTTATAAAAGTAGCAGATATTATTTCTAGCTTTTCTGTTTACATATTTGGTTTCTTAACCTGGAAATTCAGATTCTGTGGAAGCTGGAAGATTTTCAGACTAGTAGAGAGTAACTGAAAATAGTTTTATCACCAAGTTTATGAGTGTAAAGACTGATCTGTTGAAAGGAGAAGCAAATGTTAATTAGATCCTTGAATTCTGTTTTTCATTCCTCATTCAGCACAAATGAGTAACTAATTTTGCAGAGAAAGGATGCTTTTGTTGAAGAACTGAATCACACCAGACTCCCATTAAATTCCATCTTGTCCAAGACCCAGTAACTCACTATAAATAGGAGAACAGGGGGGTTAAAATAACTGAATCCATCTGGGATGGATCTTTTATCTCTGCTCCCCTCTTGAACTTCATCCCATCAGATGGGGTTGGACACAATTTTTCAGTACAACAACAGGCAACAAGGGAGGCAGGAACATTAAACTAGGTGCTTTCATGGGTGTTTTTGTTGTGTTTCCTCAGGTCCAGAGCCCCTCTGCTGAGCAGGCAGGTGTAGTTCTGAAAGCAGCACCACTCCGTGGAAAACCCAGGAGCTTTGGGGCTTCCAAACAATCAAAAGCAGTCAGGGAGATCAAAGTTCTTCATCCTGGGCCAGCTTCAGCATTGATGGCTCCATTAACCTCCCTGCCACACAAAATAAGCAAATTATTAATTTTTCTAGATGCCTTTGATATGGACACTAATTCTCTTCCATCAAAGCCAAAGAATACCTGGAAAACCACTTCAGAGGATTTGAAATGATCTCAATATATCTTCAATACAAAGAACACTGAAATAGGAGAAAACAGGTTGGAATTTAAAAATCAAAAATCCCACACAAAACCTTTGTTGAAAAGCCCAAGCCTCTGAAAACCTGTTGAGCTTTTAGCCTGAAAAAAGAGGGGAGTTCTACCTTCCCTTCAGTTTTTCAGCATTCACTAAAGCAAGAGTGAGATCAAGAAAAATTGTCCCACTGTATTCCTCTCCCAGAGCCTGATGAAAACCTTGCAAGCAGAAATAAGGAAACTACAATTTACTTCTGGAACCTCCAGTCAAAGAGTTCAGAGAGCAAGGCTTTATCCCTTTAAACTTTAGAGAAAAGTTTTCAAGATTCCCATCCATGTTTGTTGGAATCAAAGAAGCAATGTAAATGTTAGACTGATTTCTCTGATTTTTTTTTTTTTTTTTTTTTTTAGTGACAAACCACCTCTAAGAAAGCAGCTCTTGGTAAACTGGACTATTGGCAATCAAGAAAATATTCAAATGTCTCTCTGGTCACTGAAGTAATCCATTCATCTGGCCTCTTTGGAGCAGAACATTCCCCCACTGGCCCCCAAAATGGGTAATACTCCATCAAATCCAGAGAATTTCAGGGATTTATTGCATTTTTCTCTGCCCAGATAATCTTAGATCAACCTTACAGACTTAATATACCCTGCAGTGTGCAAAACCAACAGGTATTCCATCCTGGAAGAGGTGTGGGTATCATCTTATCTCCCCTCCCTTCCTCATTCCTTAGGACTGATTGGGCTTTTTTAAATATAAGGGTTAAATCCTTAGACAATTCCCTTGAGATCATCTATCCAGTAATTGTAACTGTGATGGTCTCATTCACAGAAATGGTCAGTTTGGGAATTTATTCTGGTTTATTCTGTGTAGTTAGTTCCAGTGTTATATTGTAAATGAGAAAATTCCCTGAGTCCATGGGAGATTTGCAGATGGCACTGGACATTCCTGCAAGCCAGATCCTTGTGTGCAGTTATACCTCTCCCACCCATTCAAATTCCCTGCTTCCCAATGCTACTGAATCTTATCCCAAGCCCAGAGGAGCAATCTTTCCTCCCTCAAAGACATGATCCAGTTTCCACATGTATTACCTAGCATATGAACAACATATTCAGGGGATCTGCTATGGTAAAAAAACCCACAAAACCCCCCATGTGAAGCCTCCTGTCTAATAAGGGAAAACCTGGAAAAACTTTCTTGAAATGTGTTTTGCTGGAAGTTCAGCACCTCCCCATCCTTTCTACAGCAGTCAGAGAACAGATTCAGCCTCTTACCTTTCACCACTGGAAGACTGTCCTTAGCAAATCCTACCCTTCATCTTTGATTTCTGGATTAAACAAATCCAGTTCCTCCAAAGCACCAGAGTTTTAGACCTCTGGTTGGTTTTTTTTGGGTCTCCTTTGTTCTCCAGTGTGTCTTTCTCTCCCTCAATGCACCAAAGACTCCCAGAGTGGCACAATTAATCACCCTGTGCCTCACGTGACTTTCCTGCTAATACATGCTAGGATAAAAAGGTTTTTGTTTTATTTTTTTTTTTACAAAGCACCAACTGTTAAATTGTGGTCCCCTAAAAGCTCCACATCTCTGCTGTGGCACCACTGAGCAAATCCCCATTCTTACAAATCCACTCTGGTTTTCCTTGCTTGTCCAGGAGAACCTGATCTACCTGTTCCAGACTTACAGGAAGAAATGAACCAAAAATATATATTAATTCAACTGCACAAGCTTCTGGAGAGACAAAAGAGATGAGGGATATGTCTCTGAAGAGCTTTCTTGATGCATCTCCAGCACCATCTGGGCAAGGATAGATTTGTAACTGCTCCAGAAACTCAGCCATGAGTGCCTAAAATGTAATTTTTCTGATCAGTGACCATTTGTGGGGTTGTGCAAGACCTTTCCAGCCATCTCCACTTGATGCTGTGTTTCCAGCTCAGTTTTAAGGCTGCAGGTAGAGCCAAATGTCACGTAACAGGGATCAGACCACCACCTGCTTCTACTCTGCCACCCCATCCTCAGCTTTGCCATGGCTTCATGACATGGGTGCCACACTCTACACAAGTCCAGATTTTAACTTACAGAGTGCAGTGAAGAAAAAACTGAACACTCCACACACTGCTTGGAGCTTGGTCAAACTGGAACGCAAAGAAAGTGCTTTTAACTGCATTTTACAGAAGGGATTAAGAGAAAAGAGGCCTGATTTAGCTCCTTAACTCCAGGCATCTTTTTTATGTGCTTCAATTAGATGCCTAAAGTGAAGAGCAGCCCTTCTCCACACATCCTGCACTGCTACACACTTACATGCACAGACACATAACACACAGGTGCCTACCTGCCTGAGTGTAAAGGGTGCAGCAGAGACTCCTGCAGTGAAAACTGATCACCTGCTACTGCCATCTTCCAGCCATGCTGTTTTCAGCACAGATGCCCTGATGAATCCAGTCTCAGCCTCCAGCTCTCCCTCTTTCTCTGCCAGCCTTGCACTGTGCCCTTCCCTGTGCTGGCTCCATTCAAACAAGGCACTTGCATGACTTTCTGCATTTCCTGTTGCCTTAGAATCAATTTGAACAGACTGGTACTTGTTTTCAGCAATATCAGAACTGTTGTTCTGGGCCATTAGCTGAACACTTTGGGATGTTCATTGGTGGGATGGAAAAGCTCATTTATGTACTTTATCTTAAAACATCGTTATCATAAGATCCCACAGCTGACTGTGTATGGACTACAAACATTCCGACAGATATCCCAAGAGCTACTCACAATCGAATATCCAGACCCACGATTAAATCCTGGGATTCCATGGGATCCTTATGGAGGATGTAAACAAACAAGCCCTGCCAGTTAGTAACGTATGCCTGTGAACACCCAGAACGCTCTTATTTGGCCAACTGACCTTTCCATAAATTCTGAGGGTGAATTCCCTGTATTATCAAGAAAGAAAACACAAAACAGCTCTCTTTTTGACTCTGTTCCTGGTGAATTACATCCACAATCTAAGATGGCCCTTGCTGAATCCTGGTGAGACACAGCAGACTATGATTTGATCCCTGTGGAGGATAGATGTGGTCTCCAAAGAATTCCCTCTGAAGAGTGAGTAAGGACATCCCTCAGTGAAGATATGAAGAGAATAAAAACTACAGAGGAATGGGGACTGACTGATGATGTGGGAATAGGAATGCAAAACCAGCCAGGGGAGCACACGTGCTCCTAGACGGCAAAACTGACAGCCCTGGGAATAAATTCCTCTGGCTCTGCTCACTCTTGGATGTGCTCAGCTATTTCCCACACTGAACTCCTTGTGTTGTTGCTCACCGTCATCCCACTCAGAAGCCACAGAAGCTGGAAATACATTCCTTTAAAGCAAAAAGAATGGACTGTCCTTGTCCTTCAATCTTGACTTTGTCAGGGGATCTCACAAAACCCACAGATAAATATGAGCATAGGACTTCACATAAATGACTGCACTTTTTCTTAAATAGAATGCAAGACAGGACATCAAGTCTCTCCCACTGCACCTTGATTATATACAAGAGACTGGGTCTGGATAAGAAAGCTAGCAGGCACAAACACATCAATGAGCTTTTACTACAACATCTTTCAAAAATACTACTGGCAGCTAGAAATCAATCAGAAATTATTTTTACTTGCTGTGAGATCATGACAGGAACAGTGAATCATCAATAAATAAATAAACAAATGAGAATGTCAAGTCTACAATAATTTGTAATTCTACATTGAAAAAGACCTCAGATCTCTACATCACTTTAAGTGGCATTAACTTCATCATGAAAAAATGGATTTGATCAAATTTTAAGACATACCATCTCATGCAATAATGGAAAACATATTTCATGGCATATTTTCTTCTGGATTACTTCAATTACTTTCAGAATCTCAGAAGCTATTCCAAACTCAAAGTTTTGCTTTATGTTTTGTTTTGGTTTATTTTATTTATCATTTCAATTATCCCTGGCCAAATTAATCCCTGCTCTCAGTCCACTACATACAGTTGCCTAAGAAAAAGGACTGACTTGCACTTGCAAGACCAACACAGGGAAGGTTCTAACACAGTAACATCCAGTACTGAGGGCACAAAACCCATTTAAGTCAGTTTCAAGTTCAAGCTAAAACCAGCAAATTCAAATTAAAATCTCCCAGGCCAGATTCTCAAGATCAAAACCATTAATTTTAAAAGTTGAAAGCAGTCAGGGCCTCCTCCCAGGAGGTACTGAGTGACCCTTAATGCCAATCAAAGTTACCAAGAGTTGAAAGAGCTCTGAAGCCTCCAAGATTGGGGCCTCCAACAGGCTACAGCTCCCAGAGACCATGTAAAAGTGGGCTTAGGGATCACCCCTCCAGTGGATTCCAGTAAACACTAGTTAGAATTTACTCAGCAATTTTCAGGACCAAGTTCCTAGATCCAGAAATACCTGCTGTCCCAGCAAAGGGAACAAGGGACACATATGTTTTGGCTGCTAACTGCTGACACTCACACTCAGGACAGAGGAACACCCACATCTTCCTTTCATGGCCTCTTTGCCAGTTCATAAATTTTTAAAAGGGAATAAACACTTTTTCATGTAACAGCATGCTCCTGGCACTGTTTTCACTCTGTCACAAGGTTAAGTGCATAAACAGCAGTCACTTCAGATATAACACTGAATTTAAACTTGTCTTCTCCTGGTCAACAACAACACAATCATATCCTTCTGCATTTTCATTGCCCAACCTCCATGTCTATGGATTATCCTAGGAAAACAAGTTTCGTGTTACTCAGTTGGAAGGAAAAGTCCAGAAAGGGGTTATTAGAGACACTGGACTCACTTCATCAAATGACAAAGAACTACTACTGGCTTTTGTAAGTAATAACAGAGAATGAGCGACAGCTTTGTGGGCTCTGCAGAGCAGAGCTCCAAGTTAACCAGTGCATAAATTGCCATGTTGGGAACATAAAACCATTCTGGAAGCTGACATCTGAAAGGCAGACACAGCAGGAGCTTCAAAGGGGGTGAATTTGCAAGCTACCAGGTTGCCAGTGACACCAAGGCACAAAAAGTGCAACTTGACAACCCAAGGTCTTAGTTCAGCTGAGTTATCAACTGTGGGTCTTGCTGCCTTTCTGATTTCATGCTAGATTTTAGATTTTAGGGAGGAACTTGGAGAAAAATTATCTGAGGGTGCTCTAAGGACTCAGAAGTTAGAAAACACATAAACTGTTAATCTCATGTCTTGCACCCCCCAAGACTTGATATTCTAGAGCAGCCAATACTGGCCGTGCTTCAGCATGATGAGAGATGCAGATCCTGCTCAGAATGAGGATGAAGGATTCTCATTGTTTCCTGCAGGAATGTAGGAAGGATCAAACGTGCCCTGCTCTGTCCGCAGGGAAAAGCAGAGCAAAGAATTCTCCGCTCCCCTCCCGGTGGGTTTCCGGCCTTAGTCATAGAAGAGGGATGTTGTGGGGTAAGATTTGAGCGAACGCTAACACATCACTTCGGAAGGAGTTCCAGAATTGGCTCCCTCACACGAAGCTGCCCATACCAGCACCGGAAAACCTCCACCCGACACCGGCGGGCTCTTGCTGCCCCCTCCCGGGATACGACCGGCGGAGGCACCGCCCGGCTCGCCCGGAGCCCGAACCACCGCGGCGAAAATAGCGCGGAGGCTTTGAAGTGTCCCTGTCGCCAGGAGCTGGATTTATGGCGTGCGGCAGCGCTTGCACAACCACAGCCAGGGATTCAGCCCATGCCTGGTGTTCCGTAACAGGGCACAGGGCTCACCCGTGACGGGAGATGCCGAAATTCCAACCGGCTCTCGGGATGCCGAAAATACCAACCAACTCTCAGGCTCACTCGTCTCTGCTCCGTCGGTACGAGGGGGTTCATCTTCTCCAGGAATTGCCACCCTCGCTGTCGAAGGCCTGCGGAAGTAAACAAGAGAGGAGGATCACACCGTACCCAATCCAACCCCGCGTCTCGGGCTGATGATCCAAAGGATGGATCTCCTATCTGTATGAAGAGGCAGTGGTCTAAGCTCAGAGCCCCAGTTTGGCTGGGATTCAAAGCTTCTGATGCAGCTGCTGCCCCATTGGGTGGAGGGGAGCCGGGATCAACCTCTCTACCACAAAAAAAACCCCACAAGTCTTTGGCCTTTCAACATTGTCAAAAACTGTCCTACTTTGTAAACCCTGTGCCAGCTCTGACAGCAGTGGTGCCTTGAAGAGATGACCAAAGTGCTTGTCACAGAATGAAGCCCTGTCAGGGGAGGGTTAGGCTGGATATCAGAAAAAGGTTCTTCCCCCAGAGGGTGCTGGGACACTGAGCAGGCTCCACAGGCAATGATCATAACCGCAAGGCTGCCGGAGCTCCAGGAGCGTTTGGACAATGCTCTCAGGCACAGGATGGGATTGTTCGAATGTCCTGTGCAGGGCTAAGTGTTGGTCTCGATGATCCCGGTGTGTCCCTCCCAACTCAGCATATTCTATGATTTTTTTCCTGATATCTGTATCTCCTGTCTCAGCTTAAGGCCATTTCCTCTTGCCCTCTCACTGCTTGCCCTTCTCACTGTAGAAGAGACTGGTCCCCACTCCAGTCTCCTTCCCGGTAGCTGCAGTTGCCCCGAAGCCTCCCTAAGTTGCCCCAAACGCCCGCCCTCTGCCCCCGGCTCCCTCCCGCGGCT
Organism: Ploceus nigricollis; assembly: GCA_013399945.1. Classification (NCBI taxonomy): domain Eukaryota; kingdom Metazoa; phylum Chordata; class Aves; order Passeriformes; family Ploceidae; genus Ploceus; species Ploceus nigricollis. The sequence goes on along the minus strand of VXBC01010430.1, from coordinate 79,972 downwards.
GTCGCTCCTCCTGCCNGGGCCGGGGGGGGCGCGGGAGGCACTGACCGGCTGATACCGTCACTGGCCGGCACCCGCACAATGACTGACTGACACTCTCCCACCGACCGACTGACACCCTCTCATTGACGGACACTCTCGCGCTGACTGACACTCTCGCACCAATTGATGCCCTCACTCTGGCACCGTCACACTGACTGTCTGACGCCGTTACAGCAACTGACAGCCTTACTCTGACTGACTGACACTCTCACTCTGACACCCACACAACAACCGACAGACTGACATCCTCACAGTTCTGACACCCTCACTCTGACTGACACCTGACACCAGCTGACCCTCTCCCTGACTGACTGTCCCCTTCACACCACTGACACCCCCACACTGACACAGCCTCACAGTCCCTCACACATTCAGATACACCTAAACTCCCCAAGTGACACTCACATCATACACTCCTGTGCGTGCTGACATGCTCACACAAGCTGACACACACACTCAGACATAAACCTCAGCCTGACAGGCACATTTGTGAGCAGTTACACACACACACCCCAGAGTGACCCTCATTGCCTGCCTGCTGCCAGGTCACAGCTTACACCAGTGTCCCTGGTGGTCAGACACATGCATGGGCACCAAAAAGTCTCACACTTCCATACTCTTAAGAGGCACTTACTCCCGTGATCACAGCGTGTACACCTGTATGCTTTGAGGACTTATTTGCTGTTCTACCTGCTCAGCTGCTATAGGCACTTACATGCTTACATTGTGCGAGGCATTTACACACACTCATGGTTGTGCTGCCAATTATGCTCACACTTGTAGGCACATTTGTATGCACTTTTCCAAGATTATCCCTCACAACTGTCCCCTTACATGCACACCCGTGAGTGCACTTACACCCTCATAGGGATTTTGACTCTCCTACATGTATGCACATTCACAAGCACTTACACTTCCTGCTAGGTCCCTCATTCCTGCCTGTGTGTGTACCTGGCAGGAGGAGCACCCGTGTGAAGCACACTCACAGGTGCTTCTTCACCCAAGGGTGTCTTGCTGCCCACTCACGTGCAGACTGTAGGCACACTCACAGTGATGCACAGCCCACAGTGTCCCTTGTGTGCCCTTCACACACCCTCACTCTTGTGCCCTTGTGTCCTTCACACTCACTGCTGAACACACACGTTCACACACGTGTGTACTCACCCCAGCATGATGTAGTGCTCTGCACCCAGCCGCACTGCATGTGTGTGTGTGCTCAGTGTGTTGTGGTGCCTGCATTGCTGCCACTGTGGTACACTGTGACACACACATGCGGTCCCACTGCTGCGTGTAGTGTCTTTGCTGTCTGTCACGCATTTGTACACACCTGTGTGCACTCCACTATGCGTGTACATGTCACAACTTCACTGCCACCTGTTTCTTGGACGCACATCTTCCTTCAGCCCCTTTCTTGCAGCTCACACCAGCACAGTCCTGCTTGCACATAGTGTTCCTCATCTCTCTGTGTGTGCGTACGCACAGCCCAACACATCCCTGAGAATCCCACTGGGTACTTCTCTCCCGCACACACACTCAGCACACCCAGTCTGCCACAGTATCAGAGTGTCCTCTACTGCCTTTACTCATGCCTGGAGACTCCGTGGAGTCTGTTCTCCCTTTTCCCCACACAGAGGGTTTTCTGCCACCTCTCTACGATAAAGTCCATCTTCTTTTTCATCACTACTCTCACAAGCAGGCCGTGGCTTTTTGAGCCATACAGACATATCCAAGCAACTGGTTGTCTTTACAAATACAGCTTTCCTGTACACACACACAGCTAGGATCACCCTGCATGGCATGTCTGTGCAGAGTGGCGCTGCCTCTGCTCCTGGGACAAGTCAGTTCTGCTTCACACTCACCTCCACAGGGCATCTGCTGCCTTTTACACGTGCAAGTGCAATATGGTCACCTTCTTTCACATACTGCACAATCTGTCACACACGCAAGTGGTGGAGCCACCTGGTACCTGACAGACAAACAAATACTTGAGGGCTGTAGGTTACCTGTCTTACGCAGGTAAATACATGGAACTATATATATTTTATACATTCATTTTCAGCTCCATGTTACCTGTCACACACACTGCTCCCCATTTTTATTTTGGTTAGTTCCCTCCTCCAGTTTCTGTTATACACAGAGGTGCCCTGTTCACTCAGGCTCTTCATAGTATATTTGATCCAAATTCCAGCACCATTTCCTACTTCTCAGTCCCTTACACCATGCAGACACCTGCTCTCCAGCATATTCACATGCACTCTTACCTGCACAGTGCGGTCCTTCCCTGTGACATGGACACGGTCAGTGCTCCCATGGGCAGGATGAAGTGTAGAGCTGCTGTGGGATGCGATTCCAGGGCTTCCTCCAAGTGCTGCCCTGGTAGCTCCAGGGTTGTGCGAGGCAGACACAGCTCTGCAGATCCCTACCGCAGCTCCACAGGGCAGTGTCACCTGCCACATGCCACCCGGGGTTGTGCCACACCTGTGTATCCACAGTGCTGGCCCAGCCTTTGCTTGCACCTGGAGAAGGAGCCTGCCACCTTCTCCCCTGCTCCCTGTAGCAAATACTCAGTTTGTTGCTGTATGTTTTTGAGTGGCTTTTGTCCTTCTGTGAAGCTCCCTGTTCTCTGAAATTCATGCTGTCTCTTGGGTTCCACTTTGCAGACTGTTGAGCCTGGTTCATGCATGCCTGCTGGTTTTGAGTGGCATCGACCCTCTTAAATGAGTCTTCTTTTTGAAGTGTAAGGGTAAAATCCTTCTCAATAATGTTTTAACTGCTTAGAGGGACATTGACACATATATTCTCTTTTTTGTAGATGCCCTGATCTAACTTTCTTTCTTTTTTTGCTTTTATAGCTGGAGCCCTATATGGATGAAAACTTTGTTTCAAGAGCCTTTGCCACCATGGGAGAGCTTGTACTGAGTGTAAAAATCATTCGAAACAGGTTGACAGGGTAACTGTTTCTCTTTGTTCTCCGAGGGCATTTGGACTGAAGCGTTGCTCTGTTCCTTCCACATCAGAGTGAATTTTCCCTTTGAGTTTCTCACCATTGCTGCCACCAATATGGGAATATTGATGAGAGCAATTGAGAGGGCACTGTTAGCTCTTCAGCCTCCCCTCAACAAATAAGGTTTGGTCCTTATCCTGCAGTGCTCCAGCACTCAGTCAGAGCAGTGTATGTATCTCATTCTATCACTCTGGGAATTACACCTCCCCAGGCTTTGGTCACTAGTCTGTAGTGCAGCTATGTGATGCTGACAGAGGTGGGAAGTCTGACTCGGAGCAATAAGAGAACCTTTAGAGTTCATTTGAAATAAAATGAGTGATTTATGCAGAATAAAGTATTTTCATTCTTAGTCATTATTCTTTTAAGTGTTGTAATTTCAGTTTTCAGTAGTTTAAACTTGGGTGGACAAATTGATGGTCAGTGAAAGTAGGAAGTAAACTCTAAGCTAAACCATTTATGTGCTTATCTTGACCTGACTTATGGTAAGTAGGGGCTATCCCTTGAGATCCAGCTTCTCTTTGGTAGCTAATATTTATACTTTAAAAAGAAACTGTTCTATGTATTCCAACTATAGCAAATTTCCTACCAGTTATCTAAAATACAGCTTTCCTCATCAAATGTGTTTTAAGTTTATAACTTTTGTCTCTTCTCTCCTGTGTTGTACGTTCAGAATTCCAGCAGGCTATTGCTTTGTAGAATTTGCAGATCTAGCTACTGCAGAGAAATGTTTACACAAAATCAATGGAAAACCACTTCCTGGTGCTACACCGGTAAGTAAATGGGATCAGCCAGTTGAGAACCAAAACTTGGAAGGGACAGATAGTGTAGAATGTGTATTTTTAATTATTACAGTTAAATTCAATAGTTAGCAAACTGGGATTCTTCTTTGTTTCAGAATTGAAGTTATGACTATAAAACTGTTAATGTTCTTGCTCAGAAGATTGTTGACAAAAACCACTGATTTCTTTGTGACTGTCTAGATAAAATTCAGGTGTATAAGTGTTGTGGGGTGTGATGTTTTTTATATCTGACCATTGCTGCTGTTACCAAAATTGGACTAATCAGAAACCTGAGAAAAACAAGAATGAAATTAGACTGAGTATAGTGTATGTCTGCCACAATTCTTCCATCTCTCTCCTTTTGTATAATCATGGAGTCACAGAGTGGTTTGTGTTGGTAAGGGCCTTAAAGCTTATCGTATTTCATCCCCTGCCATGGGTAGGGACACCTTCCACTAGACCAAGTTGCTCCAAGCCCCATCCAGCCAGGCTTTGAACACTTTCAGGGATGAGGCAACCTGAAAATTTAGCTCTCTGTGTTGTTACATGTGTACAGGATGAACTTGCAAGTTCACACTGTTTTTTGAGTAACATTGATTGGCAAGAGAAACATGACTATTAATCTTGCATTGTTCTTGGCCCTTAGCAAACAGAAGTTACTCAAACCTCTTTACAGTGGAGAACGAGACAGAGTATTGAATAATTGCAGTGCATAACTAACATCTCCTCTACATAAAAGCTGGGTAGTTAGGGAGAAGAGGAGGACTAGGCAGAGAGGCTAATTTTAGGATGTTGCCTCGAATATAGTAGATTAAAATGAGATGGCTGACACAGCTGTCTGTTGTACCCACAGGAGTTGGCTGCAGTAGCTGGGGTGACTGATGCATAAAGCACCTCTAGAATCACCTCAGTTACGGTGTGATATACAAGGTAAATGGGTTCCGATTTCAGAGTAGTTAATACCCAGAGCAGGAGACTGGGAAGTTCAGATTGAGCTATTTAGTCAACGTTCCTGAGAGGGTGACGTGCCCCATTAAAAGGAGTCGATGAGAGGCCTGGAGATATCTGTTTCACGTGTTTGCTCATGATTAAGGCAAGCTGATCATCCTGGATGCCTTCCGTAGTCACTGGAGAGACAAAGAGAGCAGTTCTTGCAAGGAGTAAGATAATAATGGAAGTTTGGTTTTGGGAATACTCATCTTTCTTCACAGTTTTGTTCAAAACACAATGCTGTGTGGAGGGATGATTTGCATAACACACGGAGAGAATTACAGATGTCAGGCAGAGATCCAAAGCAGCCCAAATCAGTGCACTCAGCAGGCAACTGCCCAGCTCATCCTCTGCATTTAGAGAATTTTGTTTACAGAAAACTTGAGTGTGGCTCATGCTTTTATTTATTTTTAAATACTGAATCAGTCAAAGGGATAACAGAGAGCCATGGTGCTTGTGCTGTCTCTCTTTTCCAAGCATTGGTGTTCCCAGTTCCCATCTGAGTGGAAGTACTCTCAGGTGTCTTGTTGATTTTAAAGCCAGAATGTTGCAGTGAAGAGCTAGATCCAAAAAAACAAAACAAAACAAAAAATCTAAGTGCTTCAAAGTGGAATCTAAATTTTGTGTTAGCTTGTAAATGATCCACAGAAAGTTGTGTAGTACAGTGCTCCAGACAATGCAAGCGTGCAAGGAACAGAATTACAGCCTAGAGTTAAGTCTGTGCTCTTTTTCCCAAGAATTATTTACCTGTTTTTGAGGGAAGGAAATCCATTATACAAGGTCCAGGAACACACTGGGCTCTTCACTGTACTGAACAAGTACCCTGATCTCTTGGGCATTTTTGATTGTGATCCAAAATCCTGATTTTAGGATCTGAAATCCTGATCCTGAGATTAGCCCCTGATCTCTAAGAGCTGATTCAAAGATCTTGGTCTCCTTAGATCTTGGTCTAAACTTAGATGTAAGTTGGGTAAAAGTTGCTAGAAGTGTGGTAGGCTGGGGACAGAGAGTTCCAGATGTGCCAGAGGGCACAAATCTGGGCTGCTGGGAAACGTGTTTCAAAAGTAAATTCAGATGCAAAATTTAAAGAGGGCTCCAGTGTCCAGTGTAGTTCTTTCAGAACCCTTTAATTTTGAATCTTACTAAGAGCCAAGAGCTCTTAGTCCAGAGCCAAGTATTTAACCACACTTCCAGACTCAGATTGATTCCATTTTCCAGTGTGTTGGATTCTGGTCTGCTAGTGTTTGTGTTAAATCACAAAAGTCAGTAGTAGTGGTACTGTCATTTCATTTTAAGACCTTAAAATTGGAAGAAATTTAACATTTGTTATTGCTACCTCTGTTCACTATTTTGATTTTCATTATTATATCTGTACTGATGCTAAATGTGCTTGTTACCTAAACTGGCTGGCCTGAAGACATTGAACGTGTGTCAGCATTAAGTTGTATTAAATCAGATTATTGTATTTTTCCCTAACTGCTTGAATTCACATGACAACATTTGAATGTATGGATTCATTTTTTCCTTGTTTCAGGCGAAGCGATTTAAATTGAATTATGCAACATATGGAAAACAGCCTGATAACAGGTAAGTGCTCAATATTTAAATACTAATTTTGCCTGCTTAATGTCACTCTATTAATTGCCTTGCAAAAAGTATTCAAAATATGTAAACCCAAAGTTCATCACTGCCAGTCTTTAGTAGAGGGAAGAGAACTTAGACTGCCAGTTTTGTGCTTTGCCCTGTGTGTGGCACAGCAGATTTATCCAGTGTCCTTTAAGGTATTTAAACTTTGTAGCATCAAAGTATCTAATTCATATATTATAATTTAAGATCTATGTATTATAATTTAAGATCTATGTATTGGAAATAGCTTATCTATATATGAGATATTTTTTCTTGCTGTTTTAGAAATCAGAGATATCCTGTGAGTAATAAGCATTAAAATAATCTTTAAATAAAAAGCAGTATTAAGTTGGTTGGTTGTGCTGCTTGAATTAACTTGGAAAAGCAGTGTCAATCAAAATTTTAGTTAAGCAGCTTAACTGGTGGCACTTTAACGTCTCCATTAAATGGTCTTTTAATATCACTCTTCTCTGAGTTCAAATATTTAGGCTAAATGGTAACTGTCACTCAGCATGTCCCTTTTTTTTTTCTTTTGATTGTATTTAAGACGTTTTCTTCTGATTTCTTTAGTCCAGAATATTCCCTTTTTGTGGGAGACCTGACTCCTGACGTGGATGATGGGATGTTATATGAATTTTTTGTTAAAGTTTATCCATCATGTAGAGGTGGAAAAGTTGTTTTGGACCAGGCAGGAGTATCCAAGTAAGTTGTCTTTTATTGACTTTTTTTTTTTTTTTTACTTCACATGTGGCAACAGGAAAGATAGAATGCAGCAAGGGGAAAAAAATTTCTTTTGGCTTCGATTTTAGTAATCTTAAAATACAGTGGTTTCGGCCATTCAGTCTGCAGTTTGCTTGAGTTTTGATAGTCACCATGGGTATTGTCACTCCTCTGTCAGTGTGAGGCCCTTTGTGTGTTATTGCACTTCTCTAAAATGCTGAAAAATATCTTAAGTAATCTTGAAACACTGTCTTCCTGCACTCTTGGGTGGAATTGTGCTTTACAAACTTTAGGCTGTTGAGTGTATATTCCTGTGAGAGCTGTACAGGTTTTCTTTCAAACAGGGTAGGGCACACAAAGCTGTGATTCACTGTCAGGTTCTCAGTAGCTGCCTTGTTTGTCTTTCCTGAAAATGTCTTGCCAAAAACAGGTATCAAAAAGTTGGATTTCTTAATGTAATTAAAACATTTTCTAAATAGCATGGAATTAAGGAAAAAAAAAAATACAGAGATGGTGAGCATCCTTGTTTTCAAAGCAGAGCATGGCTTCAGTGAAGCATGATTTTGTGGTGTAACACCTGTGAGAATGTTGGGATAAGATATAGGCTATGGCTGTAGGTCCCTCCACCTTCTCATATGTGGTTTCTTAATCTTAGACAGGTTGGTTTGAAGGAATCTCTGGAGGTCTCTGGTCCAGCTCCTAACAGGACTGCAGCCAGCGCTAGATCATATCATCCATGAATTGTGTAGCCTGGAAAACTTCCCAGGATGGAGTTAATTCAATCTGTCTGGGCAGCCTGTTCCAGAGCTGCACTCCTCCCCAGTCATGAAGTTCCTCTTCATGTGCATCTTGAACCTCTTGCAGAGCTACTCAGTCTCTCTGGCTGTTGGGTTCTCATGCTGTCATTGCCACCTCCCCTGGAGCTGACACTGCTGGGTTGGGCTCTGTGTGCCTTCTGATCCTCCTCAGTGTAAACCCCACAGTTCCTGTTGTGCTGCACCTGCTTCAGTCTCTGTCTATAGAACAGGTGTTGGTGCTGCAAGTTGGACTATTAGTTGGGTTTTGGGAACTGTGCATAGGTGCAGATCTCAAGGAAAAGGGAATCTATGGTAGCTTGGGAAGTGAGGAGGGAGCAGGGACTTAAGAGTCCTGTTTCTGGGAAGAGCAAAGCTGTCTCCCCTGGCAGTGCCAGAGTGTTGGTGCCAGGGGCTTTGTTGGGACTTGTGCAATTGCTCAAAGCTGAGGCATCTGCAGGTGTCATTGTGATGTGAGAGAGGAGCTTAGGGCTTGTGGACATGCCCAGTGAAGCCCTGGCCCTTCCAGCCAACGCTGGTGGATCAGGAAGGCCTCCTCCCAGCACCTCTTGTCCAGACAGGAGAGGAGCTTGGAGTGTGGTGCTGTGCCTACTTCTCTGCTTTCTGCTGAGGGTACAGGTGCTGGGGCTTTTCCAAACTTCAGGGGCAGGACAGAAGGTCTGCAGGGAGGTCCTGGCCAGGAAGAAATTATTTTTTTCCTCACCAATGGTGTGGAAAAGCTAAATGTCTGTAAGAGCTGGAAGAATCAGTGTCTGGAAGACTTAGAAGAATCACTGTCTCCCTTGCAGCACCCAGTATCTATTCCTGTACACTGCATCCATCTCTTTCTGTCTCTATTTTGGAACT
>VXBC01010430.1:39786-70956 GCA_013399945.1 Ploceus nigricollis | reverse complement strand
ATATAAATAAGATATTTGGACTTGGGTGTGGAGCTTGCTGTGCAAGGTACTGCATTTTCTGGGGCATGAACTGCTCTGAAATAGCTGCCAGTGGGGACCTCCCATGAGTAGTAGGTGATGCTGCTTTCAAAACAGCGCATTACTTGGTGTTTAGGAGTTCCCACAGAATAGATAATGCACAGNGAGTGTATATTCCTGTGAGAGCTGTACAGGTTTTCTTTCAAACAGGGTAGGGCACACAAAGCTGTGATTCACTGTCAGGTTCTCAGTAGCTGCCTTGTTTGTCTTTCCTGAAAATGTCTTGCCAAAAACAGGTATCAAAAAGTTGGATTTCTTAATGTAATTAAAACATTTTCTAAATAGCATGGAATTAAGGAAAAAAAAAAATACAGAGATGGTGAGCATCCTTGTTTTCAAAGCAGAGCATGGCTTCAGTGAAGCATGATTTTGTGGTGTAACACCTGTGAGAATGTTGGGATAAGATATAGGCTATGGCTGTAGGTCCCTCCACCTTCTCATATGTGGTTTCTTAATCTTAGACAGGTTGGTTTGAAGGAATCTCTGGAGGTCTCTGGTCCAGCTCCTAACAGGACTGCAGCCAGCGCTAGATCATATCATCCATGAATTGTGTAGCCTGGAAAACTTCCCAGGATGGAGTTAATTCAATCTGTCTGGGCAGCCTGTTCCAGAGCTGCACTCCTCCCCAGTCATGAAGTTCCTCTTCATGTGCATCTTGAACCTCTTGCAGAGCTACTCAGTCTCTCTGGCTGTTGGGTTCTCATGCTGTCATTGCCACCTCCCCTGGAGCTGACACTGCTGGGTTGGGCTCTGTGTGCCTTCTGATCCTCCTCAGTGTAAACCCCACAGTTCCTGTTGTGCTGCACCTGCTTCAGTCTCTGTCTATAGAACAGGTGTTGGTGCTGCAAGTTGGACTATTAGTTGGGTTTTGGGAACTGTGCATAGGTGCAGATCTCAAGGAAAAGGGAATCTATGGTAGCTTGGGAAGTGAGGAGGGAGCAGGGACTTAAGAGTCCTGTTTCTGGGAAGAGCAAAGCTGTCTCCCCTGGCAGTGCCAGAGTGTTGGTGCCAGGGGCTTTGTTGGGACTTGTGCAATTGCTCAAAGCTGAGGCATCTGCAGGTGTCATTGTGATGTGAGAGAGGAGCTTAGGGCTTGTGGACATGCCCAGTGAAGCCCTGGCCCTTCCAGCCAACGCTGGTGGATCAGGAAGGCCTCCTCCCAGCACCTCTTGTCCAGACAGGAGAGGAGCTTGGAGTGTGGTGCTGTGCCTACTTCTCTGCTTTCTGCTGAGGGTACAGGTGCTGGGGCTTTTCCAAACTTCAGGGGCAGGACAGAAGGTCTGCAGGGAGGTCCTGGCCAGGAAGAAATTATTTTTTTCCTCACCAATGGTGTGGAAAAGCTAAATGTCTGTAAGAGCTGGAAGAATCAGTGTCTGGAAGACTTAGAAGAATCACTGTCTCCCTTGCAGCACCCAGTATCTATTCCTGTACACTGCATCCATCTCTTTCTGTCTCTATTTTGGAACTGTCAGTCTTCCCAGTTTCTCTTTCACACTCCTGGTCCCATCTGAAAATCTGCAGGAGTCTTTCGGCAGCTTAGAAACTTAGTTGGGTTTGTGTGTGAACACCTTAAACTGACTTAGAAGTTGACTTGCACTGGATTAATTTGCCATAGTCCTTTGGCAGTGGGGAAGTTAAATGAACATGGGTCTGTGTAGAGTTTTGCTTGTGTTTAATAATCTAGTTTGTATGTAGATAAGCCTAAGCTTTGATCTGGTCTTTTTGTGANCCCAGGTAGACAAGCCCTTCCCTCCCAAACGTCTTCCTTTGCTTAGATGGATTCCTCTTACCCTCCCACACCTAAGTCTTTGATCTTTCTGCTGCGTTAGGCAGCCCATCCCATGATGAGATCCTGGCACTGCCCTCTTGGATGCTGTTGCATTGCTTCTGACTCACTACAGCATCAAAATCGCACGCAAAGGACCATTGTGGTTGGAGGGAGTTGGAGTTTTCTGTCTGGCTGATGTGCAGTGCTGCCACATCACAGTGAAGGCTTGTTGCAGAGTCCAGGGGTTCTGGATGTGCTGTCCCTGTTCCAGCTGCGCTCTTGAGAATATCAGTATCCTCCCAGCCCCAGAGATTTGGGGCTTTACCATGTGTCAGTTCACGCATTTCAACATGGCTTGTGTCAACTCACTTCCAGTTCCCCAGAATCCACTGGCACAAGAACTATACATTGACAGGCCCTTGAAAGTACTACCAGAGCTTGGATATGTGGCTTCAGGCATTCTGGAAAAGCAGCGGGAAGGCAGAATAATTTCATCTCTCCCAAGAGCAGGAACAACAACCCTAATGAACATTTTTGTTCACTGTGTTTCCCAAACCAAATCAAACTTCACTGTAGCTAATTTTTATAACGTGACATTGCTCTTTGGGGTTGGTTTTATGTGAGTTTTTCTGTGTCTCTGCAGAGGTTACGGGTTCGTGAAATTCACGGATGAACTGGAACAGAAGAGAGCACTGACAGAGTGTCAAGGAGCTGTGGGGTTGGGCTCTAAACCTGTACGCTTGAGTGTGGCTATACCAAAAGCGTGAGTAGAAGTTCAGCTGGACATTTATATGAAAAATCACATCTGGTTTTAAATGCCTTTTAGTGCTTTGGATACATGTCCAGGATGTCTCCATCACAAAATGAAAGAATACCCATGAATATGGGGAGTATCAGAATGCCCAGGAGTTCAAAGAAATTATAACATTAGCTCAAGACTAATCATTTTACACTGTTTTGAATTATATACATTATTAAATCCCTACACATGCACACACACTGTAGTTAAATATGATTGTTTTTTAAATGTATGTTCCTTTGCATTAAATTGAAATTGTTTAAATCGTCGTAATGATGTCTGGATAGCAAAGCTCAACTACCTTGCTAATTCTATTATGATGTCTACTACATATAAGACTTTCGGGGCAGGGATTAACTTTTTTTTCTGTGTTTGTTCAGAACCTGATACAATGAGATCCTGGTCTGACTTGGGGCTCGTAGCACTAGGGTAATACAAATCATAGTAATTGCTCCCTGTTTGAATAATATTTAGATTTTCAGTGACCTCATAAGTCTTGGGGGGGAAAAGGAAGAGAAAAGCAGAAAAAATGGGTGCATCATGGTGAGAAGATTGATGTTTCCTTCTTCCTGCTTCTCACTAATTTCATCATTAGTAGAAATAGCTTTATGTGTGACATATTTTCATTTCCAAACAATATTTGTCATCTCATTCTTTCAAATCTTGATAATTAGGTGGAATGGTGTTCCTTGGGAATGCTGCCACTTCATAAAGTGGCAAGGAATAGGAATTTTAGTCAGTTCTCAGGGCATTTAAGTTTATTTTTTGATTACTAGTAGTTCTTATTTCATGAACTTTTTCAAGTCTGTGCATTGAAGACCACCTAGCTCAGAGAGAAAGGGGACGAGTCCTTGCTTAGGTTTCTGTATGACAGTGGCAGAAGGGAGAGTTTTTTCCATTCTTACAAAAGAAAACTCGAGGTTTTTTGCCAGGCTTTAAGTCTTTAACTCTTCATATAAAGCAAGACTCAGTACTTTCTCTCAGAAAGCTGCAGATCAGTTAACTTCATCCTCTTTACCAGACAGAAGAAGGGACTCCAGTATCTGGATTGTGGTTCAGGATTGTTCTAAACTGAAGCTCATAGTCCTGAACTCTTCCCTTCCCAAAGCCAGGAAGTGATACCCAATTAGCTCATAAAGAATGAAAGTAATGTTTATTAATGAAGAGGAATATGAATACAGGAAAGGGTATTAAATTTAAACCACTTCTTTCTTTATGCAAATGTATGCAAATAGTAAATATTGCTGCAGTGAATAGTGAATATATTTTAAAGATTGAAATTTCCTTGTTAGACTAAGCCTTGTCTCTTTACCACATTGTATCTTAAGCTATTTCACTGCTTTTTTCATACTCGTTCTGTGCTATTTTATTGCAATTTTGAAAAATGGTTTATTGCTATTTTATTGCTATTTTTGTTCTGCTTTATTTTTTGAAGTAATCGTGTGAAACCAATGGAGTACAATCAGATGTACAACTATAATTACAACCAGTATTACCAACAGTATCACAACTACTACGCTCAGTGGGGGTACGACCAGAACACGGGCAGTTACAGCTACAGCTACCCCCAGTATGGCTACACACAGAGCACCATGCAGGTAGGGCAGCACAAGCTTGAAAGGTGGGATGGAGACATGTCATCTTCAGCTCTGAGAATCACAGAATGTCCTGAGCTGGAAGGGACCCACAGGAATCATTGAGTCCAGCTCCTGGCCCTGCCCAGGACACCCCAACAATCCCATCCTGTGCCTGAGAGCATTATTCACATGCTCCTGGAGCTGAGGCAGGCTTGGAGCTGTGACCATTCCCTGGGGAGCCTGCTCAGTGCCCAAGCTCCCTCTAGGGGAAGAATCTTTTCCTGATATCCAGCCTGACCCTCCCCTGACACAGCTCCAGCCGTTCCCTCAGGTCCTGTCCCTGGTCATGGAGAGCAGAGATCAGAGCTGTCCCTCGGGAGGAGCTGCAGACCCTAATGAGCTCTGCCCTCAGTCTGCTCTGATCCAAACTGAACACACCAAGAGATCATAGTATATACCTCTTCATAATGAAGTCTTAATATAGCTACTATTTAGTGTTTAGTCCCTGGTGTGTCCTGTTGCCTTATGGAGAGTATATTGCTGAGCTAAAAAAAAGTCTGGAGGACACAGAGGGTGTCAGTACAGTTGTGATGGTTGAAGAGTTCTCTTGGTACAGGCAATGCTCAGAATGCCTTTGGGATCCTTTATAAACTTTGTTATAAAGGATAGAACACATCAGAACAGTCACCCCACTTCAACCCTGGAATTTCAAGAACTGCCTCTGTTAGAGGTTTAGTGTAGGATCTTGCCCATGGAGTGTTAGGAATGGAACATAGGCTTATGTGTGAAGAATTCTGTTGTAATAACTCCAGTATAAAAGTCAGTCTCTTACAGTACTAATCAACAAGCAATGCTTGCAAAAGACAAAATAATTATCCACTGTCCTAAGGGGCTTGTTTTTCCTTGCAGACATATGAAGAAGTTGGTGAGGATGCATTGGAAGGTATGTTTCTCAAATTCTGTATTGAAGTTGTCTGTATGTTCTACACTGCTTGGAGATAGACTTTCTCAAATTGGACCTAATTTCAGTTTATAATATACCTTTATCTTTGAGTAAATCTGAGACAATTTGTGGGTCACTATCGCCTAGAACAGTTGCATCCTGGTTTTACTGTTGCTGCTCCTAGTTTGAACCTGGTGAGGACTGAAACTGTTTGACTTCCCCAGCACTGAGACTTTAATCTTCTGTAGTACTGAAATTTTTATCCTTTTTTTACTAGGGTTTTTTTTTTCTGACATGCTACCAAGAAAAAGGAAATAATATTAGTCACCACACTGATTAAATATTTCAAGCAGTTGTTGCTTGAAATGGGTCACTAAACCAGATCGGGGTTTTAGATACCTGTACAAGTAGCTTTCATTTATTGATGGAAGAAACTATAATTTCATGCCAGCCATTTCAGATCTCTGCCTTGAGTGCAATACACACTGTGCAGTGTATCTTACTCTATTCTTAAAAAAAAAAATATTAAAAATTACATAGTAACAGATCTACAGGATCCATAGGAATGAGTGATGATGTGTGTGGAAGCTGTTAATGGCTCTTAAAAGCATTCTAGGAGAGCTTTCCTTTTGCTGAACTAAACATACCAGCACTAGAATTGGGATATCTCTGGATATTTCTTTTTCTGGTTGATTAAATGAAAGATTCTTACCTTTGTAGGAAACTGAATTCATGTATTGTCACTGTATAATTCCTTTTCCTTAAATCTCTTCTCCTGTAATGTGTTACAACATGATGCAGCTAAAACCAAACATAGAATCCAGGAATGGTTTGGGTGGGAAGGAACTTCCAAAGCCATCTTTATCCACCCACTGCCATGGGCAGGGACACCTTCCACTTGACCAGGTCACTCCAAGCCCTGTCCAACGTGGCCTTGGACACTTAAAGAAATGGGGCAACCACAGCTTTCCTGGGCAGCCTGTACCAGGGCCTCACCTCCCTCACAGAAAAGTTACATGTTTACAAACATTTTATTCCAGATGTGTTTTAGAGTCTTTCCATTCATTCAGCTTTGTATTGAGAGTCATTCACTGACCTTTGTGACTGTGCTACTCTGATAACCTGAGCTTTAGGCTGCTGGTTTTGTCAGGTGAGCTTTACACCCTACAGGGGTCTGGGGAGTCCATCACTGTGCATTCGGAGCAGCAGGATTGGACCTGCACGCTTGTTGTCCAGCTCCAAAATGCTTTCCAAACATTTCTTCCACATGTAAAATAGGGCTATGCTCACCATGATGCTGTGGTACCACTGACATTCCCTTCATTCCTAACTGTGACTCCAGCTATGAGCTGCTGGAGGCTTTGGCAGATGAGCTCTGGTGACTGCTTACAGCAGCACAGGATGCTCCCATCCATCCGTCCATTCATCCATCATTTGTGACCTCACAGTGGAGGGAGCAGAAGGCCTCTGCCTCTGCTTCTGCCCTTTCCACTAGGGCAAGCCCCTTCTGGCAGTGCAGGTGGCTGCACTGGGCTGTGAGGTGCAGGTGTGTGTTCCCTCCACTGGCTGTCCTGTGGGGCAATCACTGTTGTAAAAAGGGACATGTTTGGATGTAGTTATTCCTTATCTCATTGCAGAGAGATTGAGTAGGACTGATCTGGTCAGGTTTGTGACTGGGCAAGTGCTGGGAATGCTTGGTGACTCACAGAATCATGGATTACTTGGGGTTGGAAGGACCTCTGGAGATCATCCAGTCCAATTCCCTGCTAATGCAGGCTTACGTAGAGTATGGGACACAGGAACACATCCAGGTAGGTTTGGAATGTCTCCAGACAGGGAGACTCCACATCCTCCCTGGGCAGCTGTTCCAGTGCTCTGCCACCCTCCATGAAAATAACTTCTTGTTCATGTTGAGGTGGTTGCTCCTTGTCCTGTCAGTGGGCACCACTGACCAGAGTCTGGCACTACCCTCTGACACCTGCCCTGGAGATATTGAGACTCCCCCCATGTTTGTTTTAATATACCAACTTGTTTAACAGGGTGAGTTTTTTCTGAACACCTTTGATGTATGACCTATTTGTCTGTCTTTCCTCCCATAGATCCCACACCTCAGTTAGATGTCCACGAAGCAAACAAGCAGTTTATGGAACAGAGTGAAGAGCTCTACGATGCCTTGATGGACTGTCATTGGCAGCCTTTGGACACTGTCTCATCAGAGATCCCAGCCGTGTTATAGCCTCGTTGCTGAGGCACTGTGTCTGTGAGACATCCTCCCAGTGCACTCCGGACTGTTACGCTGCCCCTGCATCCTGCGGTTGTGAGGGGTGGCCCTTTCCCCACCCAGGTCAGGTACTCGGAGTACAGGAGGACTGTGGCCTTTCCTGTAGAGAGCAAGTATTATAGGAGCATCACGGTAAACCTTTATTCATGGTGAAAATTAGAACTGCGACAGTTTTATTCCTTTTGTCTTGAAATGAACTCTTAATACTTATTGAGAATTGTAATTTATAAACTTTCAACAAGATGGCACAGGAGAGAGACTTTACTCCATCGTACAATAAAAAAGTTGGTCTTTTAAGTAAAATTACCCTTTGCATTTTGGTTCCTGCCCATCTTTCTGCTTTGCTGCCCGTTCAACTGTCTTAAGTCATTTGATGCAACGCTCATGAATGTGTTATTTCAAAAAAGCTCATTGTTGGACACCACTAAAATGTCTCAAAATCTTTCCAGTGACTGGGTAAGGTTGCTGTACCTTGAGCATGGGATGAAAGCTTATGTTGTGGTTAACTTAAGCTGTGATCTTGAGCTTGCAAGTTTGATATTCTTAAGCAATCAACCCAAAGAGCACTTTGGAGAGCAAAGACAGAAAGGAGTGTTATAAAGCTTTTACCTGGTGATATCTTGCACACCTGGCCTGCTTCTCCACCTGTGTATGAGGAAATAATTCTCCATGAACCAGCAGTTTAAAACACTTTTTCCAGCAACCATATTTAAATGTTATTTTGTGTATCATGCCTTTATTTTTTTTTATTGTGGACACACCTTGATGGTCTCATTGAGATGTTGAGATTTTGTAGTGTCTTCCACTGTCCAGTCAGAGTGAAACTGAAGATCTGGCAGCAAAAACGGGTCAGAGCAATTGCATTGATATATTGTGCAACAAATAGTTGTTAACCTGGAAAGCAGTTTTCTACTGGATGTTGTATAAGCTGGATGGACAAGCAATATATTTAAGCAGATATGTTGCATTAGAGGTGAAAGTGAAAATAATAGCACTTATATACATGTTGTAAGCCCTTTTTCAGGCTTTTGTGCCTTAAACTCTTGGAGAAATAGGAACAGAGAAACTACCTGTAATAAATGTCTATCCAACGAATAGTTTGGTAACTGAAATTGCTGCTGCAGAGCATTTCGTTGCCTCCCTGCCCATGTTGATGCAGAGGTTTGCCACAAAATTTAAATACTTTGATAAAGCTACTTCTACTACACCTTTGTTTGTGTCCATAATTATGACCTATTTGTCAGTCTGTGGTCTTTTTTATCAACTGGAAGTGGGATGTGAGGGGAATGGTGATGTGACTGGAGTTAGGTTATTCCTAACAAGTGAGCTAGAGGACTGCTGGACTCCTGCTTTCACATCTGCTCTGAATTTTCCTCGTGCTGTGCCCCTGACTGCTGCTGTCTCACCTTCAGCTGCTCTGAATGTAAGGAAAGGAATGTTCCCTGTGTATGCCAGGAGTTTCAGAAGCAGCAGAAGTGGAAGAGAGCAGAGCTTTATATCCTCTGATGTGGCCGCTCAGCTCAAGACGCCGCCTCTTCTTGGGAAGTTCAGCAGAGTGGCATTGCAGAAGTGATGTGAAGAAGTGCATTTAAAACGCTTTCTAGGTCATTCTGTTACTGTGCTGCCATGTGTGCCTGCCCTTCTCCTATTTTGGAGATGTCTTTTCCTACCATGAATTTTGGCTTTTACAATGTGGCCATCCCAGTTTGCTCCAGGGGGGTGAAGCCACATTTATTTATCAATATAAATTTGTTCTGCTGTTCTCATCTGCCCAGCATTGCTGTCTGTGGAGTATTCCCTAATGCCTGGATAAACTACCTCCATACAAGTCTGTCTCTAGAGGAGAGAGGAGCAGGTGATCAGGGATCAGACAACAACCCTGTGGGAAAATCCTTTTACTCTCTGCTTTTGTTTTGTGGTGGAAAGAAAAATGGTAAATATTAATCCAACCCATGCTAACCCCTAATTCCTGGGAGAGCTGGGCATGTACAGACCCTTGTGAGGAATAATTTGGGAGTGCAGAAGCCAGCAGAGATGACCTGCTGACTCCTGTTTACTGGTGCTGCAGAGCTTAAAATAGCTGCAGCTTTTGTTTCAGGAGAGAGGTTGATGCGAGGCTCTGGGCCTCATTCCCTGGAAGTATGAGCCAGGCTTTTGGGGTTGTTTGGGAGAATCTCAGCCAAGGTTGTTTGGAGCTGTTAAATCTCCGCATTGTTTGTTGTTTTTTGTTTTTTTAATATCACTTACTCATCTTAATGTTCATTTTCAGCTCCCGGCCATTATTGCTGTGTCTGAAGCACGAGAGAGACTTCTATATGGAGCTACAAAACAGCCACCTCCTGGGATTTGTAAGGTTTGCCTTTTGGAATCCCAGTTAAATAGAGTGTGGGATTTTGTTTCTCCTGGATGGCTACAGGAAAAGCCCAGATTAATTACCATTTAGTGTCACACAGGATGAAAGACAAGGACTCCATGTAGTAAGGTAAATTCTGCTTTTATCTCTATGTGCTAAAGGCAAGAAGTCCGAGGCAGATGATATCACAGCTCCCTGGGATTAGGTAATTCCTGAAAATTGCATCCATATCAGCAACAGAGATCAAGAAGCACTCTGCCCTTCAGCAGGCAGGGTTTATAGCAATTCCAAAAACAACTCAAATATTTTTATTGCGTTCTTTGATGAAGATGCGATCATCCAATTTAGATGAAATTGTAGGGACTCCGATTCCCATTTGAGTTACACAGACCGGGAATGTTCAGCAGAGCTGGAGGGACATGGGTGTTCTAAGGCACAGAGTGGTGATTTCCAAAGGCTGAGCTCTGAGGCTGCAGAGGGGCCTCTTGCCATTAGCCTGTGTTTAATTAAAAGCTTGACAATACACATTGGGGTGGCCTGGTGGCAATCCTGACCCACTTCCAAAGGGATGAGGAGTCTGGAAGCATTTCTTTAGCAAATGATAAGAGGGCTGAAAGGGGCTGACAGTGATTTTTTTGAGTTTTTTTTTTCCATGTGAGTCTGACTAGAGAAAATTCCTGTTACTTGGACCAGTTTCTGGAGACAGGTTCATATCCCACACACTGATAGGAATTTCTCTAAATCCCTTTTAAGGAACAGAGATAAATATTTGACTCTAATCTTCCTGTACTGGGTACCTCATTACTGGTCCTTTGGCAAGGGCTGTCTTGGGGAGGGTTTGGCCACACGAAGTTTGGGGCTCATTCCCAGACTTGGCCTTAAATGGCTGAAGGTTTATTTTGTTGCTGATCTGCCATGTTTGGAGGGAATTACCAGCTCAAAAGGCCATTACTGAACACTGGGAATTTTTTCATCTGTTCATTTGCTCAGAACAGATTAAAACATGACCATCCTTTTTGCCTTTTCTCCAGGACTTGGGCAGGAAGCAGTCTTAAGCTTTTCCAGCTGATTTCCCACTATGGCTATGCCTTCAGCATCAGCACCAGCAGCTGTTCCAGCACTCCCTTCCAGCCCGTTGACACCTGCTGCCATTTTAAATCCTTTCCACGGATTATGAATCATGAGCCAGCAGCCTTACGGAGGGATTGTGTTGGCAAACAGACTTCTGTTTCCAAGAACCTTTCCTTCTATTCCTCGAGACTGGAGTCTTCCCCCCACCCCATTCCAAAAGGAAGGAGTAGGGGAAATGCAGCTGCTGTTTTCAGCTTTTCAAAGAGCAACCCCTGGTGTGGACCTTGCATGGAGAAGGAGAGAGAAATTGTACTTGTCGCACCCGGACTGGAGAGTCATTTAGGTGGGGTGGGGGTGTGTAGCTGCTCCCAGTGCTAGTGGGAGTTGTGAATCATGGGATCATGAAATAGTTTGGGTTGGGAGAGGACTGAAAGCTCATCTCATTCCACCGGCTGCCATGGGCAGGAACACCTGCCACTAGAGCAGGTTGTTCGGGAGTCTTGTTTATCCTTTGGGATGGGGTGGAGTGGGAGGCTGGAAGGAGGAAAGGCAGGAACGATGGCTGGGACTGTAGGCAGCGCGACCTACAACTCCCAGAAGCCTCTCCCAGCCTCTGGGGGAGGGCCCGGCACCAGCAGCCAATCGGAGCCCGCACTATCGCCCTAGAAAAGGTGGCCGCGGACCAATTTCCGCCTCTTTCAGCCATGGCGGCGAGCTGGGGAGGCCGCGCGGCGACCATCGGGGACCATCCACCGCCATCCTTCGTCGCTGNCCCCCGCCACCCTGCGCGCCGGGGCCCCCCCCGCCGCATCGGCGCCCTGTGGGCATCGCGTCCGGCGGCCGCGCTTCGAAGGCTGCGAAGGGCAGCACGGTCTTGCGTACCCGGGCCCGGCCCCGGGTAAGTGAGGGACCCCCGAGGCTGAGCTAATGCCCTGTCCCGGGACAGGCGGCCGCGGGCGGAAGAGCCCCCCCAGACCCGCCCGGCCCTATCGAAGCTGCGTCTGTCGGTGCTGTGGTAGATGCAGTCAAAAAGGAGCCGAGAGCAAAGGGATTTTCCTCGACGGTCGCCGCTCAGTTGGAGCCTTCGTAACTGTCCGGCAACATTTCGGGAAAGTACATGGCCCGCCATGGGCTAGCGGGGGTGTTACTGGTGCTGGAAGCAGGCGGCTGCCGCGAATCCCTGCCCCTGGGGTCCAAATTGATGCACGGCGGCGGTGGGAGGGAAGGGGTGTATCCCGGCTTTCTGTAGTTTTGTTTTAACTTATTTCTCTTGCAATTTACTTAAAGCTCAAGACACTCTTCTTCCCCAGCAGCATCCTGGTGTAGAAGGTGATCCCGGGGCATGGGATGGCTGGTGATGGCCTCAGCTTTGGGCAGGTGAGATGGGTGATCCAGGTTCTGGAGTCCTCCTTTGAGAGGCTGAGAATTGGTTGGTTTTGTGGCGTCCCTGGACCAGAGTAGGAACCAGCAGCGTTTCCTGCCCCTCTGCCATTGGGCAGTGCCAGCACGTGCTGTTCCGAGGCTATGCGTCCTCTGTAGGGCTTGTCCTTGGGGCTGGGCCCTGCAAACTCCCTTAGTTCTTGCTCCATCCAGATCATATATGGGTGAGATAAGGGCAATTCCTCTCTGGGGCTCACTAGAGGCAGAACTGGGAGTCAACCCTGATCCCAGAGCCAGTCAATCATTCTATCACAGACTTTACCAGATAAACTCCGTGTTTACCTGCATGTTTATCCAAGAGCTGTGGCTCCATGCAGTAGCTGCAGGTCTCCAACAACATGCCAGAGCAATGGGAAGGTCTTTGACTGCTGGGCCTCTTCTGCCTGTGACTGTCACTCACCCCTCCAATACATTTTTGGGAATTGGGCTGTTCCTTGCTTGAGGTTCCACGGTGGAATGAGTCAAAGATGTGTCCCCAGAAGTCTGCAACCCACTGCTGATATTGTGGGTATATTGTGATGTCTTCCAGGGGTCCTGGGTGTTCCAGAGCTCACCCATCTGATGGATAAACCCAGGTGAGAGGGTAGTACCCTTGCTGGATCTCCACAGTCCATCCCTCCAAATCCCTTTCCCATCAGATCTGAATACCGATCTTGTGGTCGAAAAAGGAGGAAGAGTAACATTCATGCTGGTCTTGGGCTCTCTGCAGGTGTGTCCACTGCTGAGAGGGGCCACTAGGAAGACAGGCTGCACCAGCCTCACTGTTTTGGGAATTCTGTTGGGAAGGAAATTCCTGGTCAGGAGAAGGGATAAATGTTGGGCACAGGGGGCAGATGTGTCATGAGGGTTGGGGGGCTGGAATTCATCGGGAATATCTGAGCCATGGATTTACAGTGACCCATTGGCTTCGGGCACTAAACTCTGGCTGTGTTTTTCAGCAATAACTCTGGAAAAAGATGAAAACCTGTGAGCCCTGTCCCAAGGGGTTCAGCTTGCTTCCCATAGGACCTGAGTTGTGGGAAAGCTGCAGTGTTGGAGCATGTGAGTGTCCTCTGGAGAACTCCTGGTGTTGGGATGGGCAGTAAGTGTAAACGAGGTACTGGGAGGAAATTCTTAGCTGTGAGGGTGAGGAGGCCCTGGTTGCCCAGAGAAGCTGTGGCTGCCCCATCCCTGAAGTGTCCAGGGCCAGGTTGGATGGGGCTTAGGCCATCCCGCTCTGGTGGATGGTGTCCCTGCTTGTGGTAGGGTGTGGAATGGGGTGAGCTTTTAAGGTGCCTTCTAGCCCAAACTATTCTGGGATTGCATGATCTGGAGTGGGGTCTGGAGGACAGGGGACAGTTCAAGCTGACTGTGCTGGAAGTGGCCAGTTTTTCACCTGGACTGTGCAGGTGGGAATGATCAACCTTGTTTCAGAGGCTTTTAATTGGCCAAGAGTTGTGATCTGTGGTGCAGGGTGTGGGTGAGATCAGTGGCAGTTCAGCCTGGTCCATGATGATTCCTGAGTCTGGAGACTGTTGGATGAGTCCTGCGGATATGGGGCTGAGGCCAGGCATGAGCTACCCAAAACCACAGGCAGGGAGGGGACATCCAGGAGTTCTGGAATGGGGAAGGAATCTGACTGAATCTGAGCCTGACTGCTCATCACTCAGCTGGATTCTTTTTTACCCCTTTTTTCAGGTCTAAGCAGAGGGTGAGCCATTCGTGACTTGGAACTTGGTGCTGCAATGCCAGACTGTTCTTTCCCAGCCCTCTCCTCCAGAAGTGGGAGCTCTGCAGAGCCAGATCCTGGCTCCTTCCTTGAGCTATGAGCTCCACCAAGTGGGATCAGCCACTTCTGGGCTCCACTCACCTGCAGTGGAGGGAGGATGGAGCTGGTTTGGCTCCAGGTGTTGCAGAAGCTCCCATTCAGATGCTCCACATGGAAGAGTAGTCTGTTCCATGGAGTTTTCTATTAAATACTTGATTAGAGCAGGGAGCCAGTAATGCCAAGGTGGTGGGTTTGATCCCTGTACAGGCCATTCACTTAAGAGCTGGACTCAGTGATCCATGTGGGTCCCTTCCAACTTGGAATATTCTGTGTGTGTGATAGGAGTTTGAATAAATGCAATTAGTTCAAATCCTTGTGGTGTCTCCTGTGTTTGAGTTGCATTGGGATGGGATGAGGCTGGTCTGGCTCTTGAGCCATGAAGGCTGAGCATCCCCTTCCAGTGGAGTTCACCAGTGCTCAGAGGTGAGTTCCTGTGCTTGCACCTGCACCCACCAGTGGGGTGTCCCCCACAGCCATCGGCAGGGGTCCCTGGAATGCAGAAACACCTGGGCCT
Organism: Ploceus nigricollis; assembly: GCA_013399945.1. Taxonomy (NCBI): domain Eukaryota; kingdom Metazoa; phylum Chordata; class Aves; order Passeriformes; family Ploceidae; genus Ploceus; species Ploceus nigricollis. The sequence continues at coordinate 56,325 of VXBC01010430.1, read as the reverse complement.
TCATGGAGGTGCTAGAGCAGTTCATTGCAACCTTGGGATGTTCCAACACCCTCAACTGGAGCCTTGGTGATTCAGGTTGCCTGTTTTCTCACCATGGAGAAAAATGGGTTGGGGGAGCCACAGCCTCTGAGTTGGAGCCACTCTCTTATTTCTGTCCCTGGATGGCTGGGCTGTGGCAAAGTCCCTGAACCTGAGGTATGTTTTTGTCCTGGAATATTGAGCTGGTGCCTCTGACTCCTAGTCTCCTACCTGCAGGTCTTGAGAGCCCTTTCCCTGTGGAGCATCTCCCAGCTCTCCCAGGATCTTGGCTTCTGGGGGACACCAGTCAGTCTGTGCACTCACTGCCTGACTGTCCCTGTTGTCACCAAAGCCAGGCAGCCGAGACATGAGGGGCTGCCAGTAGAGGCGGACATGTGGAGCTGGCATGTGGCAACACTAAACAACATCCTGAACAACAAACGAAGACTAAATGCCAATGTGATTAGAGCTGAACCTGTGTTGCTGCTAAAGTTTGAAATGCTGGGCTGTTGCTAGGGTTTGTGTTTTGGAGTTTGGTGGTTGGAAAAGAGGTAACTGGAAAAAAATAATTTTAAAAACAAGGGAATTAAAAAGGCAAATAAATTAATTCAGTGATTTTCCTGGGTGGTTAAAAGAACTATGCAGCAGCTCCAAACCCTTTTTTGTATGTACACCTGGAAAGAAGACTTACACTTTCCTCAGTGTTACCTGGAAGGATGAGGATGGAGCTGGCAGCTGCTCCCTCCCAAACAGTTTGTTTGTCTGCCCGGGTAACTGTGGGGCCAGAGCCGTCCCTGTCCCCAGGTGGGGTGGGGACAAGGGTGGAGACCTGTCCTGTCGCTGCTAGCACAGCAGGAATGCGGTGGGTCGGGATCTGATCAGCTCAGCCATGGAGACAGTGACAGATTCCCCCCAGGATCCTGATCCTGAGGGACACTTCCAGTTCCGTGTCATCGTGCTGGGGGACGCAGCCGTGGGTAAGTCCTCACTGCTGCACTGCTTCACTGATGGGCCGGGTGGGGGTCCTGGTGGGGCAGCCACCCCCAGCCCCACCGTCGGCGTCGAGTTCTACAGCCGGACTGTCCTGATGCCACCCACCGGCAAGGCCAAGCTGCAGCTCTGGGACACGGCTGGCCAGGAGCGGTTCAGGTGAGGTGGGTATGTGGGCCCCAGCACCCCACCAAGTCATCCTCCAACCCTGGAGTGTTTGTAAATCCCCAGCTGGGTGTGCAGGGACAGGCAGCAGTGGCTCACTGGGATGGTGATACTTTAGGGGCCAGTGACACCTTGTGCTGAGCTTGCAGTGACACTGAAGCTGTTCAGGGGAGCAGCCAAGGGAGCAGGGCCAGGTGCTCGTTGCCGTGTGCTGGTGGGCTGGGGCTGGGTGGTTTCTTTCCTGATTGCATCAGGCTGAAGCCAGGAGCACCTGGGAGTGTGAGAGAGGCTCAAATGGGGCACGAAGGGCTGAAGACCAAAGTGCTGTGGCTGGAGCTGGGCTCCCAGGCCCTCCCTATCCCTGGGAACCTTTTGAGGACCCCAGGGTTGGCTCTGGTGGTGCCCTATTTCTGTCCAGTGCTGCCCCATCCCCACTGCATCTGGGGCTGTTGTGGGGATAAATGGTACCACAGAGTCCCTGAAAACCCCACAGGTCTCCTCTGGAGCCCCCCAATCTGGGGAGAGCGATGCTGAACAGAAAACAGCAGTGTAAATGGCCAAGACAGGTCTCCCTTTCCCACTCCTGAGGTCCAACCTGTCACCCAAAAATCTCCCAAGCCCCATCCTAGGGTTGTCGGTGTTAGAGCTTCCCAGTATCCTTTGAAAACCTCCTGGGCATGCCCAGATCCATCACCAGGTCCTTCTACCGGAGTGCGGCAGGGGTGCTGCTGGTGTTTGACCTCACCAACCGGGCATCTTTTGAGCACGTTCCTGAGTGGTATCACGAGGCTGCGGGGGACCAGCTGCCTGCCTTTGTCCTGGTGGGACACAAGTGTGACCTGGTGGCCGAGCCAGCCGTATCAGCAGAGGAAGCTGGACACCTTGCCACCACTCTGGGCATGGCCTTCGTGGAGACCTCGGCCCTCAGCAACCTCAACGTGGAGTTGGCCTTCCAGACACTGGCTGGAGGTATCCAGCAGGCACTGGGTCGGGGGATCCTTGCCCCACACCAGAGATGTGATGGCATCAGGCTCATCCCCAACCAGAGTCGCCACCAGCCCCTGGCAGGGAGGGAGCCCCAGGAGCGCTGCCAGTGCTAATGGGGATAGGGGAACCTGGGACCCCAAATTGTGGGGATGCTTCTCTCTCCACCCGGCACCTGCAGCCCTTGAGTGATTATGGGGTTGGGTCTCCCACCTGGGCTTCGGTTTATTTCAAACCTTAATTTGGGGGCTCTGAAAAAATAGTACTCTGCTGTAGGAGTAGTTTTTAGTTTTAGGTTTTTATTAAACCTAAGGCTTTTCCACACTAAATAAAGGCTGAGCCAAGCACTACATCCCAGGCAGGGGCACAGCACTCAATCCATGGTATGGGGGATCCTCTGCTTTGGGGGGCATCACTGGTGGGGCAACAGCTCCCCTTGTCTGGGACACTTTTCAGGGTGTCCTCTCCATGGGAAAATGGGAGCAGGCACCCCTGAGTGCTTCCAGCTGGATGGAGCTAAAATAAAAGGGACAAAGGGGCTCCGAAGGGGCCACGCAGCACCGATGGTACTGGGAACGCCTCCTGGGTGGAGGAGCTCCCTGCCTGCCTGAACACGCTCCTAGTGCGGGGGTGGCAGGTCCTGGCAGCCGGCAGAGCTGGATGGAGCCACGGTGGCAGTACCAGTTTCGGGTAATCATGCTGGGGGACTCGACAGTGGGGAAATCCTCACTGTTGCGGTGCTACACCGAGGGTGTCTTCCTGGACGCTGTTAACCAGACAGTGGGGGTGGACTTCTACGTCCAATTTGTGGAGCTGGAGCCGGGTCTGCAAGTGAAGCTGCAGTTCTGGGACACAGCCGGGCAGGAGAGGTTCAGGTGGGTCCATGGGGTCGGGAGGAGTGGTGGAGATGGGTGTCTCCCTCCAGATTTGGGGTGGAGTGTTGTGATTCCAAGCCCAAGGAGGTTGTTGATGTGGCTGTGTTCCCACTTGTCCCTTTGGGTGAGGAACCACCCTGTCAAAAGCCAAGGGAAAGGAGCCCTTGGGACTGCTTTGTAAGCCCTTGCTCCAGCTCTAAAGGGGGTATAGTACTCCCCTAAGAACCCCCCTGCCACACCAGCTGCAGAGGGGCTGGAAAACAGCTGGGAGCCCACTGAGTGCTGGGCAAAACATCTTCCCCAGCTCAGTCCTAGGAGCCTTCACACCTCACTATGGGGCTGCCTCCACCAGCCAGGCAGCTCCTGGGGACGGGAAAGCTTGGGAGATGTGGCTGCAGGGGATGGGAGAGTGGCAGATCTGGGTTTGCAGGAATGGGAAAGTTCCAGGACTTCTGCAGCAGAGATGGGAAAGTACTGGGGACATGGCAGCAGGGACAGAAGAGTTCCAGGACCATGACAGCAGGGATGGTGGAGCCCTGGGGGCATGGCTGCAGACACAGTGGCACAGGGGCACTTGGCTGTGGCTGCAGGACTCAGATAAGCTTTGGTGGCTGAGCATGGACAGAGCTGCCCCTGGAGCTCTTATTGACACAGCAAAAGGCTGATTCTCGCTCCTCTCATGGTGCTTTGAAATCAAAGTGCTGCTTGCAGAAGCACATCCTAGCCAGGGCCACTCCGTAGGCAGGGAACATGCTGCCCAAGGTGGCACAAAGAAACCCCAGGGGCCACTCAGTCCCCTGCTCTTGGTGTCCCCACCCCAGGTCTGTGACTCGCTCCTATTACCGCAACTCTGCCGGGGGGATGCTGCTTTTTGACATCACCAACCGCACGTCCTTTGAGAGCATCCGACAATGGCACCGGGAGGTGACTGACACGATCCAGCCCTTCCGCATGGTCTTCCTGCTGGTGGGGCACAAGAGTGACCTGGCTGGGCAGCGCCGGGTGGGCCAGAGGGAGGCGGAGAAGTTGGCGGCCTCACTGGGTGTCCAGTACGTGGAGACCTCAGCCAAAGACGCTTCCAATGTGGTCCAGGCCTTCCAGATGCTGACACTGGCCATTTACCAAGCACTACAGACGGGGCGGTTGGTGGCCACCGAAGCATGGGACGGGGTGAAGAGCAGCATCCCGCTGCCGGTGCTGCCCAAGGCTCAGGCACTGGAGAAGGAGGAGAAGCAGAAAAGATGCTCATGCTAGAGCTGGGGACACTGGCAAGGCAGGGGCATGCTGGGCTCAGGAGGGGAAGTGGATATGGAGCAGCCAGGCACAGGCAGGGGTGGCATGGCTGTATTAAATACCTCTGCCTGCCTGTGTTTTCCTGGGAAAAAGGAAGCACGTTGGAAGGGTGAAGTCCCCAGGTGGAACCCCACAGGCCTGCAGAGGTCAATGTCACCCCTTCCCCTATTCTCTCTTGTACTGACTGAGATCCCAATCATAAAGCCCTAAATCTTTAAGTCTTGACAAATAGAATTAAAAACGACAAATTTATTATGGAACTCAGATGATGAATCTGCCACTCTGGCTGAGTACATGCCTAGTTGAATCCAAAGCAAAAATAACCACATATTATTCTGAGAAAATGCCCACTTTCCCTTTCAGATTAATCTTCATACAATATCATTTAAAAAAAAACCCTCTCTACAAGGCCGCAGAAAGGAGCTCTCCAGGCTCCTCATCCCACAGCGACATGAGGAGTGAGCCCAGGATGGTCATGGAATCACTTCACCCACCCTGGTTTCCCCTGCAGGTACCGGGAGCCTCCAGACAGCTGGACAAGGAGGATGAGCCCAGCTCTGCCTAGGGCTGCAGGAGCCTTCCTGTTGTGCAGGAGTTTGCAGTGCTGTCAACTCCTGCATCCCCACAACAGCCCCCGCAGCTTCCCTGAGCTCTGAGCAGAGCAGCAGGAACAGTCAGGGGCATGTAGCCTTTTCAATGTCCAGGCACAGACAGAATTAAGGGGACTCTGACTACCTGCTCTGTCACAACATCCCCCTCCCAACAGTCCAAATATCCTAGCAATAGGTTGGAGGTCAGGAGGGAAGTGACCTGGCCATCCTGACTGGCAGGTGAGGGACTGGCCAAATCCTTGTGGTCTAGAAGGGTCTGGAGGGGAGGAAACCTCTGGAAGAGCAGCTGAGGGCACTTGGTTTGTTCACCCTGGAGGAAACAGGGGAGACTCACCAGCATCTGCAGCTCCTCATAAGGGACACCTCCAATCTCTGCTCCCTGTGACCAGAGACAGGACCCGAGGGAACAAGCTGAAGCTGTGTCAGGGGAGGGAGAGGTTGCATATTAGGAAACAGCTCTTCCCTCAGAGGGTGCTCGAGCAGTGACCAGGCTCCCCAGGGAATAGGCACAGCCCCAAGGCTGCCACAGCTCCAGAGAGCGTTGGACAGTGCTCTCAGGCATAGGGTGGGATTGGTGGGGTGTCCTGGGCAGGCCAGGAGCTGGGCTCAATCCTTGGGGATCTTTTCCAGCTCAGGATACTCCATCATTCTGCTCCCTGTAAACTCTCAGATCTCCCACAGAACAGCACCACACACAGAGCCGAGGTGACAGGGACCCTCCCCCTGCCATCCCTGTGCAATGCTGCCTGAAGAGCACAAGCCTGTGCCAGCAGCTTAGAATAATTTCTTTATTCATGTAAAACAAACGCAAGTATTTATATAAACACTGACATTACAAAGTACTAGAGCAGGTAGGGGCAGGAAGGAGGAAACAAAAACCGCTACAGATGCTTCTAATACAGTCCCACACACAATCAAATGCTCCGTCCCTTGGATAATCACTTGTACGATAAACCACTTTCAAGTCACAAATATAAGTCTGTTTGAGATATGTCACACTCTGAGGAGGAACGAGAACAGGGTGTAGAATGTTTTTGGCAGGTCTCCTCATCAAGTCAAGATATTGCTGCACCGTTAATAAAAAATAGATGCTTCTCTGTAAAGCATTAAAAAAATATCCCACAGGTGACATCATGGAGGCTTCAGTGGAGCGGCAGGTATCCCAAACTGCACTGGTGGTGTCTCCGGCTCTGTCCAGAGGCTATTTCTTGGTAGTTTTGCGGATCAGTGCCATTCTCTGCAACAAGAGAGGGAAAACCATGGGAAGCTGAGCAGCTCAGAGCAGGTGACTGCACAACCACCCACAGCAGAAACAAGGCATCCCAGGTGCTCCCAGGACGCTGCCTGACTTGCTTCCACACAGGTCTTTCAGGTCTGTTTGAATCTTAATGGGGTTCCAAGCTGAAGAGGAGAAGGAAGTATCTGTACTGCTCCACTTGGCAACCTAGGGCAGTGGAATCAAAGCCCATCTCAAGGTCCCCCTCTCCGCCCAGTGGGAGCTGCAGTATCACCCATGAACCCACTGCAACTCCTTCTAGGCTCTGACCATGGCTTAAAAACCAATGGTCCAATGCAGTTTAAAAGCAAAATTAAGGGTGTTTTCAATCCTTCTGCACAGAGATGGAGTTGCCAGGGGCAGCTGAGAAGTGCCTGTGTGCAGCTCCTAGTTGATTTTAACCCTCCCAAGCTCCTCAGCACCAAGAGCTGCTGCTTCTCTTTGGGCAAAAAGAGGAGACACAGCAACCTCAGCCCACTGCACAAACAGGTCAGGAGGCTCTGGAAGTCATTTCTGGTCTGAACGACTTGGAAGAGGCCACAAATTCACAGTGCCCGGAGGCCATGACCACCATCCTCATATCAGTCTTCCATGTGATTCCTGGTGTTGTGAGGGCTCCTTACCTGTTTGTGAGCTTCTGTAGTGCAGGCTTTTTTGTAGGGCCTGATTTCTTCAGAACCAAAGCCTGGGATCCACATGTTCCACTGGCGCTCTGGAATTCACAGAATGGTTTCAGTTGGAAGAGACATTAAAGCTCATCCAGTTCCAACCCCTTGCCACGGGCAGGGATGCATTATCTACTCACAGGCTTCCACCACAGCACCGCAGCTGTGCCCTGACTCCAGGAGGAGCTGGGGGTAGAAGGGAAAAAACCAGGTAAGAGTCACTCACCAAGGTGCAACTGGACATCTTTGACTTCCAGAGTGTTGGACTTGCGGTGCCGTGCGAGCTGGCAGGCGGCTGTCACCACACTCTCAATGAAGTCATCAGCGATCTGTAGCAGCATCTGTGGTAGAACAAGGGCAACAACCAGTCTGGGCAGCACTGAGCAGTTGAAATTATGTGGGAAGATGAAAACAAGCCCTCAGAAGCTGGTATTTAGAATTACAGAATTTCCTGAATTGGGAGGGACCTGCAAGGATCATCCAGGCCAGCTCCTGGCCCTGCACAGGACACCCCAGCAATCCCCATTCTGCGCCTGAGAGCACTGTCCAAATGCTCCTGGAGCTCTGGCTGCCTGGGGAGCTGGCATTCCCTGGGGAGCCTGGTCAGTGCCCAGCACCCTCTGGGGGAAGAACCTTTCCCTGATCTCCAGCCTGAGGCTGCTCCAGTCATTCCCTGGCTCCTGTCCCTATCACAGGGAGCAGAGGTTGGAGCTGCCTCTTGGGAGGAACTGCAGCCCCCACTGAGCTCTGCCCTCAATCTCCTCTGCTCCAGCTGAACACACCAAGTGCCCTCAGTCGCTCCTCTTGTGGTCCCTCCTGATCCTTCCCCATCTTCAGAGTCTCCTTTGGGAGCCCTCTAATAGCTTTAGATCTTTCTTGTATTGTGGTGTCCAAAATTCCACTCAAAGGAGTGGATTTCACAGGTGTTTGCCGCAATTGCTGTTTTAAAAGCCTTTTTGGGACTGGGATGCAGAAAACCAGGGATGGCTGAAGGCTGCATGGGAAAACAAGTGTTACATGAACAAATGCTCCCTCCTCGGACAAAGTGCCACTGATCTGTGACAAATTACAAATAAACTCTTTCTGCAGTCCCTTCCACGGGTTGGAACCTACTTCTTCCACATCTTCATCCAGCTGCTCGTTTGGATCCACCTCACGCACCAGGTCCTGCAATTTCTTCTTGGTTAAAACCTAAGCGTTGTGGGAGGAGAGGAAGGATTTACTGCCCTGCTCCAGCAAAGAAGCTGCCCGTGGAGCACAGCCACAACCACAACCACCTCCTCCCCCATGCCCCCAGGGCCGAGTCACACTGTTGACACAGTCTATCAGCTCAGGAATGGCAGAGATAAGAAATATTAGGTGTTAAGGAGTAATTTTCAAGCACCAGTGGTTGCTCTGGACAGCAACTGGAGTGCAGCAGCCAGAATAAATGTTTCCAGCATGAAAATGCTGCTGGCAAGGAGTGAAAAGGCAAAACTACAAGTGTTAAGATGCAGACAGCAAGTGCAATCAGCGTATCAGTGACTAAAGTTGTGCCCAGGGCACGAGGGAAGCATTTCCATGGCTCTAGCACTTATCAGCTTTAGTGCTTCACACGGAAAACACAGTTGTGGGAGTGCTGGGTTATTCCAGGGCAGTCAGATGTGGCAGGAGCAGAAACCACACTGGGCTGAACAACAAGATGCTGAGTCTTAAAAGATATGGATGGAAGTTGTCAGCCTGGTCGGGTCAACCAGACACACACGGGAAATTCCTGCCCTTCCTCATTCCTTCACTGCTGTGGCTGTTTTATGCTTGGGTTTAGCGCACTTCCTAAGAGTCCGGGTGCCAGCAAAGCCAGCAGGGAGCAATGCTGGGGCATTCCCTGGGCAGCAGTTTGTTTTATGCACATCAAAGGCTCTGTGCCAGGTTGGGTTGGAAGGGACTTTAAAGCTCATCCCATCCCACCCCCTGCCACGGGCAGGGACACCTTCCACTATCCCAGGCTGCTCCAAGCCCCACGCAACCTGGCCTTGGACACTCTCAGGGGTGGGGCAGCCACAGCTTCTCCGGGCAACCTGCACCTCACCACCCACTTCTCCCCATATTTTTCCCATCTAAACCCCATTTAAAAATAACTTCCCCTGTCACCCCAATATACACTTTCCTAAGACTGGAAAAACCTCTACACCTACAGCATCCAAACCTCATCCAGCCAGGAAGCACCTGGGAGAGAGGAACTCTGTAAGGAAGTTTTGTTCACTCAGTAACTGATAATTTAGTAAACATTATATTTCTGCTGGTGATTTAAAGAAGGCCAATGAAGCCACAGGCAAGTCTGTGGTACCTGTGATGCCCAAGCATCATCCCTGTTGTCCCAAAGTCGGGATGGAATTACCTGGTTGCTTTCAGGACTGAGCCGCCCTCCTCCACTGGGCGTTCCTGGCATCTTGGCCACAGTGGTGCTGTTGGCCATGGAGCTCTGGGGGGGGGTGCTGGCTGGTTCTGGCTTGATCGAGGAGAAATTGGAGAGGTTGATCAAGGCAGAAGGGCCAAACTGGTTCATAATCTGTTGGGCTTTAGCTTTTAGACCATAAAGCTTGTCTAGGTCCTGCTTCTTCTTGGGGCTGTGGGGATCAAAGCCAACCAACTGGAAAGGGAGAGGAAAGCCACGGTTAGCAAATAGAAGGAATTCAGCAGTTTCTCTGGTCTTTGTCCAGAGAAAACTGCAGTGTTCTGACAGGGCCTGCGGTTTATAGATCAGGAATCTCTGCTCACAGCATGAAGGGAGAAGTGATGCTTAGTAGCAGAGAAAACCTTCCCTGGTGTACAGAAAATTAAGTTTTCCAGCATCACAGTGGCTGCACGCTGGTGACAGCAGCACTGACCCACCCACCCATTCATCCCTTGAGCTGAACCCCTCCACATCCACCCCCACACAGCCTTCCTGAACCCATTTCCCACAAAGAACAGACCACTCAGAGCAGATTTAACTGCAGGACATGGCTTGTTCCTGCTGCAGCAGCATGGAATCCCTCATCACCACAATCCAGAGCCCCAGAGAGAAAGGAGGACCCAGCCTCCCTGGGATCTCACTTTTGGCAGCATCATGCTCACAGCCCGGCCTGTAGTGACCCCTCCATGTGGGACTGACAACACTGGTACATTTTGGGTTCTGAGAACACAATCTGGTGCTCAGATGGGGGAGGAACATGTGTGTGCCCACTCTGGGCAATTGACAGCCACAGGAAATGGAGTGGGATTTATGGAGCTCCCAGTGGTGAACTACAAGTGGATTGTGTGGTTACACAGATCCTCCAGGTGCTGAAGTTACTCAGGTTGTTGGTCATGGGGTGAACACTGACTGGCACCTCCTCTGTTTCTGCTCTAAGCCTCAGGCTCAATGAAGTTTTGCTCTGTCTTCACTGCTCCATGACAGGAAATTCATCCAAACCCTGCACCGTCCACTACCACAACCACCGTGGGCAGCATCGATGGGTCTGTCACAGGAAAGAGAGTTTAAGGAACGGTTTGATGGCAAAGCCTCTCGTGGTGGGGCCAGAGATGGCTGAGAAACTAAGGCTGAACTCACGAGAAGAGTTTGTTTAACCAGCTTTAGGGGACATTCACATACATTCAGGGAGTGTCTGCTCCCTGATCTACAAATAAATATTTCCCTTCATCAAAGCAAGCCTGGTCAGATTGGATTAATATCAAAACCCACATAAGAAAGTACACAAGAGAATTTAGAAGCTTTAGTGCTTCACACCAATGCACCTGCAAACACGGAGCCCTTTGAGGGGAATTTATGTCCCCGACACCCTTCTTGCAGTGCCCTCGGCAAGTTTCCAGCTCCATTTTAATTGAAATAACAATGGAAAATCATTACACTCACACCCTAAACCCCTCAGCTGGCACTTCTGGCTGACAAGTCCAGCACAAGATCGAGAAGGACCTTCAGTCTTGGCTTTAGCTGCGGTGGATCTCAGGCTGTTCACCCCATGCCTCACTTCACAGACCCACAAAATAGGAATTCCTACCCACTATGCAGGGAAGGAAGCACCAAAATCCTTGGACACAAAGCCCCGATATCCTTGGGCAGAAGCACTTTAGCAGCATAAAGTCATTTTGTTGCTTTATTCCAAGATATTACTGCACCCTTCACATGCCACTAAGATCCCTGAACACAAAACTCACGGGAGGAGCAGATTCACAGGGTAAATCCCACATGCCAGCCCCATTTACTTACAGCTATCTGAGTGTCTAAATCTTTAATTACATCAGCAACTGCTGTGAGCCCAGTGAGTGGAGAAGCCATAGCCCACACCCTTCCCAGAATGTCACCAGTCAGCGTTACCTATTCTGGCATCCTCCTCTTCCACATACAGAAACACCAGACATTTTTTGTATCACCCATTCTATATAAGATGGTTAGAGGAAACAGTTTCACAAATTGTCCTCACTACAGTGCCACAGATTGCATTGTCAGAAAAGATCACACAGTCACTGCTGCAGAGAACAAGCATCCCACAGGATTCTGAAGAAAAATATGATCAAACTTCATTTTTCTGCCAGGAAACAGACCATCTTGGCACCTGCTGATGTGCAGGTAAGCCCAAATCCTCACAGCAGCAGCTCCCTCCAGGGCAAGAGGAGGTCTGGTGCTGCGATCAGCACCACACATTGCTCAGTTCTGCAACAGCACAGCGTTAGAGCCGTACCTAAAATCCATATTAATCACCAACAGCACATTCACTGGAGTGCTCAGGGGGCTCCCCCTTCCATTAACCATAGTAATTTTTACCAAATATCTAAATACAATCATAGAATCTCAGAATGGTTTGGGTGGGAAGAAATTTTAACGTCATCTCATTCCACCCCCTGCCATGGGCAGGGACACCTTCCACTGTCCAAGGTGGCTCCAAGCCCCTTGGTCAAACCTGGCCTTGGACACTTCCAGGGATGAAGCAGCCACAGTCTCCCTGGGCAACCTGTGCCAAGGCCCCACCACCCTCACAGGGAGGAATTCCTTCCTAGTATCCCATCTATCCCAGCCCTCTGGCAGTAGGAAGCCACTCTCCTTGTCCTTTCCCTCGAGGTCCTTGTCCAAAGCTCCTCTTCAGCTCCCCTGGAGCCCCTTCAGGCGCTGGAAGGGGCTCTAAGAATATCACCGGGGCCTTCGCTTCTCCAGGCTGAGCTTAAAGCGCTCACCCCACGGAGACTGCCGGGATGGGAACGAATCCCCCTCCCAGTGCAGAACGTCCCCGCCGGGAGTCGCGGGGCAGAGCGAAGGTCACCGACCACCACCGGGACCGATTCGGCGCTCACTCTTGCGCTCCCTCCCGGATTTGCAACAGCCGGTGTGGAATCCCCAGGTGGTCCGCGCAGCCCCCTCGAGCCCCCCGTACCTCCCCATGACCCGCGGGCACTCCGCAGCCCCGCCGCCACCGCCGCGCTCCCTCCGCCGCCCGCCGACACTCGGCAGCGCTTCCGCTTCCGGCCGTCGCCGCCGCCAATGGGGAGCGAGTCCCCTGCGCGCGCGCGCATCACCGCCAATCAGGAGCGAGTTCGCCTGCGCGCGCGTGCGCGCCATGGCGCTCCCGCCAAAAGCGCTCCTCCTCCCCGCGCCGCGTCAGGGAAGATGTGTGTGCCCAGCATGCCCCACGCGATTTGCATAACCCTGGCCGGCCAAAAAGCGGAGAAAACGGCCCTTTTTTGAGGGAAAAAACACAGAAATGGCGATAAGAAATGAGTTGAGGAAGGAGAAAAGAATAGACGTACCGAACGTCATGTTTAGTAGCTGCGGCATGTGTCGCCCTGTCCTAGCCAGTACACCGGCGCTCTCCCCTTTTGGGTGGGGCGAGATTCGTATTTCAAAAAGGGCTTCTGCCGTGCGTGGCACGGGNAAAAAAGGGCTTCTGCCGTGCGTGGCGCGGGGGGGGGCCGCGCGCCACCCCCGCGGAATCGACATCAAGAGATTTCGGAAGCACAATTTTTGTGAGGGAGGGCTGCCGGTAACCGCTCGTTCCGGCACCCCGGCTTCGGTGAACGGCAGAGAGTGGGCTGGGGGCGGGGTCTGCAGCTGCGAGGGGCTCTTCGTGCTGTGTCGGGTCTCAGCCAGGGGTGGGACTGGGACTAACACCCTGTCCCGGGAGGATTGGTTGCATCCCCGGGCAGCAGGCGGTGCAGGGCACTCCACTCCACATCTTTCTATATATAAAACATATATTTACATAGGATTACTTTTAAAAAGCTCACTGCAAGCGCGAGAGGAAGGTCCTCCTTTACACGCCTTCTCCCCGCCCAATATCGTGCCGCTGTGCTCCCCTCCTCACAAAGCTTCATGGTACACATGTGCGAGGGGACAGTGCCTAGGCCACCCACGGGACCCCTCAGAATAGGGGCTGCCAGTCCGCTCCACCGCAGCAGGCAGCTCCCCGGGCCGCAGGGCAGGGGTCTGATACTCCACCGGGGAGCACCCGGCAGGTCCTGCGATGATGCAAGTGCTGCGGCGCATCCCGGCGGGCTCCGGCTCACTGAACGGCATGGCGTACTCAGGCTCTGGCGGCAGTGGCTCCGCATACTCATGGTGCTTCCCTGGGATGTCATAGTGGTTCAGGACCAGTGGTAGAGTGTAGCCCTCTTCCAGGAGCGGCTTGAAGGTGGAGGGACCTGTCTGGCTGCTGGGGCTCACCTGCACCAGGTCTGGCTCAGTGTACTCTGAAACAGGGAGGCTGCCATGTCAGGAGGGTCATGGTGCTGCAGCAGAGGTGGGTGAGGTGGGTTGAAAATCTGAGCATGTTTGGACTTTCAGGGATAGAAAAACTGCCAAAACCCACCCAACGCAGGGCACCCACCCATGGAGACCCCACATTCCTCTGCCACACCACATAGAGGGGCTCCTGCTGTTCCCAGCCACCCTCCAGTGCCAACAGCTGTAATTAAGGTGGATTACTACTACTACTAAATAATGTATGGTGCTATTACAATAAATATAATAATTAATTATAATAATTAAATGGGCATGTCTAATTTATCGGGCCTCCTTGTTGCACAGGGCCACGATGCAGGAGGGGTCAGACCAGAATGGGCAAGGAGGTGCAATCGGGAAGATTCGGCTCTAGCTCTGAGCTGAGGGACCAGTCCCTGCCCTGATGTCCCTGTTACCTGGTGAATGGGTCCAGCTGAGGTCCCCTGGTGAGGGGGCCATGGGCAAGGAGGCCAGGCTGGGGGCTGGCAGGCTCTGCAGGGAGCAGACCTGGCTCGACTCCAGCTTGGGGTACCCTGGGCAGGGAGAGGAAACCCTCGGTTGTCACAGACTGTCACCTGGACGTGCAGGTGCCCCTGGGGCGTGGGACAAGTCCAAGGTTGGCAGCAGCACCAGTTAAACCAGCTGCACCCCACAGCACACAGACCCCCGATTTTGGGGATGAATTGTGGACCCTTTTACCTTTTGTGATCCTGCAGTTCAGTTCCACTGCTGACTTCCTGCCAAGGGAAGAGACAAGATGGGGCAAGAGGTCCCAGCTACACTGTGCCCACCATCACTTATTTCCTCACACCCACTGCCTTAGGGACTGCACCCCTTGGGACCCAGTGAGCAGCTAGATGAAGCTGCTGGAATTTGGAGAGGTGATGCTGAGTCCCCCAGGGTAAAGCAGGGGACAAGTCACGACCAACCTCTTCCTGTGGCAGAGGAAAGCCAGGAGCAGGAGGCAGGAGCAGAGGAGCACAAAGCCGCCAATAAGCAGCATCACCAGTAGTGTGGAGCCTGGGGAGGGATGGCAGTGTCAGCGCCCTGGGCCCCCATCCCACCCCTTTGCACCCATGAGTGCCAGAAGCCCACCTGGGGCCACTAGAGGAGGAAAATCAATGTGCTCCCATGGGGGGACGAAGCCCCAGTAGCACCTCGAACACCAAAAGACAATGCTGCACCCCAAGGACAGCGCCCCCATGGCACCCACCTGCCTTCTCTGGGTCCAGGGCGATGCCAGGGATGGGGGTGCGGCTGGCTGGGTGGCTGGTGGGTTCAAGCACCTCCTTGGGGACACTGGGCACTACAGGACAGAGCAGGGACTGTGACTGTGGGACGACCACAGGGTGCACAGGGAGGTGAAGGCCCCAGGAGGATGTTTTGGACACGGGGGTGTGAGCTTCTGCGGAGGGTCTTACCGTAGGGACGGGGCACGTGGACTCGTGCCAGCTGGCAGCCCACCAGGGCCACCTTCAGGGCCACGCGCTGGTGCCAGCTCTGCGGTGTGACACGGATGTAGCGGGCGATGATGGGGGGGATAAAGGCGTTAGAGACCTCCCCCTGGCTGTCAGCATTTCCTTCAAACACCTACCAGAGAGGGTGAAGAGGCGCCAATGGCTAAATATCCATGGGAAGGGGGTCTCAGCCCCGTGATATTCTCCCCATGCCCACCTTGTCCTCCTGACCACTGCCGCCTCTGTAGGGTCTCCAATTCTTCCCATCACGGCTAGAGGAGACATGGTAGGATGTTACGTAGTAGTCATGCTGCTCGGAGGAGCCCTTTGTGATGATGCCTGTGAATGCAGGAGGGGGTTCCCTGCTGTCAGTCAGGGGTTGCGGGGCTGGGGAAGGGCTGCCCTCTACCCCACTGCCCTCTACTCCCAGCTGGAATAACCCCTATCTCTGGGATACTCAAGACCCAGCTGGGAAAGGACTAGGCGGGCAGGACATGTCACCTGACAGATGGGGATCCTTCTGACCCTGGGAGGGGGTTTGGGTGGCAGATTCCAGTGTGGGACGGTTTGGTCTGCCCCCACAAACTGATAACCTCCAGCCCCAGCTGCCAGCCCTGCATTCCTCCCTCCTCCAGCCTCTGGCCAGACAATGTTCCCATTTTCCTCGCTGCAGTCGCCAGCCGCTGGCACACAAAGCCCCTGCTTTTGGCAGGCTCGGGCCACACAAAAGACGCTCACTGGCACCAGATGCAAGAGCATAATATTAACTTGTTCATCCGAGAAATGGCTGCAGATGAGGGGGGCAAAGGGACAAGAGGAGGACAGGAGCAGCCGGAGGGTCTGGTGTGCTCTGCATCCCAGTTTGCACCAGTAAAACCACAGCACAATGAACTTCAGTGTATCCTGGGAATTATGGGGGTGCAGCTGCCCTGGGCAGTTTTGTGGGGATCAGTGAAGCTGGCACAGCAGGAGGACAGTGGTCAGGGCGGTATGGGGATGCAGGCAGCTGTTGTCCCCTTCTGATGGCCAACTCTCACCTGTGACATTCCTTCGGGTGCCCAGGTCCAGCTCCAGCCAGGCAGTCTCGGTGCCAGGTTCGGCCGCCCAGGAGTGGCCAGTGGTGCTAAGTGCTGCCCGTTCGGCCATCCAGGCTCGGTCCTGGCCCAGCACGTCCACCTCATGCCACCAGGACGAGGCATTGAAAGTGACCACCTCCAGCACATCATCACAGGCTGGGGACAGGAGACAGCACACTGGGAACCCAGAAACACCAACCAGGCACAGGAGAGTGACAGCAGGTCTGACAGCTAAAATCATGCCTTAATTTCAGGGGAAATGGGAAAAAAATACCTTTGTGGAATACAAGTCGCTTCTCGGAGAGAGATCCCCTGTGTGGAAGAAAGCAGGGGGAGCATCGGATGGGGTGAACAAACCCTGGGGTCTCTGAAACTGAGGGGTGGCAGTTTCCCAGTGTC
>VXBC01010430.1:0-32587 GCA_013399945.1 Ploceus nigricollis | reverse complement strand
GGGTGGCTCTGTCTGTCCCCCGGAGTGGGATGAGGTGGGGGAACCCGCGGGAGTCCCACGCCTGGAGCCGGGTGGGCGCGTGGCCCCTGTGTCGGTGGCTCCCCAGGTTTGTCCTGGGGATATCCCAGCCAGGGGATATTGAAACCCCTGTCACCCACCAGGAGATCCTGACCTGAAATCTCTGAGATTTAGATGGGCTATTGAGAAGAAAATGTTCCCTGTGACAGTAGTGAGGCCCTGGCATAGCTTGCCCAGAGAAGCTGGCTGCCCCATCCCTGGAAGTGTCCAAGGCCAGGCAGGATGGGGTTTGCAGCAACCTGGTCAAGTGGAAGTTGTCCCTGCCCATGGCAGGAGGTGGGACGAGATGAGCTTTCAGGTTCCTTCTTACCTGAACCATTCCACGATTCTGAGACTGGCTTTCCCAGCAGCTTGTAGACCTCAGGCTTGCAGGGATGACCTCCAGCCGCACACTGTAACCAAACCACCTCTGTGCCTTGTGCACAATCTTAGGCACATCCCCTGGGAGTGCAGCTTCTCTGGGACCCCTGTCAGGTCCTCCTGCGTTAGCACCGCACCTTGACACCAGCTTCTACTGGGAAGGATCATCCACAGGCATGTTCCTGGTAGTGAGGGATCAGAGCATGCCAGGGGTGGACCAGGGCATTCCAGGGGTGGCTGGAGGCACTGCTGGCCAGGGCCAGTGGGAGAAGCTCTGTGTTGAAAACACACTCTTGCCAAAACCCACCAATGTGGGTCTGTTCCTTGGTGCCAGGTTGGGGGTTCAGAGTTGGAGAGAGCTGCTGCCTCGGGAAGTTATGAGTGGGATGAAACTGGGGGGATCTGCCTCTGGGATCTGTTCCCAGCTCTCGTGATCCACAGGGAGGAAAAAACCTTGCCGGGTTCATGTGAGAGATGGCGAATGCCGAGGTGAGCGTCCCTGTGGGTGATGTGGTGGTTGTACCAAGTGACGGGAATGAAGGGGAGAACCCGGAGGATACCAAAACCCAAGTGATCTTGCAGCTCCAGCCAGTGCAGCAAGGGTGAGTAGGATGGTACTACCTGGGAGGTGCAAGGTGGGATGGGGGGGTCCCTGTAGGTTTTCGTGGGACAGAGCGTCACTGTGTTTTCCAGGTCTGCATCAGTTTTGTGCCAAGCAGGGGAGAGAGAAAATACAACAGATTAAATCTTTTGTGTCTGTGGTTGTCATGGGGCCTCTGAGGGCTGAAATTGTCCTGCGAGGCTGTATTGATGCAGTGCTCCCGCATCGTGGAAGCAGTGCTGTCCCAGTCTCTCTCTTCCTTCTCCAGTCCCAGGGTTGGTTTTTGCCACACTATAGCCACTGGATGTAGTGGTCTGTGTGTTCAGACCTTCATGTGCCTCTGTGCCAGCTCTCCCCTAAAATAATCCTCTTCTAAAATAAAGTGGGGCTGGGATGTGGAGGGAATTTTGTAGCTACCTGGCAGCTACTGCAGAGAGTGGCTTCATCTTCACTCTGGATCAATCAGGATGGAAAAAAAACTGGCTCTAGTTTGATAATATTTGTAGGGCAGGGTGGCTGTGGGCCTCACAGTGACTTCCCTTTGTGGTCATCTGTATTGCAGTGTCACACAGGGCTGGAAGGGAAATCCTGGGACACTGGGCTCTGCTTCCTGTTGTCGAGGATGACCAAAAGCAGAGGAAAAGGCACAGGGAAGCCTGCAGAGCTGCCTCAGTGGCGCTGGCGGAGTGGAGGGTGGGATGACAGCACCGGGAATGCCTCTGCGTCTGTCAGCCCTTGGGATTACTAGTTTTTTGTTTTATTAGTGTTCGCCAAAAAATTCCTGGTGATTGAAACTGTATCAGACAAAATTAGTGTCCCTTGAAGACAGGCAAAAAAAATTTACTGAATTTTTTAACCCTGTGCTGTGAATCCTAATTTCCCATGATTTATATAGTTTGTTTATGGATGGCCACTTTCACCACAGGATTTACCAAGAGGGCTCCGAGGCCAGCGCCGCTGTGGTGGCCGTGGAAACCCACACCATTCACAAGCTGGAAGAAGGGATTGGTGAGTTCCCACTTGGCGTGGATGAATCCCCTCCTGTGCAGGGCTGGTGTCTCCAGTTCGCTGGGCTTCCTTCTGGCTCTGCCCCTGCAGATGCTGATTCCCAGGCATGGATGTGGGTAAAGGGGCTGGGCATACTCTGGAATAAGAGTGTGCTATTACTGCTTGGTCTCAAAGTCCTGGAAGTGAGATCCTGGCTCTCCTTCAATGAATGGTAAGGGCTCCCATGGGGTCCTGCGGAGCCGGGATGTCACCCTAGTCCTAGTGTGCAGACACTGGCAGCAGGAATGATAGTGATGAGGATGTGGTGGCTGAAGAATCAGGCTCTGGCTGTGGGGTCTTCGCTGAACCATCCATCTGATGGTTTGGATTGGATGTTCATAAGAACTGAGCAGGTTGGCTCCAACTGCTCTCTCCCATCCTGAGCAGTGTGTGGGAAAAGGCTCCTGTCACTGAATGCTGTCACTAGATCTTGACTAGAGTTCTGTTTCCTGTGTCAGTTTGGGTCTTTTGGCAGGATTAGCAGAAACTCTGCACATGAAGAGAATATATTATCAGTAAATATCTGATATCATTGCTAAAGAGATACCAGAGCTGCAAGAATCTGAGAGATATCTGTGCTTCAAATTTTAAACCATTTTGTTGCCACTAAGATTGTTCTCATTGACACTTCCCCCCCTTACAGATGCGTTGGATTTCTCATTTCATGTTTCCTTATAGATGAGCTTCATTTGGAGCATTGTTACACCAAAAAGCAGATGCCAGTTGCTGTTAGAGTTAATCTGAACTAATTATGAGAAGATGGAGAGGACTGATCCTGAACTGGGATCTGCCCTTTTTTTTGGTTTCCCAAGTGCAGGTCTCATAACCTATGAGCTTCCAGCTCCCGCCTTGTGGGATTGGAGCCTCTTGGATGGAAAGTTTAATTTTGAGCTGTTCCTCCCTCAGACCCCAGCACCCTTGAAACGAGTGAGGAAATCGAGATCGCCTATCCCATCACCTGTGGGGAGAGCAAAGCCATCCTTCTCTGGAAGAAGTTTGTCTGTCCAGGAATTAATGTCAAGTGTGTGAAGGTAAAGGAGAAACTCCCAGTGGATTCCTTTCTGCTCTTCAGGTGTGCTGGTTGGCCTCCACAGGAACTCCTTAGTTTTTGTATTTCATCCTGAGTCCTTGGACTGTTGGTGCCGAAGTTGTTTTTTGATGGGGAGAAGCATGGAAAGAGTGGATTAAGGAGGGAAGGATATCACCCACTTTGTATTTCAGTGGTATTGGCCCTTGAGGAAGGACTGAAGGCAGGCAGATATGTGTTGAGATCTGGCAGAGCTTTGCTTCCTCCCTTTTCCTCAGTGTCCTGGTACTCCACTCCAGTCACTTCCTTGGCAAGCAAGTTGCATTGAGAAGGGAAATCTTGCTGTTACCTTTTCCCACCTGAGACCATGGCAGTGTGACAGCCAAGCCCCTTGTGCTCCTGCCCCTCAGCAGGAACTACTCGAGTCACTGGAGCAGGGCAGAACGGATACTCAAGGGAAGACCTGTGTCAGCTGGATGCTGCTGGGCCATTGGATGTAACAGAAACCTCCTGTAATGATCTCTAAAATGACCGTACATGTTCATAGGAGATGATTTGGTTCATATAAAGTCTTCAGGGCTGTTTTTGGTTAGGGCTGTGAATGCCTGTGATTGGCAGGTCATCCCTACAGACATGCTTCCTGGAGCTGTGAGCATTGCTGTGCCCAGGGGATCAAAGCTGGGAGGGATCTGAGAAGCAGCTCCCCTCTCTGGGTGGAAGTGGGGGCTCAGATGAGCTGTGTTGGATGTCCCAGTCCTCCCAAGTGATATTACCCTGCCTGCTGAGCCTTTGCTTGTCTCATTACCAGTTCAATGACCAACTGATTAGCCCGAAGCACTTTGTTCACCTGGCTGGGAAGTCTACCCTGAAGGATTGGAAGAGAGCCATTCGCCTCGGAGGAATCATGCTAAGGTATTTGACCCCTGTCCAACTTCAGAGCTGCACCTCTGCAGCTGCAGGACCCCAGCAGGCATTTTGTCTGCCTTGTAGTCCCCAGGAGGCCTCTTGGAGGCCCATAGCACCTGGCCAGCAGCCTGCAGAGATCCTGGCTCCATGATGCGAGGGTCAGGATCCCTCACCCTGGCCAGAAGCGGCATCACCTGGGGGGAACAGGACTGAAACCATGTGTGTGAAGCTGGGGGTCTCTTGTGTTTGCCATTTGAAAGCCCTGCAGGAGATTTTTTTGGGTGCAGAGTGGCCCTGGGATCTCCCTTTCTCTTTCCTACCCATGACCATAGCATTCCCAGGTGGAATACTCCCTTTTGTCTCTAGGCTGAGATTTGAGCTGAGCCTGATTCTATCCCCATTCCCTGCACAGGAAGATGATGGATTCAGGGCAGATTGACTTCTACCAACATGACAAAGTTTGCACCAACACCTGTCGAAGCACCAAGTTTGATCTCCTGATCAGCAGTGCCAGAGCACCAGTGCCAGGGCAGCAGAGCATGGTGCAGACTCCAACCTCAGCTGATGGTAGGAAACCAGTTACCAATGCCATGGGAACTTCCCTCTGATGCTCCTCTCCCTCCTACACACACTTTACACCTTCTTCCCAGGCACATCAGGGCAGTCCCACCAGGAGATCGCTCTGGTTTCTGGGAAGGAGAATGCTTCTCATGTCTGTTTGGAGAAGTCTTGGCAGCATCTGTCAGGGACCTCTGCTCTGCAGGACTGTGAAGGTTGGAAAACAGCTGGCATCTAGAAGCTGCTTTCCAGAGAGGCAGCCTTCATAGCCAGGAGAAGGATTGAGAGCCTTGCAGGGATCTTTGTTCTGGGAGCAAACACTTCTGAGAGCTTGCACAGCATTTTCTGATCTATTTCCCATTTGGGAGTCTGTTATAAAGGCATGAGTTGGTCTCAGGAGTGAATTTAGAAATGCTGTCCTCCTTCAGAACATCCATGAACAGGATGTGGTGGTTGGACATGATTTGATTGTCATTCCAGCTGCAAGTTCTCAGTGATCCTGTGCTCCAGAGCAGATATTGATCTCTTTGCTGAGGTTAAGGGAGAAGACTATTCCCAACTGTACCACATTGTTAAGCTGGGTGGATTACATTTCTCTGAGCCCCTGGGTGGGTGACATGGCAGAGCTGTCCATAGGCTAAGGAGAATCTCTTGGAAAGCACCATAGCCAACAGTGGCTGCACATTGGTTAGTCCCAAATTTGATCCAGAAACTTAGAATTGTGTCAGATCCATTTCCCTTTTATAAACCAGCTGGGACCCCAGCTCCATTTCATGAGGGATTAGGGGTGCAGAGCTTCCTGTGGGTGATGTTAGGGAGAAGGGTGGCTGGGCTGAGCTTTATTTGTTCCCTTCTTTATTCTGATCCCTTTCTGCTCCCTTTCTGCTCCCTTGAGCAGGGACTCCACTGTGCAAGGCACATGGTTTTCCCTCCAGAAGCTCCAGAGCTTTTCACAGCCACAGTTCCAATGAGAAGCAGCAATATTTGCTTTTAACTGGTTTGGTTGAAAGAAGCCAAGCACAAACCTGACCCAAAGAGTGAAAGAGAGCCTGGGGAGGGCTGAGGGGTTGGGAAGCAAAGCAGGGATTCAGGCTGTCAGAGGGAGCTGATGGGGGCTTTCTGGCAGGGAGCATCACCCAGATTGCGCTGTCGGAGGAGAGTATGGAGGAGGGGATAGAGTGGAACTCGGCTCTGACAGCTGCTGTCACCATGGCCACTGAGGAAGGCATGAAAAAGGACACGGATGAGATTTCAGGTAAGCTTAGGCTGCTTGTTGGGTATTTTCTTCCCCTCTCCTCCCCTGTTACATTTTGGAAACCTAAATCTTGCAAATAAGTAAAGTTTGGGCAATGACAAAGCTGTCCCTCAGCCCCTTGGATCTCCAGCATTACCCAGGCATCCAGACTTTCTGCCAATGGAGCTCCTCACCACTGTAGGACTTTGGCCCTGGCCTCATGGCTGATGGATAATCCCTCAGATCAGATGTTACTGGTTGCAGTGAGGGGCTTTTCTGTTTTATTCCAAGGATGTGAAACACATCTGCTAGCCTGGAGCCAGGCTGGAGCCATGTTTGTTCTGGAGCAGAGTCATGTTTGCTCCCTGTCAACTCTCTGTTCTGTGTCTCTCTGGCCTTCCATCCCCTTGTTGTATCAGTATGGAAGCTTAGCTAGAATTTCCTCAAATTATTATTTTAAGCTCTGCACCTTGCAAAAATGTGAAATGTTGCCTTAGAAGTCATGGACTTGCTTAAAAACCTGTTCCTGATTTGCTGCCTGAGTCCATTTGGCTTGGTTTGGGGTTGGTTATTTTTTTCACATGTCCTGTCCACCCCAGTAGCGAAGCTACCTTGCAAAGGTAGTCACCTTGAAAAGATACACTTGTTGGAGAAGTTTAAGGTGGCCCTGTGGGAAAAATGCCAAATGCTTGTATATGTTAACTTCTTTTTCTCCTCTTTTGTGCCAGAGGACACGCTGATGTTCTGGAAAGGAATAGCTGATGTGGGGCTGATGGAAGAGGTGGTGTGCAACATCCAAAAGGAAATAGAAGAAGTCCTAAGAGGTGTGCAGCAGCGGTTGGGTCAGTCTCCCTTCCAGATGACAGGTAGGTTGTGAGGAAGAAGCCTCAAAAGGGCAGTTGCAGGCAAAAAAACAGTGCTAAGGGACCATTCCACCTTGTGAAGCTGGTGAGTCAGGATGGGGAGCAAGTTCCCACTCATTAGCTGAGTTGTGGGAGCACAGTCTGTGTTCTCAGCCTGCCCAGCTGTGAAGTGCCTTTGCTTCAAAGCACAAGGATACACCATTCCATCCTGTTCCCTGAGCAAAGTGACCCTGGCAGCTTGCTAGGACCATCAGATGACTGTCCACAGCTCCCAGCCCTGATGGAAGCTTTCCCAGAGTTACTTCGACTGGAGTTATTCAAACACTCCTCTGTGATGCTGCAGGCCTAAACAGGTCCTGCCCCCTCACTTCTTGTTCTTCTTTCACTGGTGCCAGAAAACCTGTTTTGGGGGCTGAACCAGGTGAGGGAAATTATCTGGGTTAAAAATAAATCCCCTCCCCTTTTTAGGGTTATTTTTAACTTGTACCAGGCTCCCTAATCTGGTTCAGCACATGCCCCTGTGAACACCTCTTGTTGATGCTCTTCCTGGGAGAACATCCATGTAGGCACAAACTTCATTTTACCCAGGATATTTTTTTTTTAATTTTCTAATTTAACTTTGGGTTGGCGCATCTTTGTGTCTGGTAGGTGTCAGGTTTTGGGAACTGTGAGTGATTGAAGTCAGTGGATTATAACAGACATTTTACACAGCTTTCAGTGGAGCTTGGCATTGTTAATGACACTGTCAGGAGCATGGGGTGATGATTTGTAGGTGGAGAGCTCGTTTGTATCACTGTGATTGCAAATTACACTTTCATTTGCAGCAATTAGGAGCTGCTTGAGTGACACAGCTCTGTCCAACTTGCTTTATCATGTCAATGGGATTATTTAATCCTGGGACTTCAGAAGGATGGGGGGGTTTGGTTTCCTTTTTTTTTTTTTTTTCAGCTAGCCCTTGTGAAGAACAGAGGGAGTTTTAAAAAGCAGTAGAAAATTTTTGGTGTAACAGGAGCATCTTTTGAGTGCCCAGGTCTTAACATCCCTGTGCCCTTTCCTTGGAGATGCTGCAGTCCTGAACAACGTTGCCCATACATTTGGCTTAATGGACACAGTCAAGAAGGTACTGGACAACAGGAAAAACCAGACAGAGCAAGGAGAGGAACAGTTTCTTTACACACTGGCAGGTAACGTGCCTAACAAGAGTTCACATGCTGCTGCTACTCTTGGAAATGGACATGACTTTCCTTTTCCCCAATTAATTAGGGTTAGTGTTCAGTACAGGCTGCCCCAAAACAAGTGCATCCCAATCCCTTTCTGTCCTAGGGCTTGAGTGAAATTTCCTCTCTCCCCTGTCTCACAGAGAGCAGTTGCTTGGGACGTTGGACAGCCCCAGCTGGGGTGCTGCAGGCATGAGTCCAGTTCCCTCAGGAATAGGGACAGGACCTGCCAGCTCAGTGTTGTGCCATAGTCACCTGAGCTGTGGACAGTGTTGTGCTGTACCCAAGCTAATAAGCCTCTCTGAGTATAGGGTGCTGAGCTTCTGTTTGTCTTGGCTATCAGGGCTATCTGCTTGTTTTATGATGCTATTGGGTGTCCTGCCCGGCTTCCCCTGAGCTGAAGCCACTGACTGACCTCGGATCCCCAGAGCTGCTCACTGGATGTGTCTCCCTCCTCACCATGTACTGTAGGATCTGTTGTTATCTGAGATGTCCTAGTCCCCTACTGCCCTGGATAAATGAGGTCACTATGCCACTTCTGCCTCCCAGTGTTCCCACTGATAAGTGTTGAGGGGGATGTTTCATTGACCCAGGCATCCTGCTGTCTGTCCCCAGTGCAAGTGCTTGGCTCCTGGGGAGGTGACCCAGCCAAGCTCAGGAAGTAATTCCAGCTGCCTGGGGGGCAGTTATCCACTCTCCCTTGCAGGTGGGTTTAGCTTGTGGGGAGCAGAAATGTCCATCTCCTTGGCAGTAGGAGTAGCCAACACGTATGGAATGTTACCTGTGTCTTACCCAGGCGCTGGCAGCTGGAACATTGACCAGGTCTATGTAGGTGGCAGGAGAACCTACCCTTTTCCTTCAGTGCCATTTGGTCTCGAGAGAGAACCCAAGATCAGGCTCACTGGGTGGTTGGGTGACCTCCTGTCACAAACCTGGGAGTGATAGTTGGTTCTGGAGCCCCAGGAGCTCCTACTTACCCTGGCGTGACATGTTGCTCAACCATTGCCTATGCAGACCTGGAGCGGCAGCTGGAAGAACAGAAGAAACTTGCCAGGGACCAGAAGGCCAAGTCCCAAACCATCCAGAACGTGGTGCTGATGCCCATGAGCACTCCCAAGCCTCCCAAGAGACCCCGTCTGCAGCGCCCAGCCTCCGCTACCATCCTCAGCCCCTCCACCCCCATCCAGCAGCCTCAGTTCACTGTCATCTCCCCCATCACCATCGCGCCTGTTGGACAACAGTTCTCTGTGGGCAACATCCCAGTGGCAACCCTCAGCCAAGGCTCCAGCCCGGTGACTGTTCACACCTTGCCATCTGGCTCCCAGCTTTTCCGATATGCCACCGTGGTTTCATCCTCCAAGACCAGCTCCTCCGACACCGTCACCCTGCACCCGTCCTCCAGCCTGGCACTGCTGAGCTCGGCAGCCATGCAGGACACGGGGGCCCTGGCCAACGTGGCCACCATGGTCAACCCCGTGGAACTGGTGGCCATGGAGTCTGGCATCACTTCCACCATCCAAGCTGTGGAAGGCACCTCGGATGATGGGCAGACCATCATAGAGATCGACCCGGCGCCAGATCCTGAGGTGGACACAGACGAATCAGAGGGCAAAGCTGTGATCCTGGAGACAGAGCTGAGGACTGAGGAGAAAGTGGTGGGAGATGTGGAAGACCATCAGCACCAGGTCCATAATGTGGAGATTGTGGTCTTGGAAGACTAGTGGAGAAGGCAAGCATCAGTTAGGGGAAGAGTTGGGAATTTGGTTTATTTCAGGCTTTTTTGTTAAGCATCTTTTCCAGCCACCCCATTTGTTACTATGGATATTTTNTTTTAAAACAAAGCTGGAGAAACACGTGAGACATGGATAATGCTCCGTCTCCGTGGAGCACTGAACAATACCACCTGTGGCAGGGTGAAGGAGAGACTGGATCTCTGCTGGACAACCCAACCAGAAGGAACTAGCCATGCCTCGGTGCTTCTGCTCCAGGGCTGCCCTGGCCCGGAGACTTTATTTGAGAGACAATAACACCTGAGTGTGGATGTGGCTGTGAGAAGGGGTGACGGATTTGGGGTGGAACAGGTACCTCATTTGTATTTTTATTTTCCCGAGGGAAAGGGATTTCTGTCGGACCCTTCACTGTCACCTCAAATGGAATTTTTTATTATTTTTCTTGCTTTGGGGAGGCTGACAGTACAATGAATTTACTGTCCATGTTCTCCTCCTCCACACGAATTGTTTTTATATCTCTATTTTTTTGTATTTGTTTGCTCTCTCCCTTCCCTTGTCCAGATCTCCCAGCTGCAAAGCCCTGGGACCTTCTCTCAGGGTCCCTGTGTCCCAATCTCTCCTCTTCCCATGGCACTTTTCCCCCCATCCCTTTCCCTGCCTGGCAAGGCTCGGTGCTGCAAACACCACTTGAAGACTCCGAGATCACTTCAGCCTTTTGTGTAAGGCAAAAAATATCAGCTCAAGCTCAAACCCAGATCCTCCCCCTTGGCTGCTCAGCACCGCAGGGACCTTTCAGGGTGTACAAAGCATGTTGTGCTGTTGCTTTCTGGGAGAGCCAGATTTCGGATCAGGACAGCTTCTGTTTACACTGTGTGCTGAGGCTGCTCCGTGCTTGTCGCTACTTGTTTGGTGGTTTTATTTTTGTATTATTTTTTCTTCTTCCTATAATCTCTTGGCAGGGTTAGAACTGGCACGTTGCTGAAATACGGTGCACCCCGCTGTTTTCCCACTTTCCCTCTTTTTTTTCAGTGGTTGGAGATCCATTTGGGCTTTGCCACACTGAGAAAATGGGGGCCGGAAGCACCGGGTGGCTTCAGAGGTGCAGAGGTTTGGGAGGCTGGGAGGGTGGGAGCTGCTTGGCTGGAAATATTAAGCAAAGGAAACACACCTGGGGAGGGTGGGGGGAGGGCAGGAAGATGTGTCTGGCTATTTTTTTGCATTAAAAGGAAAAATGGAATTAAGCTCCAATGGATTTTTTCATTGGAGAGGTGGCAGGCGGTGCCTCCATCGCCTTGGGGACAGGGGATGGGCAGGGATTCCTGAACCTTGATTTGTGAGGGATGGTCGCTGCTGCTCTGATCTTGGCCTCTGGGAAGTGTTTCCTGGCTTGGGGTGGAGGTGGGAACAGCTGTGGGAGCCAGATCCCACAGGTCTGGAGAAGGTTCTGGAGAGACTCTTAGAGCCCCTTCCAGTGCCTAAAGGGGCTCCAAGAGAGCTGGAGGGGAAATTTGGACAAGGGCCTGGAGGGACAGGACAAGGAGGAGTGGCTTCCCACTGCCAGAGGGCAGGGTTAGATGGAGTTATGGGAAAGAATTCTTCCCTGTGAGGATGGGGAGGCCCTGGCACATGCTGCTCAGAGAAGCTGTGGCTGCCTCTGGATCCCTGGAAGTGTCCAAGGCCAGGTTGGATGGGGCTTGGAGCAACCTGGAATAGTGGAAGGTGTCCCTACCCATGGCGGGAAGTAGAACAAGATGAGCGTTCAGGTCTGTTCCAACCCAAGCCAGTCTGGGATTCTGTGGTTTTGGATCAGGGATCCACCTCCTTCCATATCCAGCCACCTTCCCTCCATTCTCATCTGGCTTCCTCAGGTCCTTGATTGAAGGGGAATGGGGACCTTTTGGGGACCCCCTTCCCCAATCCAGGCATACAGCAGATCCTGTCAGGTCCCTGCTGGAGCTGTTCGTGTCTCTTGGCCAGAAAGTGGGGTGACTCTGGGCTCCCTGATCGCTGTACGCCCACCCAACACCCAGGTAGCCCCTTTGACCTAGGTGGGGATCCCAAAAGACTGCGATGTTCCCTGGGTCCTCTGCACCCTGGAGTGCTGGACTGGGGACGGGGAGAGCTAAAATGTCGCGGCGCGACAGGATGAGGTTGGGCTGAGCCCGCAGCCGGGCCCGAATTTGCCATTTTTTGCCTTAAATGCTCAGCGAGGCCGCCTGGCCCTTTAAGAGGTCTCCCACTTCCAACCGAATGGGGGCGCTGCTTCCCCCGCCCGCTCCGGTCCTCCGCCGTCCCGGCATGCACTGCGCCCCCTAACCCTAACCACCCCCCCCGCTCTTTTCCCCCATCATTTCCCGCCATTGTGCNCCGCCTGCAGCCCCGCCGCGGAGCCATGTCGGCTAGCAGCCTCCTGGAGCAGGTAGGAGTCCCTCCGCCGATAACGGGACGGCCCTGCTGGGCGAGGCCGCGGCTCTGGGCCTAATAGAGGTTGCGTTCCGGGCCGGGCCGGGCCGGGCGGCGGCTGCGGCCGCGGCCTCACTCCTCTCCCGTCGCAGGACCGCGCTCCATTGTGATGCGGCCGGGCCGGGCCGGGCCTGTCCCCGCAGGGCTCGACCCTGCCGGGCCGGATCTCTCCCCGGGCCGGGTCTGTCCCTGCCGGGCCTTGGCTTCCCCCGCCGCGACGGGTCTGTTTACCCACCCCAGCTCTGTCCTTCCCTCACTGGACCGGGTCTGTATCCCCACGCGAGCCGGGTCTGTTCCTCTGACTCACCGCTTTCCCTTTTTCTCTCCCCACGTCGCTGCTGTCGCGCCAGAGACCCAAGGGCCAAGGCAACAAAGGTGAGATCCCGGGGGCCGGCCAAGGCCTGGCTGGGAGCGGGAGGATCCCGCCGCCGGGAGAGGGAGGGTCTCTAAAACCTGCCGGGAGGGAAATAAACCCTGCGACCAGGCCTGGCTGCTGGGCTGGGGATAGTTTGCAGGTGATGCCTGTGCGGTGGGAAAGTGTATGTGTGCCGTGGGCTGAGCGTGGTGTGTTAGAATTGGCAAAAGTTCATTATATTCTAGGGTTTGGCTTTAAATACTTTAAGCTGATAATAATGGGAGCTTATTGCATAGGTTTTTCTAACGTTACACATCTCTTCTCAGTGCAAAACGGCTCTGTGCACCAGAAAGATGGGTTGAATGATGATGACTTTGAGCCCTACCTGAGTCCCCAGGCCCGCCCGGTGAGTACTTGCTGCAGGCAGGAGCACCAAGAGCAGCAAGGTTTCCTGCTGCTCCAAGGGAGGGAGGTTAGGCCTCCTTGTATGTTCCCCATCTCCACTGATTGCATTTTGATTTTTTGCCAGCTGCCTTAACTTATATTCTGTCCTATACCTACATTTCTGCTGGTAGAAAGCACTGACTACCCTTAGATTGTGGTGAGTGAGGTAGGAAGATTTTTAGCAACTTCCTGAGGCTGCGAGAACTTCGTAGAGTTGGTGTCCAGCCCTTTTTTTTCAACATGACTGTCTCAAAGTCACCGTTTCTGCTCTTTCAGTTGCTGGTCCTTTACACTAGAGAAATGTGCTGAGTTAGGTTGTGAAGTTGCTTCACAGAAGACTACTGCTGACTTTTGGAGGATCAGATCAACCTTCTTAGCTCAACACCAAGTCAACTGATGATGCCTGTCAGGGGGATTTCTCTGTTTTTCACAAAAAAAAACCAAACCAAAAAACCAAAACAACAACAACAAAAAAACAAACCCAGAGCCCACATGTGATAGAAGTGTTGAGACTTTCTGAGAACTTCGGTTACAAGTTGAGCTATAGAATTTTGGAGTTTTGTGACCAGATCCTGGAAGTCAAACTTGCAGATACTTATCCTCTTCACTTTCTCTTAGAGTAACACCACTGTTAACTGGTGTTTGTTTGTTTTCCTTAATGAGCTGCAGGGGAGCGACACAGAACAGATGGAGTTCAGCTGATCAGATGTACAAGTGAGCACCATAGATAAACATCTGTAATAGCACTGGGGCAGTCAGGTTATTCTCTTGGTTTCTCTTTCCAGTTGTGATCAGTAAAAATAAGCTGTTCTGGTTTCCCCTTGCTGTATTTTTGCATATTTTTACTAGTCAGTACATTATTTTTTTCATGTAAACATGATGCATGTTTTATTGGAACACAGGAGCAGATTACTGTCTCAGATAAATTTTCAGCAAGGATTTTCCTAGTTTGTGCTAAAGATCTGAGGATAAGTATTCTTTGTCTGTCAGCTGTTCATAATCTTCAGAATTCAGCCTGTCCATCAAGACAACTCACTGCATTCAACCTCCTGAAAAGTTAGAAGCCTAAATTCAGCCTTCATAGTGTGAGAGAACACTACTGCTTTCTCAAGTCTTGAATAAAAGCAGCTACTTTCCTAGTAGCTGTTGTTTAATGCTGTTTTTTTCTGTCTCAGCTATCAGCATCCCTAATTCCCAGCTTCTTTCTGGATATGGATGTATTTCATACAAACTGCAGTTTTATTTAAGTTTCCTAAACACAAAAAGGTTTACTATAATTTTGAAGCAACTCAATATTTTACTCTATTTTACATGTTTTGATGAAGCATTTCTGGATCTTTAACTTCTTTCAGTGTATCTCAGGCTGGTAAAAATTCATTTTAAAAATAAGGAAGTGGTTGGAATGTGCCCCAGGAGGCAGAAACTGAGCTGGAACAAGGTGAAACCACCAAGTTAACTTGGAGTGGAACCTTTGAGTGACTCTCAGTTCCTTGTTGTGCTGTGTAGAGTCCAAAACCTCCAGAGCTCAGTCTTGAGGGAGGCAAAAATACATAGGTATCCAAGGGTACACCTCTTTGGTGGAGATGGGAAAGGGAGTTAGAGAAACTGCTCTGAATTATTGAATTAAATGAGTTTTGGAGTTGCTTCCTGAGCTCTCCACACACCTGTGAGGTAACCACGTTGTAAAGTTTCACTGCTCCTTATTCCCCACTGGCTCTTTCAGCTGTGACTCTTACCTGTCAGTTCCCACGAGGTTACTATGTATTTTAAAGCTCAGATACACAGTAAATGATTTTTTAACCCTTTAAAAACCAAAAGCTCAACAGCAAGGCTCACTAAGAACCTTGGTCTGAAGTGAAGAGGAACAGCGAATTTGAGGAAATAACTGTGCGAAGAGTCTTAGTCATGGAGAGAATGAGAAGCTGGTAGAGTTTTATTTGCATGGTAATCAGCAAGTGTGTCAGTTGTGCGAGGGCAGGGGAACAGAGCAAGATGCTGTGTTTGGTAACAAAGCAGTGTTGGAGAGGTTCAGGTAGAGAACAGCAGTGACTGTGTCCCAAATCTGCTCTGCGCTGCCCGTGCTCAACTCTTGAACTGCTCTGCTCCCTTCTTACTACCTGTATGCAGGTGCTTAGTATTCTACAGGTCACAGCTTAATACACCCTGTGTTAGATATCTCAAAGTTGAACATAATTGACAAGTGGGAAAATATTTTGCAGTGAGAAGAGGAAAGATTTTTTTTTTTTAATCTGACAGTGATGTGCTTTGAGTGCTCCTGTGGAGAGAAAATGGTTCTGCCTCAGGTTTAGGGATGGGCTGGCATGTTCCTGTTTCTTTAAAGCTGAGTTCAGGAGGGAAAATGTTACTCTTACCATTGAGGCGATAAACTTATGAAGTGACTTTGCTGGCTCAAAATAGTAGTAGGAAGTTTTAAGTTTCATTTGTCTTTCAAGTTAGCGTCAGTGTTGGTGCTTTTGGACATATTGAGTCCTGGGTTTAGCAGGATTGAGTTCCTCAGATAGTGAAACCCTGGATGAGAGTGAATTTTTTTACTGATTTGCTTTTGGGAAACCTTTGTCAAATCAAAGGTTGAAGAGAGCATCTCTGAGTTTTCAGGCAGTACTACAGAAATCTTGTCTCTGAATACATGGTGTTAAATAATTCCTATTCATCTCTGTAAAGCTGGGGCTTGGTTAGCCCCAAACCTGTTGCTCTCCTGTAAGTAGAAGATAGAATGGCAAACCAGCTATTTCTGGAGGGTGCCAGAGCCATCTTGAGAGACTCTCTGGATTTCAGCGTGGCATAAAATCCTCTGGGAGCTGTGCTTGGCACGTGAATATGTGATTCAATGAAAAATGGAGCAGAGCCTGCTGCAGGCCAAGCTTTTAGCTGGGAACTGAATGTACCTTTGATCTCGTCTGTACTGGGCTGGTGTGTTAGGGGCTGGGCAGCGCTAGGCCACTGCTCACAGGTTCAAATTACTCAGGATGATGTCCATTAGCAGGACTGAAACCACTCCCCAGAGGGGACCTGGGTTTGAATGGGAAATGACAGATGTTTTTCATGTAAGCAAATCTTGGGGATGTCTGAGACTTCCCTAATTGTCAAATTAGGCATTTGTTTTTTGTAACCTAAAAGCTACTTGGATGTTAGAAGGGAGATCAAGGCATGGAGCTGGGTTTTTTTTTTCCTCTCTGGATTTGAAACCTGTTTGTGCTGGTGCTGTCACTGTGCTGCAAAAGGCTTCTGTTGATTACTTCCCATTTTCAGGTAATTTTTAGTGTGTGCCCACAGCACTGGAGCAGTTTGTGCTTTGAGGAATAGGCCTTAAATCCCTGTTTGTTTGCAATTGCTTGGAATATGGTGAAGTGTGGAACTTTAAATTGTAGGAATAAAGCTGTTTTCATGGCTAGTAAGTTTAAGGGAAAGCAATCAGGGACACTCGTGATTTTCACAGTGTGTTTCCACTGAATCCTTTTCTTTCTTATTCCTGTTCTCTCTGCATTCTTTCCCCAAATCCTCCCTGGAACACCTTAGTAAGGGTTAAGTATGTTACACAAGCAGGAAAAAACCTTGTTGGAAGTAGCTACTAGCAGAAGATGACATTTGGATGAAAGATACTGGATTTATACCCTGAGCAGGAGCTCCGGGGATTCCCAGTGTCCAGTGTATGTCACGAACACCACACACTCCCCTCTTGGAATGGGAAGCTTTGTCTTTAACCTTTCTTAGCCTTTGTCTTCAACCTTTCTGGCAATGGAACAGATTTTAGAGCCCTTCTAACAAAGGAGGTGCTCAAGGCTGGGCCTATTTATCTGCCCAGCCCTAAAGTAGGGAGGAGCAGGGCATGGGAAGTCTAAGCTGCCTTTACTCCTGGTCCTTTAAAATTGGTTCAACTCCTTCTAAAAATTCAGTGCTTATGTTTTTGTGGTTTTCTTTCAGAATAATGCATACACTGCAATGTCTGATTCCTACTTACCAAGCTACTTCAGTCCCTCCATTGGATTCTCCTACTCCTTAGGCGAAGCTGCCTGGTCCACAGGGGGAGACCCCCCCATGCCCTACCTGACCTCATATGGACAGCTGAGCAATGGGGAGCCTCACTTCCTCCCCGATGCCATGTTCGGGCAGCCAGGGGCCCTTGGCAGTACTCCATTCCTTGGGCAGCACGGCTTTAACTTCTTTCCAAGCGGGATTGACTTTTCGGCTTGGGGGAACAACAATTCTCAGGGACAATCCACTCAAAGCTCTGGCTACAGCAGCAACTACGCCTATGCTCCCAGCTCACTGGGAGGGGCCATGATCGATGGGCAGTCAGCCTTTGCCAATGAGACCCTGAACAAGGCTCCTGGCATGAACACCATTGACCAGAGCATGGCAGCCCTCAAGCTGGGCAGCACGGACGTGGCCAGCAGTGTCCCAAAAGTCGTCGGCTCAGCCGTGGGGAGCGGCTCTATCACCAGTAATATTGTGACATCAAACAGTTTGCCTCCAGCAACGATTGCACCACCAAAGCCAACCTCATGGGCTGACATTGCCAGCAAACCCGCCAAGCAGCAGCCGAAGCTGAAGACTAAGAATGGCGTTGCAGGGCCGAGTCTTCCGCCACCTCCCATAAAACATAACATGGATATCGGAACTTGGGATAACAAAGGGCCGGTGGCAAAAGTCCCGTCACAGGCCTTGGTCCAGAATCTTGCTCAGCAGCCACCGCAGGTGTCTCCGCAGCCCGTGGGCCAGCAGATCAGTAGTAGCCCACCGGTGACCCAGGCTCCGAGTGGGCAGCAGCCGCAGGCACTGCCACCACCAGCCCCACTGCCTGTGCCACCAGCACAGCCCACCCGCTGGGTCGCCCCTCGGAATCGTGGCAACGGCTTCGGCCAGAATGGAGTGGACGGTAATGGAGTGGGACAGGCTCAGGCCAGTTCTGGTTCTCCTTCTGAGCCACACCCAGTCTTGGAGAAGCTGAGATCTGTCAACAACTACAACCCCAAGGATTTTGACTGGAACCCAAAGCATGGGCGGATTTTCATCATTAAGAGTTACTCTGAGGATGATATCCACCGTTCCATTAAATACAACATCTGGTGCAGTACGGAGCATGGCAACAAGAGACTGGATGCAGCCTATCGCTCCATGAATGGGAAGGGCCCTGTATACTTACTGTTCAGTGTCAACGGTAGTGGTCACTTCTGCGGCGTAGCAGAAATGAAATCTGCTGTGGACTATAACACCTGTGCAGGTGTGTGGTCCCAGGACAAATGGAAGGGACGTTTTGATGTCAGGTGGATTTTTGTGAAGGACGTTCCCAACAGCCAGCTGCGACACATCCGCCTAGAGAACAACGAGAATAAACCAGTGACCAACTCCAGGGACACTCAGGAGGTGCCTCTGGAAAAGGCTAAGCAGGTTTTGAAAATTATTGCCACCTACAAGCACACCACCTCCATCTTTGATGACTTCTCACACTATGAGAAACGCCAAGAGGAGGAGGAAAATGTTAAAAAGGTAACATGTTTGTGTGTCTTGTCTGAGTTCTGTGGGCAAGAGGTGGTAGGCGCTGCCTTGCACTGGACAAACTCCGGAGTGTGGACTTGTGGGCATTAGCCTGCCTTTTGGCTATCTGCCTCCTCGTACCTGGAACCCACACCCAAATAGTAGCCCATTTTTGGGGAGGAGTATGTCCAGAGAAGTCCCCAAGGTGATTAGAGGGATTGAGCACTTCTCCTGTGAGGAAAGACTGAGAGAATTGGGATTGTTCAGCCAGGAGAAGAGAAGGCTTTGGGGTGACCTAATTGTGGCCTTCTAGTGCCTGATGGAAGCCCACAGGAAAGATGAAGTGAGACTATTTACAAGGGCCTGGAGAGACAGGACAAGGGGGAATAGCTTTAAATTGAGAGAATAGGTTTCAATCGGATCGTAGGAGAAAATTGTTCCCTGTGAGGGTAGTGAGGCCCTGGCACAAGTTGCCTAGAGAAGCTGTGGCTGCCCCATCCCTGGAAGGGTCCAAGGCCAGGTTAGATGGGGCTTGGAGCTGCCTGGTCTAGCAGAAGGTGTCCCTGTCCATGGCAGGGAGCTAGAATTAGATGATCTTTAACATCCCTTCCAGTCCAAACTCTTCCATGATTCTATGAAATAGGTGGCAGCACTTGGCAGAGCAGGGTGAGAAGCCTTGCCCAGTCCCTCCTTGTGATTGACTGTGTGTTGGTTATGCTGAATCTCAGCCTTTGCCGAGTGCTGTGATGTAAACAAAATGTATTTCTGTGCCATTATCATCTCCTGGATCAGAACAGTTTGAAGTTGGAGACCAGCAAGGCATTTGGGAAGTTGTTAGAAACCAGAGCCAGGTCTTAGAATGGCTGCTAATCCACCCCCTGGCCACAGTGGGGTCAGCATGACAGATGTCTCCCTCTACTTGTAAAACCTCCAGGAACAGCAGTTCCTGTCCCTCCCCAGGCAATCTATCCCTCTCCTTAATTATCTTTTCTGTAAGGAGGCTTTGTCTAATGCCCAACCTAAATCTCCCTCACTGCGATTGAAGTCCGTGACTGCTTGTCCTGTAGACACAATCGCTGTGTTCCTCGTTGCTCTGTTTGGGGCCAAGGCGGGCTGTCACCTGCATGGCACTGCCAGCAGTGTGGTACATGAGCTGAGCTCCCAGCTTACCTTGCAGCTGCTCTCAAATCTTCCTGTCATCATCTACTCCTTAACGATGCATTAATTGAAAATCCTGCCCCAAATTCAGGAACCAGTGGGCTTTGAATCTTACTTGGGTTCAGCTGTAGTAAAGTCACCTGGAGCTGCCCTTCCCCTCAATGTAGGTCTGGCTTATGTTTGGTCAAAATGATAATTATAAAAATTAGCATTAGCACAGCTGGCTGGGAGTTTGCCAAGTTTCCTGATGATCTCTTTAGTTTGAGCAATGGGAAATTTTTCACCCAAGACTTGAAGAACAGAATCAGGAGCTGCAGTTGCTCACGGTGACAGTGAATGCAGTTTTAAATTTTTTAAATATATTTTACACAGAGCATGGTATAAATTATAACACTTAAGCACAAATGTGGTCACTTGCAGTGCTTGGAGAAAGTCTATAAGGGAGGAATAATAAATGGCAAGGTGTGAAGGTGTAAACTGGTATTTTGTGAGGACCTGATTGTTTTGTGTGATTTCACCTCCTAGAATTGTTTCACTTGTTATCCAGCCTTTATTTTCCCTGTGAGGGTGGGGAGGCTCTGGCACAGGTTGGCCCACAGAAGCTGTGGCTGCCCCATCCATGAAAGTGTTCAAGACCAGGTTGGATGGGGCTTGGAGCTGCCTGGTCTAGTGGAAGGTGTGCCTGCCCATGGCAAGGGGTGGAGCAGGATCATCTGTAAGGTGCTTTCCAACCTAAGTCATTATGGGATTCTGTGATACCCTCCAGACTTGACTTCAGGGAGCAACAGTTAAGCATTGTTAGAGAGTCAGACCTTGGCACAGTGGGAGAATGCAGGGGAAGGGGGAAAATACTCCTTAAGGACAGGTTAGGGATGGATGGATGAGACCATACCTAGGTATGGGTAAGCAGAAGGAGAAGGAAAAGAGAGACGGCTTTGGGACAAGCAGACAGAATGATGGGCTCTTCTGGAAGGCTGCTGTGTTTGCTGTGTAAAGTCTGAAAATCAAGAATATACTAGAAATGAGGCTTAGCAGTTTTCTTAAAGCTGTAAACTGTCTTTATTCTTCTTCCCAGTTTCATTTTGAAGTCTTCTCCCCGTGCTTCTTGAGACGTGCTGGTGTGGAGAGTCGAAAGCAGCAGCGATGGTCTGAGTGCCAGTGCTGCCTTTCTGAGCCATGTTCTAGTGGATGCAGCAGCAGTTGATTAGGAAAGCACTCTTTCTCTGCAAAGGAACTTACTTAGTCATAGGTCTTTGGAATTCACAGAGGAGAAGGGAGTTGTGTAAACACAGTTGGTGTTTGCTCTTTGCTATTTACTCACCCTTTGTTTCATGCTCCGGGCCCCTGTAACATCCGGCACGGAGGAGGTGACTCTCTGGGCCTTGGTCATTCTTACAGCAGCAGTTTGACCTCCTCGATCACTCACTGACACAGCCTGGAATGTGGTTAAGGTTTCTGTAACTTCTCTTCCATGGTTTCACTGAGGAACAGTTATTTTTGCGGAAGGAGGGTTTTCTTTTTTCTTGGAGTGATTCCTACCATGGGACTAGAGGTGCCAAAAAGCCCAAACCATGCTCTGTCTGCTTGAAGCATCTCAAGTAATCACCTGAATTAAAAAAATATATGAGGAACCAGAACTGAAGCACTGCAAAGTTAAAACGCTGCTCTGGCAGCAGCTCCCTGCCTGCGTTTTGTGCTGGGGAAATTCCATTGCTCCCAGCTCTTCTTTTCTCCTACAGTGTGAGATGTTGATGCTCTGTTCCTTGAAGCTTAAATGCTTCAAGGTTTGGCTTGTTTCGAACTTCTCCCAAGCTGCAGTTGTTTCACTCAGCTTCAACTTGCCCAAATCTTTTTCCCAGTTTGATTCCGGCTTGCTGCCTGAGCAGATGGATGATCTCTTGTGAAAGTCTGGAAACTCTTGAATATTCTTTTATACTTCTCACTGTTAGTCATTTCTTCAGAATCCTCTAAAGTAGGTTCAAGAAATTATATGAAAAATGTATAGTGTTTATGCTGTTTCCATGGTCCAGTGAAGGGAGAGGGATGGGTAGTTAGTTCAGTGTTGAAAACACTGAAATAATCCTCTTTCTTTTCCTTTCTTGTTGCCTGTGCCCATCCTGTTCCTCTAAAGTTAATACCCATTCCTTTTCCCTGTGTTGCTCTGCTCTACTAATCCAGTTTTTTAAAAGGTTTGAATATTCTCCTGACGCAAAATGTGGGGCCGACTCGTAGTGCAATCCTGCCCAGAGCAGTCTTGAAACCCAGAATAGCTGCTTTTATGGTAGACCTTGTCACTGACTTCTTCCATGTAAAAATTATTTTATCTTTGCTTTAAATAACCAAAACAACAACACAAATCCCTGCCCTATGGTCATGCACTTGGATTTCTAGGAATGCTGTGGTGACCTTGGTGTAAAGTTCTCCCATAATGATCTTCTTGGTGTGAAAGGTTGACAGCTTGTGTTTTGTGGAAATGCAATCAGTGGAAAACTCCAAGGGAAGTTTATTTTGATTCTTTCTGCCTGCCCAGGCTTGAGATATTTGGCTACTCACTGGTTCCAGGGATTTTAGGAAGGC
Organism: Ploceus nigricollis; assembly: GCA_013399945.1. Lineage (NCBI taxonomy): Eukaryota > Metazoa > Chordata > Aves > Passeriformes > Ploceidae > Ploceus > Ploceus nigricollis. Next base: position 10,473 of record VXBC01010430.1, on the reverse strand, counting down.
TACCTCATGAAAACCAGTGCTGTGTAGAGTGCTTAGTGGTCAGGTTTGCAGCCTCAAAGCACAGAGGTGGGATTGGCCAGATTGGATCTGTTATTTCTGGAATTGTGCTGCTTTGTGCCTCAGCTGATGGTGTCTGCTGGTTAAAGGAGTACTGGCAAGTGTCACTGCCTCCTTGAAACATGTGATTTAACGGAAAACTGAGGGATGTTGTATGAGCCTGTTTGAAATGGGCAGGCTATTTCACAGTCACTGGAATACATTAATGCCTTCTGATGGATTTTACAAAGCTCTTTTTTTCTTCTTCCCAATTTGTAATCTCAGAGGGGAGGAGGGAGAATATTCCCTATAGGATGGACCAGCACTCTTTTCTCCAGCATTCCTGGAGAATGCTGCATTTGCTTTGGCTTTACCATGTTCCACAGGACAGTATTTCTGACTTGAAGATTCAATTCCTGGATATTCCATATCAAGGCAAAGCCAGCTGTTCTCTGTGGCAGCAAGGGAACACTCCTTCCACTCACACAGTTCCTTTCATTCAGTGGTCCCAGGACTATTTGCTGTTTTCTGCTCCAAATCGTGACCATAGTGAAATTAATTGATTGATACACCAAGCCAGAATTTCTGCTGTGCTGTTCAGCAATGCACATGGTTTCAGTTTATTTCCAGGCTGTTTACATCCTGTAGGACTGTGTCCATGCTTGTATATTTGCCCAGGAATGGAGGAAACAAACCATCCTGCTTATTCCAGTGGCTTGGCACTGGCTGTTTGTAAGGAATATTTTGTGCTTACAATAATTTTAAGCTAGCCCTTAACAACACTCACAGATTTTTGCTCATGTTCTAGCTGTGTCTAAAGACAGGAGAAAAAACTGGAGGGAAGACTTAGATCTGTCTGATGCTCTAATCTGTTTTCTGCTGTGAGACAGGGAGCTGTGTTTCCTCATCCCTAAAACAGGAGCAGCTGGGAGCCTTTTCACTGCAACTGAAGTGGAATCAGAGCAGTGGAAGAGCAAACCACTTGCCTTGTAGTCCTGTCTCTCACTACTAGTGTTGTGTTAGAAGTCTTTAAAATAATATTTTAATGTAATGCTAATATTATAAAATAATATTTAAAGTTGATTTGTTGATGTTAGTTTAAGGGCCTGTTGAGATGCGCTGTTTAAATTTTTTCAATTGTTTTCTCTCTATCCATGGCAGAGGGTTGGAACTAGAAGATTTGTAAGGTCCTTTCCAACCCAGGCCATTCTAGGATTAAAGGACTGGGATTGGTGTTGGGCCAGACAGAGAGTGCAGGCCATCTGCAATGGGGTTCTGCACCTCTTAGAGGTATGGCCTCAGCCAGGGGGAGTTTATTCCACACCCTGTTCTTGTGAACTTGTTCCCAACCTACTTCTTGCCCTCTCAGTGTGGGCAAAGCTTCATGTCCCCCCACTCCAGATTATCTTGGCTGCATGATTTCAGCTCTGAGCTGCAGAATACCCTGAACTAATTGTTCTTATAAATATGTTAATTGAATTGATTATGAACATATTAATGACTTCAAATTAATGTTTTAAAATTAAAAAAAAACACAATTTTTTTCCCTTCAGCAGATGAGTGAAGATGGGGGAATGACCTTAAACTGAAGTAGGGTAGATTTAGATTAGATATTAAGGAGAAATTAATTTCTGTAAGGGTGTTGAGGTCCCAGAGCAGCTGTGGCTGCCCCCGGATCCCTGGAAGTGTCCAAGGCCAGGCTGGACACTGGGGCTTGGAGCTGCCTGGTCTAGTGGAAGTGTCCCTGTCCGTGGCAGGGAGTGGAATGGGGTGGGCTTTCAGGTCCCTTCCAACCCAAACCAGTCTGTGATTCTGTGATAAATGGTATGTATATGGCTGGCAAATTCCCTAGAAATACTGTGGAGGGCTTGGAATGCAGAAGGGAGTGTGTAAGGTGTCAACAGCAGGGGTTGCTTTGGTTTTTTTCCTCTTATTTTTTCCTCCAAGAGTTCTGGATAACTTGCTGGCACCAAGGTTAAGAGCTACCTACACAGGTATGTGTTTCAAGTTATTTTATTAACAGCTGCTTCCCCAGGAAAAGTTCTTCTTTTCCAAGCAAAACTCTTTGCTGTCTGTTTCATTCAGTGAAAACCCCAGGGCATGGTCTGGTTCAGTTCCCTAGATTTTTCCCTAATACAGAAGTACAGTGGGTCATAAGACATTGCTGAAAGCCGATTAGGATCCCAAGAAAACAGTTGAAACGCATTGTTCTGTGGGCAGTCCATCAAGAGCAGCTCCGTGCACAGTGTTCCTTCCTTGTTCTTATTGAAACTGTAATTCTGCACCAGCTTTTTTCCTGAAAGAAGCTGTTTTCTTATTTTCTGTTTCAGGTTTATGAAGATCCTTGTTTTGTGCTCTCACCACAATTAGTCCTCTCATTTTCCTGCATGTTCTGGTTTGTACCTGATAGTAATTGTGCTGTCTTACGGCTTTGTGAGTTAATAATTAGTTCCTTAGTGGTACAAACCACTGGAGGCTTGGCAGCCAGAACAGTGCCAGCACCCTGCTCTACCACAGCAGTTCCTAGGGAAGTTAAACAAGGATGGTCATTACCCAAACTGATGGCTAGGACAGAGAGTTGTTTGTAGCTCCTTCCAGTGACTAGTGCCCAGTATGAGCCTTTTTAATTGACATATAAGTCATATAACAGTGTGTTTGAGCAGTTAATAATGAACCATTTGGGGTTTGTGCAAGAACTTGGAAATTTCTGATTCTTTATAATTAGAATTTTTTTTTCTTAAAAGCACAATGCTGAGCTGCTTTTTTGTGTGGTTAACTGCAGAGCTATTGTAATGTAATCCCAGTTTGGAAGATTTAGATAAAATCTACCTAAAACTCTTTTCTTTTGTTTCTAATTTTAGGGGGAAAGGAAACCACACTCTTTGGTTTCCTTCTTTGTATCTGTGCACAGTGAGGAAAGGCTCAGCTCTCTCCATCTCAGCTCTGTTATTTGTGGTACCATCTGTAAAATACCTTCAGAGAATTTCCGAATTCCAAATCATCATCTCAAAATTAAGGAAATCGAGAAGTCTTGATCATCAGCCTTTTGGCTGTTGAAGCCCGATTTGGAGTTCAGCTGATTCCAGAGCCATGTTCTTGATACACTTTTTTTCTTTTTTTCCCTCCTCTAAAAGATGAAATACAAAACTCTGTTCCAGTGAATGTGGCTTTATGTTCCCTTTCAAGTGGCTGTAAAATGATGGGACATGCTATAGGGAGTGTTGGCTCTTCTACTTGAGCTTGTGAATTCAACTCTTCCTGGCTCACAGAAGCAGGCAAATAGATCTCCTCTTGTCCTCTCACAATACAGAATATTCTCAATACAGAATATTGTGGTGTCTTTTTCTTAGCATCTTTTCTTAGTGGTGGTAGCATGAAGTGTCTCTTCTGTCTTATTTGGGATGGAGGTGGTGTTTAAGCCTCAAATACCAGGACAGCTGCAGTGGGTCAGATCAAAGCCTGTGTAAGTGCGTGTCACGTGGCTGCAGGAGCTGCATGTCTTCTGGGCACAGAGGGAGACACTGCTTAGGTATCCCTGCTGTTTCCAGTTAGGAAGTCCTGTGTGCAGCTGGCAATAGCAGTTGAGACCAAACACCTATGAGGACAGTACAGGCACATACTCATCTCTGAAGGTTTTCTTTCCCTTGAACAATATCTTGGCTTTGGAATTTACATAAGCCCGAGGATGTATCTTTGTCTTTATCAGTTAATGATTTTTCTGTCCAAGATCTCAATGAACTCCTTGAGCATCCACAGGATCTACAGTTCTTCAGCTAATTTATGTGTTATGTGGGGAAATGTGTCCTTTTGATTTGCTTTGAGTCTGCCTCATGATTCCCCCTTTTTCTTGTGTAAGAAAAGGTGGTGAGCAATTATTTCACTGTCTCCTCTGTGCCTACTCTGCCTTTCCAGTCATCTGTCTTCCAGGCCAGAGAGTTAGAGCACAGTGGCTCTGCAGATGGAAATGCTTCTGTCCCTTGCTCATCCCTGTTTTTCTTTGACCCTTTTCCAGTTCTGCTCCATGCCTGTGGAGGTGGAGAGGAGCAAAGCTACACTCTGCTCAGGATAAATCCTGTCTGGGTTTGTATAACAGCACAGTGGTATGTTTTGGTCAGGGTAATATTTGCTTTTCTTCAGAGTAGGCAATTTCCTGGCGTTACAGATTGTGTTTCTGATGGTTAATGGTCAGTTTGGAACCTGTAATCTTGGAATTAGGGCAGGGATTTTCTGCACACACATAGTTTAATTTTTCTCAACCAGGTAGACCAAGTGTACCTGTAAAGTTTAGCAGCTTTTTCTCACAAAGTTGTCTGCTTAGTCAACTGCTGTTTTTATTACTCTGAATTGCTTAGTATCATCCGTAAACTTGGTCAGTCCTCTTTCTAGATGTTTTATGAATATGTGGAGCCATAAATTCCACTGAAGCTCTGTGAGTTTTCAGTCATTGGCATTACACCTGCATGCTGTGACAGGGCACTGCCAAGGCTTTAACTCTACAGCAGTGAAGATTTTGAAACATTAAAGTGGAGTTCTTTCCTTTTCTTTAGAGTTTTGTGGCACTTGTGGTAAGACTTCTTGCCTGAGTGATCGCTTAAGGTAACCAAAGTAATGAAATGCATTTCCCTTGTAGTGATGGGGAAGAATAAAAATCTCCTTGGTTGTTGAAGACCAGGAGAATTTTCTTTCTTCCTAATGACTGAAAAGGACCTGTGTTATTTTGCTTGTGCTCCAAAGTCACCCAGTCCAGTTCCAGGCTGTGTTGTGAGCCAAGTTGTCCTCCCATGGAATGCCACTGGGAATCCTCCCAGCTTGCTCTGTCTCCTTTGCTCTAAATATTCATGCATGTTCTCAGCTTTTCACCATTCTGTTTCCTGCCCTGTGGGACAAGAGTCCCTATGTGAGAGTAACTATAAATGTTTATGGGAATTGGGCTGCTTTATTCAGGCAATTAAATGTGATGTTTAAGCAAGAGAAGGTTTGTTCTTTGCAATTGATTGCATCAGTTTTAAAAGGTGCTTGGAATGATTCTGGTGAACAGCAGTGTGCCTGAGGATATCCAATAGCTCGGACCACCTTGTGTAAACCCTCCTGTAGAGGAAAAGCCTTGGCTGTCTTCATGCCCTTCTTGTCCCAGGCTGGTTGCTCTGACATGGAAATTAGGTGTCCAAGGCCTTGTGTCTCTTCTTGGCTCCTGCTTGTTCAGTGATGTGAGTTTGCCCTGTTTAGAATTCTGTGGATATTTGGGTTTGCTGTGTTAGATTTTGATCTGTAGAACAAAAGGCCTGTCCTGCTATGACAGAGAAACACTTTTATTTGAATTATCTCCTGTCTTCCTTGGTGCTGAGCCCCATTAAGTGAATGGGAGGTAGGATGAAGGTGTCAGGCTATAACCAGATCACTACTTGGTTTTTATCCCCTTTTCTAGACGAGGGTGTCGCTTTTTTTTTAACCCTGATTGCTTTCTAATGCTGTCAACAGGAAAAGTCATGTTTGGTTTGTAAATACTGGGACTTGAGACTGCTTGTGGAGCATAATATACAAGTGATGCATCATCCATCATTTGTGCTGTGTCTTCCTTGAGCAGATCCTGCTGGGAGGGCCATAGGCTGCAGTAACTCCTGATTTCTAAGGCAATGATCTAAGATGTCTGCCTTGGAGACACGGGCATATGGAAATCCCGCTGGGTTGTTTGCCTGGGATTGCATCAAACAGCAAAGTGCAACACCACAGGCTGAGTGGGGCTGTTGAGGTGCTTGATCAGTGAGTGAGTGTGTGTGTGTGTGTACCAAGGCCAGAGTTTGATTACAGGCTCTCCAGGGGAGTGATCATGGGCCCCAAGTCTTTCAGAGCTCCAGAAGCATTTGGACAATGCTCTCTAACACAGGGTGGGATTGTTGCGGTGTCCTGTGCAGGAGCTGGACTTGATGATCCTTATGGGTCCAACTCAGGATTTTCTGATTGGATGTCTTAGCCTTTTGGGGAATGATACTGGGAGTTCCAGTGCTCCAATGAAGGAATTGCCTGCTGTTTCCTCTGTGGGCAGGCACTGGGTGAGTGATGCCTTTTGCTTGGAGGACTTTCTCAGGCCGAACTCTGAGACTGCCTGGTCTGGCCTGCCCAAGGGCTTTGGGCTGTGCTGCAGCTCAGGCAGGTCCCAACAAACCAGGGTTTGTGTGCTGCATAGCTGGGAGCTGTGCCCTGGCTTCTTCTCCAGGTCCTCCTTTGGCTTAGTCTGCTATTTCCCTGTCTGTGGTGTGGCAATAAAATCCTTACCTTTGCTGGGAGTGGTGATGCTGAACCTTCGTTGTCAATCAAGGTAAGAGCCTCTGAACAAATGGATAGTGTTGTCTCTCATTGTCATTTTGTCAGATACAAACACTTGATCCTTTTGTTGTTGGCTCCCCTGCAGTGTGAATGTATAAGGTGATCTCATATTGCTTAGTTGCTGTTATCAGGACCTGGCTTGTGACATGGCTGCAGCCCCTGGGGACAGTAGTGACAGGACTGAAGTTGCTTTGAGTGGTATGGTCAGAGAGGGCTCCTGTTTGCATGCTTGCCCTGTGTGAGCTTGGTGTCAGCACAGGATTTGAGCCATGGCACGTATCAGCCATTCCCATGCCATGCTGCTCTTGCCCTTCTTGTTCCTGAGGGGTTTGATGGATGGGGATGAGTCTGAGCAGGTGTCCTTCTTGCTTCTCCCATATGGATCAATAAGATATGACCAGAGTTTAATGAAAGTGCAACCAAAGGGCATAAAACACTTCCTGATGGAATCCCTTTGCTCTCCAGGGATTGTATCCCAGAGCAAAGCCCAGTGTGTGTGCGCAGATGCTGCTTTGTCTTCCGGAGCTGTTGCGTAGCTGGGTGGGCTGTGACACTTACACTATTACGTAGCCTGTGGATTTGGATGAGGATGAGCCAGGAAGGACAAATGTTTGCAATGTGGTTGAGCCTTGCTGTGTGTTCTGGTAGATCTGGCTGGTGGTTGAATGCTCACTGTAACACCCCAAGGACAAGATGTCTTGGATCCCTCTGCTCCACTCAGATGACACCTTACATGCAGTGCTGCATCCAGCTCTAGGGATTCCAGCATCAGAAGGATGTGGAGCTGCTGGAGAAAGTCCAGAGGAGGCCACAGAGAGGCTCCAAGGGCTGGAGCCAGGCTGGGAGAGCTGTGGGTGTTCACCTGGAGAAGAGAAGGCTCCAGGGGACCTCAGAGGCCCTTCTAATGCCCAAAGAGGCTCCAAGACAGCTGAAGAGGGACTTTGGACAAGGAATGGAGGGACAGAACACAGGGAATGGCTTCCCACTGCCAGATGGGATATTGGGAAGGGATTGTTCCCTGGGAGTGTGGTGAGGCTCTGGCACAGGGTGCCCAGAGAAACTGTGGCTGCCCCATCCAGGTTGAAGAAGAACCTGGTCTAGTGGAAAGTGTGCCTGCTCATGGCAAGATGAGATTTCAGCTCTCTTCTAACTCAAACCAGTTGGATTCTGTGGTTTTGGATCAGGGATCCACCTCCTTCCATATCCAGCCACCTTTCCTCCATTCCCCCCTGGCTTGCTCCTTGAGGCAGCCTCCTGACTGAAGGGGAATGGGGACCTTTTGGGGACCCCCTTCCCCAGTCCTGGTTTACAGCAGGTCTGAAGTGAAGATGTTCACTTTGGTCCCCTCTCTAGCTTGGTGACATGGGGGACATCTGGTCTAGCCTCTGTTCTGACACATTGGTGTTTAAGGGGGGATTTTCCCTGGGGTTGGCTCCTTATTAGCTGCACGCAGGCCTTGGGAGCAGCATCATCTTCTCAGCAGGAAGAGGTGATTGATTGAGGTCCAGCTCCTCAGCTAACAAGGTGATATGTGCAGCAGGAACCTTGGCCACTGTCCCAGCCCAGGACACTGGCCCTGGAGATGCACAGGGCATGATTGAACATGGCAGCCAGCTTATCCCATGTCTGCATTTGGGAAGTGGTGACATTAGCTTAGGCAGTTGCAGCTGCTTCCCAGAGGGATGTGTGACATTGCCATCCATCCCTGTGTAACACAACATGCTGGCTGCTGAACCAGGAACAGGGCTTGGCACCTTCCTTTGGATTTGTGGCTCTCCCTGTGATGATTCTTGTGCTCTGTGTTCAGGCCTGGCTCTGCTTCCCACCCTGGCAGTTGGATTTTGCTGTGTTGTAGTGGTGTTCTGGCAATGAAAGCACCTGCAACAGACTTGGGCAGAGTTACAGGAAAAGGAGAATTACATTGACTTATTTGGGTAGCTGTTCTTGATGAGAATGTGTGTCTTCGTCTGATCCCTGTCCCCAGAAGACAGCAGAGGATCATGCTGGCCTTGCTCTGCATCCTACAGAGGAATTGGAGGTGAAGCCTCCTTGGGTGTGTGGCTGAGAGGCCAAAGCCAGTGGTGGTGTTCTGAGCTGGAGGCCAGGCCTCCCTTTTTGGGAAGGTTTCTGAGGATAGATGGCTGCACATGCTGTTGTCCCAGGATTTAAGCTGTTTGGGGATGGGCTCTCCCTGGATTCAGCAGTGGCAAAGGATGGGGTTTCCTCTGGCAACCTGTGTGCTTGTGGCAGAGGTTGTGTGAGCTGCCAAGATGGGAAGGTGCCTCCCATCAGCAGGTTAGCATGGGACCGTGGGAAGCAGGCAGGGGACTCTGTTGCTGCCCTTATTTCAGGTGATACAACTCCAGGCAGAGCAGCTGACAGGCAGGGAAACATCCTGAGCTGAACCAAAGCACTAGGTTCAGAGCCCTGACAGCATCTCCTCTCTGAGTGAAGAGGGAAAACCTGCTGTACCTGTGGGTACCTGCTGCAGGTATGGCTTTGCTGTGAAAGTGGGATGGACTTGGCACCTCTCAGACTAGCTGGGTGGTGATGGACTCACTCAGCAGGAGCCGGAGCCCCGCAGTGTATGTCATGCCTAGACTACAGGGACCTGCCTGTCTTCAGGGAAGAGGCAGAGCCAGGGAGAAGCATCAGCTCAGGGCCCTCTGGTTGCTGACAGGTTTCATTTCTGAGGTGGTGTCTTATGATCTGGGAATGACACTTCAAACACCTCATAATGCTTTGGGGAAGCCTGGAACTGCTTCTGTGAGAGCTTCTCCATTAAACCCAAACAGAACTCAGAAGAGATGGACGCGGAGTGCTGAGAACAGCAGAGGGGGGTGGCAGCCTTTGGTGTCTGGGGGTATTTGGTGCTGTGCTGCCTCTTTGTTCTGGTGCAAGTGTTTGGACAGGGTGTTTCCGCAGTGCTGGAGGAGTACCCACGGTGATAGCAGCAGTCAGTGAGAACTTCATATGAAGTTCTTGTTTTTCGAGTGAGATACCATCAAGTTGTGTCAGGGGTATCAGGGAGGTTTTCTGCTGGGGGCTAGGACTGTTTCAGTCCCTGCAGACCAAGGCTGATGTCAATGCTGCCTGGGTTTGAGCTCCGGCCTACTTCGATGCCTGTGTGGGAGTTCAGGTGGTGTTTTTTCATAGAATCATGGAATGGTTTGGGTTGGAAAGGACCTTAAAGACCATCTCATTCCAATGCAGATACATCTTCTTCTAGACCAGGCTGCTCCAAGCCCTGTCCAACCTGGCCTTGGATACTTAAAAGGATGAGGCAGCCACAGCTTCTCTGGGCACCCTGTGCCAGGGCCTCACCACCCTCACAGGGAAGAATTTCTTCCCAAGATCCCACCTAACCCTGCCCTCTGGCAGTGGGAAGCCATTCCTTCTTGTTCTGTCCCTCCAGGCTCTTGTCCAAAGTCCCTCTCTGGCTCTCTTAGAGCCCCATTAGGCACCAGAAAGGGCCTCAGAGGTCTCCCTGGATGAACACCCCAGCCTATCTCCAGAGCAGAGGGGCTCCAGCCCTCAGAGTGTTTCTGTGGTCTCCTCTGGACTTCTCCAGCAGCTCCACATCCTTCTGGTGTTGGAATCCTCAGAGCTGGATGCAGCTCTGCAGGTGGTGAGTCACCTGAGATGAGAAAAAAGGAAAATGAGGAGCTGTTTGACCTCAGCAATGTCAGATCTCTGCAATGACTGGATGCAGTAGCAGCACTTCTTTTGACAAGAGCAATGCTCTTTTCCTGGCTTTGCTGGCTATGGGACAGGCTCCATGGGAGAGCCATGTCTTGGAATGCTGATGTGTAACAGTGGTGAATAAAACTGCTCTCAGTTAATATGATCTCTGTTTTTTTTTTTTTTTTTTGCAGGAACGCCAAGGCCGTGTCAAGTAAAAGGCCATTCCTACAGCACAGATTGCAGCAGAGATTGCATCCCAGCTGTCTTTCAGAGAGAGAAAGGAGCAAGAGTATCCCAGAGAGAATTAGGACTTTTTTTTTTTTCTTAATTCCTTTGACTTCAAAAAGACTTTTACAAACTTCCAATTAAAAAAAAAAAAGTATTGGAATATCACAAGACATAGGACTAAAAAAACCAAAAACAACAACA
>VXBC01010429.1:1017929-1062449 GCA_013399945.1 Ploceus nigricollis | reverse complement strand
CTCTCTAGCACAACATACTTTGTGAAATTCTGAACTGACTTGCCCAATAAAGCACGTTATATTTACATAGTCACTAATGTTAAGTTTTCAGAAGTTCTCCTCCTCACAGAAGATTTCTTTACCTGGGGTAGAGGTACAGCACTTAATGCATAGTGCAATACAGTGATTTCATGGGAAAAGTCTGTCATCCTCAGCTGTGGCTTAACACCTTTCTCTTTAGAAGACAGATTTTCTTGTTCTTATCCAAAGTCTGGGGCTCCTCACACTAAAATGCCTACAGAGAAAAAGAGATCCTACTGAAGCTAGATCCTTAAACCGTAACTACGTCACACACGCCACAATGCAAGTGGAGCAAGGGATGCTCCTGAAAACAAGCAGTTGCTGATCACACCCCCTCAGTACACAGAAGCACAGACCCGAGCACTTCCAGCCACGCTCTCCTCATCTGCTTTCTCCACCCACAGCAACAACTGCATCCACATCCTGAGCTGGAGACACACAAAAATATCACTGTGCCCATCTTTGCTCAGCAACACTGGTTCTGTGAGCAAAGAAGGAATGGTGCTACACAAAGAAAGAAAAAGAAGCAGAAAAATTAATCAGTTTTTCAGAAGTTATGAGAAAGCGAGACTCCAGATTTTCAAAGTTTTTAAATTTTTAATTATTTCTGAAAAACACAGCTGAGCTCTTTTATAAGAGTTGTACAGATTCTAAAGAACATATTTGATTACATTAATTCAATGAAGTGTTAATCTAAGAGTTAATTTATTGAGGTATTAGGGACATTTGCAAGTAGAGGAATCTGGATTTTAAGACCTGTTTTTTGGTACATTAAACCAATGTACATCAGACCCTATGAGTTAATGTCAATAACATTTACCACAAGTAATTATTCACAATACATTTTAATAGATTTTAAGTCCAAGAGCAACCTTTATATGAATTCCAGCCTTTCCTAAACAGCAGATATTTTCCTAAATAAAAGGCTTTTTATAACCAAATAACCACACATGCTTGTGTAAGCATTTTCAAGGACCTTGTGCATTTTATTTCTGGTATAATTCTTCTAGTTTCAGCACTAAACTTTCTTATGACCACCTTCTAAGATGAAGAACTGTAATATAACAACTCATGACTCCACAAGGTAATGGAAGTTTTTGGACAGCACACTTGTATAAACCAGCATGCCAGATGCAATGCCACCAAAAGCTTAGCCAGTAATAATTAATTACTGGGTTTTGACCAACTTTAATAACATTATATTCTAGTTTCATTCAATTTTTGTTTCACTGCCCCCATCCTCCAAGAAAGGTGGTTCTCCTATTACACTGTGGAATCTGTGACTATTCCTGTCTTTTGAGAAAGAAGGTACTGAATATATGTACATTTATATATATATATATACACACATATAAAGAAAGCTCCACAGGTGAGTAGAATGGTCTAATAGTTGCAGAGCAATCTTCAAAATGTTTGTGCATGAGGCAGATAATGGTTAAAAGTGTATCACCCTGGAGGTATGAAAAGATCCAGCTTTGTAAGGAAGTCCTCAGTAACTAAGGACATATATAAAAAGTTAATACAGGCTTGGTATTACTTATTCATCTCCTTTTCTAGCTTAAAATAAGATTCATAACACTGAACAAACATTTTCCTGACATCTTGGCACATAAGACAAACTAGTCTATGAGAAAAATACATTATGAACAAAGTGAAAAAATACAGATATAATAAATCATACTCAGTTATAATTTAATTCTCTAGCAATCAGTCTTCTTTCCCTCTCCCCCAGTGTAGGCATGATTATAAAAATCTTCAGCACATTTAAAATCAACAGGAGAGACTTTGGGTTGTATCTGACCAATCTAGGGTCAGGAAACAAACCCAATGCACAAAATATTGTTGTTCAAATTCTAACTACCCCTGCCTTCTCAGGCAATGCTGGATCTCTAACAGAAAATCCAGCAGATGGATTTCTTGCCCATCAAAATCCCCTTACTTTTCCTGTGATTCCTTTCTCTCTCCTGGCCAAATGATTTGAAATCAACAAATGTTGTTTCAGAGAGTATACAAAACCCTAATTAATAGGGACATAAATCAAGAATCGGAAAAAGGAATTAACGAAAGCAAAAAATTAAGACCACATTTTACTGAAAATATAGAATTAGGAGACTAATTTTCTTAGGTTACATCATTTAATGGATTTAAACAGAGATTGAAAGCACAGTTCTTTCTGCAATTCTTTACAAGATTCTAGTAATTTTACTCCAAAACTCATAAATTTTCCAGATTTCAAAATCTGAATGTCTAATCTTTTGAATTACTGCCACCAGTGAGAGACTTGAAGATAAAATAATCTTCTGCTGGCCTTATTTGTGATATACTACTTCCTTCATATAGAAGCCATATGCTACTATATATCCACAGTGTGGGAGACCCACTGCCCTGCTGCCACAAGAGAGGAAGGCTTTGTATTTCAAACAGTTTTCAGTAATAAAGAAATTGAGAGGTGTCATAATTATATTTCCAGTAAACTGGTTTTCTATTGCTTACATTCAATTCTTTGTCCCAAAGTGCATTCTTCACAAAGGTTTTGAGAAAATCACTGCATCCTGAACCTTCCTCTTCCTACTTCAGAGAGATAACACGGGAAGAAGAGGGGTGACAGAGGGCACCAGAAAAGTCCGTAAGCTTACCTAAAGCTTGCTGAAATTATTTTTCCTTGAAGAGAGTTTCCAAACTCATTTCGCTACCCTTCCAGTTTCCTACAACACTATGTCAGCTAAGTAGAATTGCTTGTTTTGCACAGGAGCCACCTTTATATCTCAGTTTCCAGCACTTTTTGAGCCTGCCTTTTAGTCCACTTTCAGTCAAAATATCATTTTAATTTCAAAACAGTCAGAGACACCTTGGGAGATCAGACTCCTCTGTGCAGAAGACTTCAGCCTTTTGAAATAGTTTTGTCTCCAGCACCATTCAAAATTCTATCAGTATAAAAAATAATTAGCATGCCCACCAAATAACCAACCAAAGTGCCCTAGAGATGTGGGGCTTGGAAACTCCCAAGGTGCAACCCTGGGTACCTGACAGAGGAACCAGTGAAACAAATTGTCTGGAGTCAAAATAAAGACAAAAACAAACCTGGTTCATGGACATCCAAGTGTCACAGGCACTCAGGGTGTTCTCTCCAAGTTCAGCCATACAGGGAGAAAAGGATCCTGTTTCCCACCTGAGCACTCCCCTCATTCATTTAAACAGTCAAGCTCATTATTGCCTATCCACCCCTTTGATTTGCCAGGATTGATTTTGCAGGATGGGCCTTAGGGAGCCCTTGACGAGGAGCTCAGCTGGGATAGCAGCCTCTGGCAGAGGAGCTGCACCAACCCCTTTCATCAAGTACAGTGGTCCCAGGAGAAAATACCTATTTGTGGCTTCCACTGAATCAGAACCATCTCTGCATAACATTATAGTTTTGACTAAAAATCAATAAATTCTGCTGAGTAGGTGTTGTATTGGTTATTTTTCCCTAACCAGCTGTACAATTGCTAAGAAACTGATGCACTATCAGACATTTTGATGACTAAGTAATGAATAATTGGCATTTAATTCAAGCAACTGTCACACTAGACAGTCTCTGAAAGCCTGTTCACAATAAATACTGGGTTTGAGTGGGAAGTTGCAGGTACAAATATTCCCAGTGTGAGTTTCTTGATTCTTTCTGCTTCAACTACTGCCTCCAAAAAGCTCACCTCTCCTTTACCTATGTTGCAGCATTTTAGTACTGTGACATTTAAATCCTGTGAGATTTTTCAGCCTAAAATTTAAAACCCCACCTGCAGAGGTCTTTATAACAATACTTAAATGTTTGATTCTACCTAGAGAAACATCTAGTAATAAGCTTATCATGTGACAAATGACTACCTGTCAAGTCTCCTCAGATTGAGCTCCATATGCTATAGCCATTGATTTTTTTCCACAGCTAGTGCCCACAACCAAAGTTGTGGCATCATTTGAATCTTCCAAAGAAGAGCAAAGAGACACAGAATTGGAGTTTTGGCTCTCTGAAGCCTTCAAATTCACTTTCCCAGGAATATATTGGTTTTAATATTCCTTCCCCTGGGTGCACCAGAAAAATTGTTTCATGACAGAAAAAAGTAGTGTTGTATTGGAATATGAGTCCAAATAATTATGTGAATTATCTCTCCAGTTATGCCTCGCATGAAAGAAGATATGGAGTGTTAAAAAAAAAAAGAAAACCCAAAACCAACCAACCTATGTATCTCTTGGTTGGAATGATCAATATTCATATTCATGTAAAACATTTAGAATGAGATAGTCCTTGTATGCAACAGAGCAAACTTGGTAAGGAAGAAGACTCTCCAAGTTTCTTAGCCCGAGACAGCTGTCTGCCATATATATCCAATGTATTTTACAGCATGAAATTTGCCTCCCTCCAGTTTCTCTAAGGGTGAACAAGCCTCACTACTTAGAGCGAGACACTGGCCTCACTCCACGCACGCCTCTCATCTCCGTTATTTTTACTGCCAATGTTTGCAGCAGTTCATTGTAGAAAAAGCTATTAAGGAACAACTTCTCATTTCCTTTTAGCTTGTAAGGTAATTAGACTGGCAAAGCAGTTACAGTGTTAATTTATTCCTGGCAGATAAATTAACTAGTTCTTTGCAGACACTGGAGGAATGACTCACATCATGAACACAAGTTTATTAACCAGAGTCTTTCCCTCTTTCCTGCCTCCCACCATCTCCTTTGGGCATAAAATTGAGACTGGAAGGTCAGTTTCACTGTGTTTCATAGTGTTTTCACAGATTGTTTTCTATCCCTAGTCCCAGAGTTCAGCCTTACCAACATTTGGGAGTGACGTCTGCTCCCAGTGCAATTGGATCAGCTCCACTGAGAGCCTTAATCTGTTCATCATTTTCCTCAGTCATAGCCATCAGCTAAGTATCAGCAATACCTTCTACACCACAGCAGCAAGGCTGCCAGGAACGTTATTAGGATCTGATTTTTAGGTGTTTTTACACAAAACACAGCTAGAAAATTTCCCTACAGACTGAAATTAGAGGGCTAGGTCCTTCAAGCAGTCATTCACACAAGCAGCCCTTACCTGCAAGCTTCATCAATGGTGCTATTCACATGACATTTTATGGTTTAGAGGATTAGACACTGTATGTAATGTCTCAGGCTGAGGCACAGCCCCATACCCACATCAGGCTGAAAACAGGCCACACATCACAGTTCTTCTACCCGCTCTCCATCAGCAGCTGAGAGATTCGGAAATACAAATACATTTTTGAAAGTTGCCCTTTAAATCCTCAATTTCATCATCGCTCAGAAAAATCCAACGGCTTGGGATATGTATGCAGACTCCCTTTAAGCCCACCATGATGAATTCAGCTTTCAAACAGGCCTACGTTGTAAATTGTGGTAAATGAATTGCTGCTAGCCCTATATAACCAGTGAATTCATTTTCTAGGCTTGCCAATATGACCTGTTTCAACAAGACTTACATTCAGTTTTTACAGGTATCGTGTTAATATGCTTGTATAATTTTTTTCTTACACGGTTCCCAGCATATTTAAGGACCTCCATCACTGCAAATTGCCTCTTTACCTTTGTCACGAGATCCCTCTTTATCTGCAGGCCCTTCAGCTCAGCAAAATTAACCTCTTGCCACATCAAGAAAATTTCAGGTTCTGTTGTTTTTTAGGTTAAACAAGACACTATGGCAACTCCAAGTAGAACCTGTTGTGCTGGATCAGGTCTGCTGGCACGGTATGCAAGTTTCAGGCGCTCACTTAAATTAACAGGGATGATGAAGGAGGCACTTGTACCTCAACTCTCTCTAATCCTTATGGGAATAAAACTCTTAGAGCCTGCATTTTGCTGGTGGTACTACCATGGAATAAATATTAATTCTCAGTAAGTTAAAATCTTGATTGCCATGTCTGTTGAATGACATCTGCACTTCATCTGCTCTTGGACGAGCTTCTGTAATGAAGACACTATGGATTCTCTCAGTCCATACACTGCTCACACCAGTGCATTGCCAGGTGCAGCAGATGTCTGACCAAACTGCCCCACCCTAAATTAGGCCAAGGGACAGGAACAAAAAATCCCCTTTATTATTCACAGAGGAGCAGTGGCTGCTGGTGTGGGCGGTATCCTCGCTGGGAGAGCCCTTTCCAGACCACCTGTGGGGGCTCTCTGGGGTGCAGCGGTGAACCAATCTCTTCAACATGTAACAACCTAACCGCAAATCCAAACTCCCAATACTCTCATCACTGCTCAGAGATACTGGTACAACCAGTGTTAAAGACAAAGCTTTCTGCCCTACTTTGACACCTAATTCCACCCCCAAATTCTAGTTCTGTTGACCTTGAATGCTACAGCAACCCCAGCCCTTAGTCCATGCTGTTAGCATAACCTGACTGCTAAATCAGCCTACATGTGCTTTTTATTTGCTCATTAGCATCAACAGGAGAATTGGCAACAAATTAGAAAAGAAATGACACTGACTATAATGACCAACAGTTCAATTAAGAAAAAACCCCAATCCATTAAGCAACAGGCTCCAAAAAGTCACAATCATTTGGCATACCAGATCATGCTGGGGTAACAGGATTACTGCTTGCACTGGGATTAGGGATAGGTTAAGATTTATTATTTATGAAAGCAGAGAGTGAAGAGTTTGATTTGTGCTAAAGAGAAGGTCATACAAATAGGGCATGGGCTGGAAGGTTTTACTTTAGCTTTTAGGTTGAGAAGGATTCAAGGTTACTGCTAGTAAGGTCCAAACTTTGCAGGAGTCTCTGAAAATTGGAAGGACTAGTGTAAGACCTGTGCGTGAGGACTAAAGGTGTCTGTGAAAACACTTAACTTAGGTGTGAGCAGGTCTCATTTGCCTATGTGCTGGCAGGAGGTAACAGGGGAAGCAGGGACATAGGATGAGACGCAAGGGAAAACTGTTGCTGTTCCCAGGAGGGATGAGAGAGCTGCCCGCTGGCTAATGAATTAGCAAAGGTTCAAAACCTAGTGTGGAAGATGGGCGGGGTGGTGTATTGCCTGGTGCCCTAAAGTAGCAACATTATCAGGTCACCCCAGGACATCAGGGCAGAGAATTATTATATTTGTGTTGGTCCGAGTGGGGCTTACTGGAGCAGTTCTAAAAAAAACTGTGGAATTTTACAATAGCTTCTTAAATCAGAGCTACAACATGCTTTTAAAGTTAATTCACCAAAATCATTCCCACATACCATGCATTGTGCTGTGCCGTAGGCAGCTGTGGTGCATGCAAACTCCTTTAAAAACAGACCTGGAAGGCCCCCTCCAAGTGTACTCCCACCTTTAAAGGAGCTTTTGGGTCTGTAAATCTGTTTTGCTAATGCCCCAAGGCCTGCAGGACAGTCTGTTCCTGGAGATTCCAAAGCAGGTTTTAGCAGCTGGTTGCCAGCTGCAGTGGGAGGCATTGTTATTCATGTGGTATTGTGGGTCCCAAAACAACCTGGCTCGATAAACTGCTATGCAAGGACCTGAGAAAAAGCTGACCTTGTAGGAGAAAAGGTCTTACTTGTATTTAATCTATCTCAGTAAGAACATAAACTGGATAGAGTCAGTTCAGAGACTGTAGCAAGTTAAAAAACAAAGCAGAGTAAGATATCCATAATAGATGTGATAGAACCTCTGACTGCGTGTAAAAACCAGTTTTGGATAGTACAAAGGAACTTGTAAAGAGAAATTGATGAGAAAAGATGAGTGGTGAAGAAAACGAGATTATCAGCATCCAACTTCATGGAGTATTGCCAGAGCCTGAGAAACAGCACGAGAACTTGGGATACTCCGTGGCGGCGCAAAAAAACCCCACCTTATCAGTCCCCATCTATCTGGTTTCTAACAGATACAAAGTTAATCTAGTCCCCCATAATCATGTCCCCTAGATGCTGGTAATAAAGTTGCCCCCTAGGTGACAGGTGGCTGTGTGACACTGTATTTGATCTTGGAAGTGCAAGGGCACTGCACCAGCTCTTCCTCTCTCCAGGGATTCTCTTGCCCTCTCTCCAAAGAGTTGGCAGCTCCTGGCTCATCTGCCTGGCCCAGCTGGTGAGCCACAGAGGCTGCAGCACACAGGGACACTGATGTAGCTCTGCTTGCCTGCAGCCAGGCATCAGTTGGACTGGATCTCATGAGAAGCACCATTTTTTTCCAAGAACTCAAGGAAAGCAAATACCTGGATAAGTTCTTACTCATTTTCCACTCTCTTTACCCAGAACTAGAGAGTTTGAACAATAGCTTCAGAGATCTTTAACACAAAGACTACCAGGAACTCATTGTCCTTGTCTTCCTGAAACAAAAGGAGGTCCAGGGCAATTAATCTTGGGTGTTTTCCTGCAACAGCTGCTGTGCTTAAAGGATTGAGCCTACTATTCTCTCACACATCTTTGGCCAAAGGAAAGCTCAGAGGTAGGGAAACAACCATGGTGTCACTTGTAGGGCAGGAAAAAAATGAGCTGGAACAGAGATAAGGCATGAACATATGCAGCAATGGAGGCAAGGATCATTTCTGCATGGTCCATTGATATGGAAAACAAATGTGGTCAAGCAAGGAATAGAAAAACTTACAGCTTTTTTTCTTGTCCAGGTGGGTATTTCTGCATTATTGTTAGGTTTACAGCTAGAACAGGTGTTGCAGAGAGGGTTGCAAAGTGCAGGTGATGAAAGGTTAAAGTAAACTAGAAGGCACTCTGAGTTGGAATAAAGGTGAATACTGAAATTAGATTGTTGTTGTTGTAGCAGGAATATCTCTGGCCCAAAACAAGTCTAAATTCAGGACAGGCTTAGATGTAGAACTCTAAACTGGAGGGATCAAATTGCTAGGACATTTGCTGGATCCTGCTTGGTTTTTCCTTTATTTTCCAATTTCTAGAACATTTGTGAAAAAAGATTAGACTACTTCATATGGTTGCAGTTACTGAGAGCAGGAGCATGTTTGTCATGTCATGTGCAGAGGAGTGGGATAGAATTCATGTTGGAAAGAAACTGGCTTAAGGTTAGTCAGAAGTTCATCTCTGTAGCTAAAATGATCTTCATATCTCTTGAAAAATGATTGACACCTAAGATTAAGACTGGCAAGGACATGAGAGTTGTGGAAAAGGGGCTGAAGGTCTCAAATTAGTGATGCAAGGGACACTGCTGAGGATGAGATGTGAGGCCATGTGTGGTTTCTTTGTTACTCCAAGTTCAAGGGAGAACTGCAGAGAAGAGACAGCTCTGGGCTGTATAATTAAGACAAGATTCAACTGAAGAGCTAGTTGGATTCACAGATACTGAAATGCCTGTGGACTGGACTGCTACCAGTAGGAAAGTATGACCTTTCTTCTTGTTTGGATAAGTTGTTTATTATTATTATTGAGCCTGTGGCTAGGGTTTGTGGTTAAGGTTCATTTACAGAGTCCTCATTTACTGGAGGACCAGAACCTTGTCAGGCCTAGCAGATTAGGATGAGGACTGCTACCAAAAGGAAGCAAACTCCTTATACTCCTTATACTTCTTATACTCCTTATCCATCTGCTACTGGGATGTGTCTCTTGGTGTAACTACTGTCAGGAGTGTGGTTACTGCACAGCAGTGGTGGGGAAATGATTCCCCTCTGCTATTCACTGTAAAAGACTCGCTGACAAGACTTTGGCTTAGACTAGTCCTGCATACTAAATGTATATAATTTGACATGCCAAAACTTTTGACTTTATTCCCAACTCATAAAGTTAGGCTTTAGTCTCAACACAGAGAGGCCTAGCTGGAAACAAACAAAAGAAAAGACATTCCTCCCTTCTAGCAACGGTTCTTGTTGTAAGAGATTAAGCCTTGAAGACTGTAGCCATAAAACCTGAAATCTTCAGGACCTGCTGTTAATAACTGTACCAGTCCAAGCACAAGGTAGATTATTAACCCTTTACACAAGCACAGAAAATCAATTAATAAGGTATGCACAAACATGCATCATTTATATATGTGTGTATAACCTTCTGAAGAGGTCAAAGCAATATGAAGACCATTCAAAGCCACCAAGATTTTGCACAGCCCTTTGTCCTAGACAGTCTTCGCATTCTCGGATTAAGTCAGACTTGTAAGGGCCTGGTAGCCAAAAATCCAAAGTCCAGTTGGAATAGTTATAGACTGGATTATGAGGCTACAAAGCCACTATCTGCTTGATTCCTAGACACGGCATCTCCAAGGAGCCAAGTAGTCAAACTAGTATTTCAGGATCTGCCGTTTCCAACCGTAAAATTGATCATATCTTTGAAAACCCTTCTATAGACTGTAGAGAAGCATGAAATGTTCTTGCCTCCTGGCACAAGCTCGTATCTTAGTCCACAGTGCCTTCTGTATTGCACCTTTAAACACTGGTCTTCTGGCCCTGCTGTCTATTTCCCTAACATGACACCTGGCCATAGCCAGAGTTAGGTTCTTATCATAGCTTGAAAAGAGAATGAGCTCTTACCCTCTGGCTACTGGTCCCAACCCTAAACTGCCACAAAAATATCTACTTTCCATCAGGCCCTGCTAGCCATAACATCTGTCTTGGCTAAAGGCCACAAAAAGACCCAAAATAGGTTTCTCTTTCGCAACCAGCCCATAACCAAGGCCAGAGCAACATTCCTTCTGCAGATTAAAGCCTGGTTGTCCAACCCAGCTGTCCATCACCTTAAGGGGAGGCTAAACTTAGGTATAACCCCTGAAACTGCTATTGCAGCCCCACCCTAGTCTCCCTTCAAAAATGTGTTTTGACACCCAGAAATACCTAGCCTTTGTATCTCTGATGGATCTGAACAGTAAACAAAGCCAAAGAAAGCCTCGACTACACCCCAAGTGAACACTACCCCACAGATACTTTACATCATTAATCTATCTGTTTCAGGCACCGTTCCTTAGTTCCAAACCTGAGCACTTGGCCAGACCTAGTGATAAAATAACATCTTCAGCATTCATCTTCCAATCCCAGACCCTGGTCTCAGTTCCAATGCTGGCACCAAAGAAAGCTCAGTGACTGCCAACATCTTCACAAGGGTTTTTGTATCTGCTGCCTCCTAGAACCAGCCTTATATACATCACTGTAAGCCTTGTAAAGTCTATCACTGGAAACAAACTACTCTGCCTCATACATCCAGAGCCACAGACTGGCAGTATTTTTAGGTTATGAAGATGCTGTAACTACATTATGAAAGCCAGCAGATTCTAACTTGCACCAAAATCAAGTGCAAATCTGTGATTCTGTCAGCGTCACCTTCAGCAATAGTTCAGTGAGTTTTGCAGGGTAAGCAATAAAGCTGAGTATTTGTACTTTATAGTTAAAAACCTCAAACCCAGTACTTACATTAATGTAGTCAGAGACCCCTCACAACAGATATACTCCAAATGAGGCCTCCTGGAATAAAAGGTTTCTTGTGGGGGATGATGAGGAAACAAATGTCCAAGCAAAGAAAACTCAACGCAGTTGCCTACCAGAGGGATTCTTTGCACTTACACGTGGTTGACATTGACTTGGCATATCAGGGAGAAGGGGTGTTGCAGGGTTTCACAGACTGGCTTTGCTTCTCTTGAGTTTGCAGTGCAAATATAGGCAGTACCACAGGGCACCTCAGCACTATCACAATTTAGGTTTTTTTGGTATTTGAACCCAGAGTGATTCCCAAACATTTTTGTTATTGTGGTTACAAGCAAAAATTTGAAGTCATGGATGATGAGGCACAATTCACTTTAAGTCAGATATAGATAATTATACTGCATATGTCTAAATGCTCTGGAACTCCTTTGTATCTGATGGAGGGCAACAAGTAGTCAGAAGGAGAAATTCCTCTTGAGCTACATTTAAAAATCTACTCCGAGATGGCATGAATCATATTCATCATGAACCTATTACATTTTCAACTGTATCTCTGTGAAGACATCTGAAGGTGAGTAATTCATATGTAGACATTTACATTTAGTCATATAAATCTTTTAAACTTTCTTACTAACCTGGAAGATCAGGATCTTGAATAATCAGCAAATTTCCATACATGCTGCCTTTATGGCATTATGATTTATTGCTTCATGAAAAGGACTTTAAAGGGTATAGCATGACATGGGATTTCTTGTATCTGTTCTAAGGAATGTTTTTATTATTATTATCTTCACTTCAGAGTTAAATCCACCTGTGAACTGAAGGAGATTTATGTCTATTTAAATGTTTGCAATAGTTAAAAAATTTGTTTAGGTCCAGTGGCAAAGACTGGACTAGCAAGGCTAAAACTCATCAGAACAGTGAAAATTTATAGCGTATGAGCATCTGGCCTGGCTCTGTTTCGTCTCACCTCTCAAGGACCAGAGGTAGGAAACTAGGAAATCACCACTACCAGGAGTGGTTATGTTTCTTAAAGTCACCTTTGGGGAATGCTCCAGCATCTGGGAATTGTAAAATTGTTCCTCTACTCTTCACTAGGGTTTAGTCAACTGCTGTGTGTAATACACACTTCTTACACATTACACTTAATTACTTAGCTGAAAGGAGCCATCTGCAACACCAAGATCAGGGCTTCTCAGCTGATTACAGAAAGTAATTTCTTTATGCTCATCCCTTCCCAGACATGGCTGATTAAATGATGAGATTCAATATAATGTATGGGGGGAGCACTGACTGCTCCTCCTTGCAGAGTGTCTGATTACAGGATATGCAGCTGTAAGAGCAAGCAGTTTCTGAATATAAACTTGGTGTCTATTCATTTGCCATGGACCATTCAAGAGGCTGATGCACAGAAATAAGCACGAGTAAGACAGCGATGTTTCAATTCCATTATTCTACCAATGGCATGTAATTTCACTGCCAGTGACAATTAAGCTAGCCAACTGTATTTTTATTTAGTCTTTAGTACCCCAGCACAGCTTTTTGCTTACTTTGCTTACTTTGCTTTTTTGCTTACTTTGCCACCAATTTAAAATCCACATCCTCTCCAAAGATTATATTAATATGGTTGTACACAATACTCCAAGCCATATTATCTTACTGAATATTCAAGGGGGGAGGGTGTTTGTGTGAGTGATTGCCTGTCACTGAAGCCAAGACTCACGCTCCATTTAATATCCAGGAAGCAGAATTAGCTCCCAATGAATATTCAAAATGCTACCCATAAAACAAATGCTATGACAATGTGAGTTGCTCAAGTGCAGCTTGAGTAGATGTGCCTAAGCTGGCTGGATCAGGCAGGTGCCACATGTAAAACCCTTGAGGTAATACTGAGGACAGCACAGGCTGCAAAACCTTCTTAAGCCAGGGAAAAATGACTTTACTTCAATTCCATGCTGCCTTGGTCATATTATCAGCTATGCCTAATTAGCTACCCTGAAGCCTGAAGCTGAATTTATCTTATTTCTGCCTTCCCATCCCAACCTTCTCTTTTTTTTTTTTTTTCCCTAGTTTAAGTGGATTAAATGAAGAAAATGTGAACTAAAATAATTGAACCGTTGCACTGTTAAATCAGGGCCAATGGTCATTGAGGAACTGATCTCCTCTATTCTAAACACCCATGTTTTTCCCTTCAGAGGAGAAATCAATCTGTTAAGGAGAAATTTAAATTATCCTTGGAGATAAGGTGAGCTTCTCCATGTTTGCTACATATGAGAGAACTTTTCTGGCTGACAATGATAAGCAGGAAACATTTCCTTTTCCCAAACCCTTATTAACCAATTTCAAACTACTCCCCAAAGGTAGGTAGAGACAGAGCCACTTTGAGATAACCTGTGGAGTACAGTATGGAGCTTGTGGACCTGAAAAACAGCCATTATCTTATCTTTTAAGATTGCCAGAAGGATTTTAAGTGATAATTACTTTAAAATCACTCAAAGGAAAGCAAGGTTAAAATAAAAGCAAACAAAATCAAATAAAATAATCTGTTTACAAAATACAAACAAAGACTACAGGTGAACAGTTTGTAGGAGAAAGTACAAAGGAGGAAAAGAATGTAAATATTAAATATTTAATATTTAATATTAAATATATAAATACGTAGAGTTTGGATGATGCTTAAGGATGCCAGGCCCTCCTAGAGCTGTATGACAGCAATCAGTGATGGGTGAGGAGAGAAGCCAGGGCACTTCTTCTATGGGCCAGAGGAGGAAGTGTCAACAAAGAGAGAAAAAAGACTAGAACACAAGCAGCTGGCAAAGACCTGGGCTGCAGGGAGAAATCCTGCTTCCCTTCTGTAAATGGATACTGAATGATGTCAGAGTACTGAGCACTCCTCAGATGGAGCTGCTGTGAAGAAACTTCCAGCTTGTCTACCATATTACAGAGACTGTGAGACCTTTAGAGTTAGGTCTAAGTACACTGAGATGTTACAGTAGTTATTTAGAGTGGGATTTTTCTCTGTATTCAAGACCCATTAGCAAACCACTTCTCTGTTTTGTTCTGTGCATAATGGAAATTAAATTACCATAATCACATCATGGTAACAAAGATTTTGGTTTACAGCAAGTGCTGAGGTAGTAAGTTATTACCTTCTCCAAGACAGAGTTCCACAAACATTTATTTACAACATATTGATCATAATTTTTCAAGGAAGTGCTGATTACAGGTTCAGCAGGTTCTCTTTATTTAATGTTGTGCTCTGAAGAGACACCTTCTATTAGAACTCCATGCAACCAGCTTTCAAACAGTCTGCCAACATCATTAGTGAATGCATCCCATTTCAGTTTCCCTGCTTTGGGAAGAGGCACTGAATTGCCAGGGCCCTTGTGTGGTTCAGAGATTATCATGGAAACCATTAAATAACTTGATGTTAACTAATACCTCAAAATCATTCTTAGCACAAACCAGGATAAATACATTCATTTTCTTTTATGATTATTTGCAGAAGCCAAAAGCAATTAGGCAATTCAAAGGTTTTTTAAAGTCGGAAATGAAAGAAACACATGCTTAACTTGATTAATGTCTATATATCTATCAGACAAGCTGTACCTGAGTATTTGTCATTTCTTTGCATCCCTCAAGATATGATCTCAAGAGGGACTCTCAGGTTCTTGAGCCTATTTTTTCTTTTCCTTTCAATTTCCAGGGCCCTTCTAGAAGTTCCCCTGAAATTCTGTTTGCAAATCCCTCCCTTGCCCTGGAATGATGCTATTCTGCACTTCATTCAAGAGGAAGCTTTGGTAAAGTGTCTCCCAAACCCTCGCCTTGATGATAATCAGAGCAACAGCTGTTTGTAGCCTGATTCAGGACGTATTTTCACAGTCATATGAGGGGACACCATTACTGTATGGTTGTGTAACCAGTTATCCTGCAATGTCTCTACTGCCAGTTATTTGGATAAGCACAGCAGCCCATCTCCTCACATCAGTCAGGACCATGCTTCAGGTCCCTTACTCATATTTTTCTTTGGCCTATGCAGCCATGGTAGGATCTTCTTTCACATAAAAGTATTTCCCCCACTTTACTATGAGCTTTATCATAGCTATTAATCTAGGTCTGTTTTACATATCATTTTAATAAAAACAACAACTTAGTGAGTAGTATAATTTTAAAATTCAAGAAGGGTGTTTATAGAGAAAAAGCAGCACTTAAAGGCAAAGTGGCAAACTGCCATTAAAAGTTAGAATTTGCATTTACTTTCTAGAGAATATAATTTTTTAACCATACAGTTTTAGATCCTACTTTAAAATCCCTATCCCTTCAAAACATGTTGGTTTTTGAATTCTCTCTATGTTTCATTGTCTTATTTCAAGTATAAAAACTGAAAGTATTTGAATTTGTGGAAACACTAACAATATTAATTTTCTTTTTTCCCCCCTATGCACTGCTACATTCACATTTAAATATGAGCTTTAAACAAAAATGCATTGGAAGTGAAACACAGCTGAGCATTCACCCTTGAAAACTGAACAGAACTGCTTATAGATAATTTAAAAGTGCATGCATATTATGTTTGGCTTCCTTGGGAGTTATCAGAGAGATGCCAGCTCGTTTGCCAGCTATTTCAAAGTAGTTTAATACATAATGCATTCTAAATGTATGACACAGTGTGTTGGGAAATTGGCATTTTGGTAGTAAGTTACTATCTAAAGGAAGAGGAAAAAGAAATTATGACAACTGCTTGTCAAGACATTTATTCCCGTGGCATCTGCCAATATGGAAATGAAAAAAGAGCAGCATCAATGTTCTTAAGATGTGATTTAGAGTGTGGGAAGTGATGACAAGTAGTAGAAGAAATTTGCTGCCATTAATATTCCTAATATTTTTTTTTAAGACCCATGATGCACTGACTTCTCCTTTAAGCTTGAATACGTTTTATTGAATAAAGCCTCTGCAGGCTTCAGATGAGATTTTCAGTCATGCACACTGACCACCAAACCATCCTTCTGATCAGCTGCCTGAGTTACTCCACAGAGATTGCTTGATAGGAATTTTCCAGCACGGGGCAAAGAATATCACAAATGTTTCTGCACCATTAAGGAAAAAGAAACAATCCCACAGTATCTTCTGCCTTGTCCCTGCTTGGTGTCTATGCTGGTCCTGATGATGGTAATGACAATGAAAAAAACTCTTCCTGAAGAGGTGTCCAGGAAGTGACTGGAATAGCCTGCCAAATCCTAGAATATTCAACTGTGAAAGTAAAGAGCAAATGGAATAGATCAGCCTTTGCATGGCAAATACAAGAACTGACCTCTAGGAAATGATGGATGGGTGAAAGCTTTGGATGAAGTGACTGGCAGATATGAAGAGTGCAGCAGTCCATGATAGGACTTGATGCACAGAGCCAAATCGGGCATTAGCGACGCTGTTTATTGTGTGAGAGTGAATGCAAGTCAGCAGATAAAATGCCAAGGTAGAGGGAAATGAGAAAAACTGGACCTGTTCCTATTTCTTACTCTGTGCAAGTTCATCAACCTTTGTGCCACAATTTCTTTTTGCATCAAAATGGGGGGAAAGGGAAAAAAACCAAACAATAAAAAAAGTCTTCCCTTACGCTTCTTTATAAACCAGTGAGACCTATATAGGATCTTAGCAGTCATCTCAGGGTAAGAATCATCTCATATAAAACATTGAAAAAGAAGAAAGAAAAGCAGGAAAGAAGAAAAAAATACATCCCAAATGGAGCTGTAACAAGCTGTTTTTCTAGCACAGCCTGTGACTATCATTTACAGATGACAGCTCTGTATCAAGGCTCAAAATCCCCATGCTCAGTTGTTTTCTGCAATCTTCCTGGGTTGCTAGAAATTATGAAAACATTTGTAGTGAAAACCCTTTTTGTTTTTGCAAGGAAAACTGCACTTAACGCCTAACTTGGACTCCTCTTTTTTTGTTACTCCAACAGGAAAATGAGCCAGACCTCCAGTCCTGCTGCACTGTAACAAGAACCCTCCTTTTTACTCTGCAGCAATGGTCTGATCCATCGGCCACAGCCACTGAAAATTGTGGCCCTGGTCATGAACCAGGATTTTAATCCAGGTTGCTATTCCTGTAGCAAAGCTTGGCTGTACATGAGGACATTAAAGGGGAAAGCCTGCAGTTTTCCCCAGGATACAGCTTTCATTGGCAGTTATGGGTGGTCTTTTCAGGTTTGTTTTTCAGCCTGTGTTTCAGGCTTCCAAGAAACAGATGCCCAAGGAAGTAATATAGATATAGAGTTCAACTTGGTGTAGCTTGTGTGTACAGGGAGTCACTACAGTGAACTTCATGCTGCTGCCCTCAGAGAGTGTCTGCTGAAGAGGAAATGCACATTTAGGAACTTGGAAACAGCTACCTCAGCTGTAGAGGCTGCTCCACAGGAAAAACTTTCACATGTAGTATGGTGGCATGTCAATTTTAAGTCCAGCTTGAGTATTGGTTGCTGTAGCTCAAAACTGTAAATGTAAAACTGTAATGTAAAACACAGGTCTGAGGTTAAAGAGCTGCTGAATTTTTCATTCTTCCACACCTGAATGTATAAGAGGGCACATCACCACAGAATTGGTGGGTAAGGATAAGGTAAGGAGGGAGAGGGGGGAAAAACCTTTATAACATTTCTTTATTCTTCAGCTTCACATCTTACCTTCTTGCCCACTTTCCCATAAGCCACTTACCAGTTGAATTTGTATGCTGTGACCTTTTAGCTTTAGCAGGGAGAAAAAGAAAAGCTCTGGGCTTTCTCTGGCTCAGCCTGTGAAAACTGGTGAGCATTTAAGCTTAATATACCAAAATTTCAGTTCCAGAGACACACTGCACAGTACTTGCCAAATAGAATGCCAAGATAGTCACAGGGAAATTATCTTTTTGCCAGCACACTGTATAATGTCTGCTGGGGTGACTCCAGTTCCAGCAAGTCATAACTAGAGGTCACACGGTCTGGATGCACTCTTGTGTCCAACGTCTGTTTTCCACCAGGTCGAATCTCCAATGAGAAACAAAGGCAAAACACATCCATTGTTTTGGCATTTTTCATTATCTGAAGCCTGGAAGAATGTTAATATAAGAAAAGAAAAAACAGTAACACTTGGGGAGCTCACAGGTTCATATTTTCTGTTGCTCTGTCTCCATAAGTGGCCCACACTGATGTCCAAGAGCAGCTGTGTTTGCACTGAGCTTCCTTGGTGCGTATCCCAGTCCACCATGCAAGGGTCTCTGGAGTCAAACCTGGCATCTCTGAATCCTTTTTTTTTCCCAAGAATTTATCCACTTGCATTTTTAAGAGTTATAAACCTCAGACTTTCACAAATTCCTGTGTCAGAAGCTCCCCAGTTTATTTGCATGTTTCCTAGAAGTTATCTCTTTTGTTTGTTTGGAATGTGCTGAGTACAAGTTTTGATTGAGGACTCCTAGCTGTAGTGCTGCAAGGTACAATAAGCATTTTTCCCCAGACTTGTTCTTCATACCCATTAACAATATTATAATATCTGCCAGACTCAGTCGCTTTGCTCCCAGGTTGAAAAGTGGCTATTTAGTCATTCCTTGTTTGCTTTCACACTTCACTCCCTCTTCCCTGCCTTTCTTTGTTCTATTATACCTTTTCTGGGAGCTGGAGAGGAGTTGGTGGAGTACAACAGGAGTATGCAACAAGATGATGGCCAAAAGTAAGACCAGTGGAGCTGACAACCCTACAGAGCAGCTGTAAGTGTGCACAGGCTACATTGCCCAAGCTAGATCCACACTTCCCATCCCAAGAAATTCTGTGATTTTCCTCTCCCAAGGTTCAAACCCACTGGCTACTTTTTCTGCACACCTGATCAATAGGACTGGATTCTGAAAATACCATTAGAGAAAAACAAATGTCAACAACAAAATTAGGGCCCTTTCATTTTTCCCCAGAAAATAGAAAACAAACATTGTAAATTGCCCATCAATTACTCAAATGCAAATGCTTGAAGTTCTTTTCCCTGTTGCAATTATAGAAGTTGTTCCATGCAATAAAAGGTTATTAAGGCAATACTTAATGGCCTTATTCATAATTCTAAGCAAGCTTCATTTAAAATTTAAACCTACCAGGCTGTTTGAATGTAAATCACAATGCTCTAGAGTAAAAAAAAAAAAAAAAAACAAAGTGACAACACCATAAATTTCAGTATTTTCAGGCATGTCTCTTCCCATAATTTCTGTTACATCAGCTTTACCGCTCACTCTTTCTCCCTCAATTAGACCATTCAATATTCTTCTCGCAACGCTCTCCGTGTGTTTTTCCCATCCTTGGCTGAATAAGTCTCCAAACACTGCCATAGCAGTGGAGGAGGGGCTGCCTTCCTGGAATCTGCTTACTTATCAGAATGGACATCTAAATGGTCTCAGAGCAAAAATTAATGCTATCAGGCCATTACAAGAGAGCCTTCTGAGATCATTAGGCAAAACCCGACTGCAGCTCTGCATGCACAGAAGCACTTGGTTGTATAGCCACTCTCAGTGCAAGCACCCTTCATCCTTTCCTGTTGAAACTTTGGTCGGAGTTACAAAAGAGGTTGAGGTGTTTTTGTTGGTTTTGGGTTGCTTTATTTTTTTAATGATTTAACTCAGAACTCAGTTTATGATTAACTTAGTCAGACTGTAGACCTTATCTCAGCCCATAATTAGCATGGCTGTTTTTTGGAATACTGCCTGGTAGCAAACCTGCACACAAAAGTAAATAATTTCTCCCACTCTGAAAACTTTGCCAACTTCACTTGAGAATCATCTAAATTATTTGAGCTAAGAGATACCAGCATGTGAAAAGGACTTGAAAATAATAAACCCCTTAATTTTTTCTTTTGGTCTCAGGAGCAGAAAGGTTTCCAGGAACAGAGCATGATAGAATTCACCAGCTTCAGTCTCGCATGCAGCACATCTATAGCTGGAAAAGGTCTTTTGATAGGTTCCATGACAAATCAATAAGAATTGCTCCACAGGGGGTTCAGCCAGTACTGGCATAAATCCAATTAGTTGCTCTGTAAATGCATTTATTTTTGTCTTCTAAATCAGTTTTTTTCTTTCCTGAATGATATTTCTGGACAAGGAGCAACATGAATGAACAAATGAATGCTATTGCAGCCAGGGCAATCTTTTGGGGAGATCACAGGTTCATATTTTCCATTGCTCTCTCTCCATTAGTGTAATTAGTTTGCTTTTCGGAAAAATGAAATTTGAATATTCCTGAATTCTCCTGAGCCCAGGTAAGATAAGTGTGGGCCTCTTCTCACTTTTGCTGCTGCATACTGATGAGGTGAACTGTACTGTAAATATCAGTTCAAAACTACTTTTTGTCTCTTCTGTCAATTTCAAATGAAACACACAGAAACTGAAGACTGGCTGTAGAGTATCTCTAGTGTGTATATGAAGAGAAAAATTCAGCTCTTTTACTGAGGGACCCCATGTTCAGGGCTCAGCCTCTGAAATAAAGGCCTCAAGGATCCTGACATGTAGTTCTTTCTTCCCTATTTGTTAACCAGCAGAAACATACAGACAGACAGAGGACAAAAACTACATCCCACAAAGAAAAAAAAAAGGACTGCATTAATTTTTACTACTTAAAATAGTTATTATGCTGTAACACAAAAAAATACATATTTTTAAAAGATAGCTGAGAAGTACCACGTAGGACCCAAATGAATTTAGTTTATCTCTTATATTTGTATTAAGAAAAATATCTTTAAAAATAGTTTTAGAAAGTGATTCTAATTTCCAAAGCAAGTGCCATGAGGTTGGGTTTGGGTACAATGATAAATATCTGCTCCTTTCAAATCATTCTACGCTGAACGACAAAAGGGGTGTGGACTGCAGAGGTTTTTTTGTCTGCCATAATGCTGCTAATGCCATCACATTATTCCTTTTTAAAAAACAAGACTTAATTCAGTTTATATGAAGAAGGTACTACCGGAAGCAAACACTACATGAACAAGAGCATACTTTACTTAGGATTTTATTTTCCCCTTTAATGATCCATGAGATAGATCCACACACGTGTCCAAATGATTTTGAAAACTCATTGGAATCAGCTGTCCAGCAGAGGGCCACAGAGATGATGAGGGGTCGGGATCACCTCTCTTATCAGGAGATACAGCGGGAGCTGGGCCTGTTTAGTCTGGAGGAGACTGACAGAGGATCCCCATTAATGCATGTAAATATCTCCAAGGCAGGTGTCAAGCAGATGGTGCCAGATTCTTTTTGGTGGTGCCCAGTGACAGGACAAGGAACACAAGGAGCTTCACCTCAACATGAAGAAGAACTTCTTTACACTGAGGGTAGCAGAGCACTGGAACAGGCTGCCCAGGGAGATTCTGGGTTCTCCCTCTCTGGAGACATTCAAACCCACCTGGATGCACTCCTGTGTCACCTGCCCTAGGTGACCCTGCCATGGACTAGATGATCTCCAGATGTCCCTCACAACCCTAACTGTTCTACCATTCTATGTTTCTGTAAAATGAGTGAACTCCTTCTAAAAATGTCCTATGGAAGAAGAGAAGAACTTGCAGGATGCTACAGCCACTGTGCTACAAACCTTAAATATGTCTTACCTTTCAGATTTTAAAAAAACATTTTTCAGATGTAAAATTAATGGATATTCAAATCTATAGAGGGATTAGGAACATTATACAGAGAGTTTTTCCAGTAAGTAATTTTACATTTCACAAAGGAAGACCTCTAAGCACTATGTTCAATTTGCCGGTTGAAATGCAGCCCCGGAGATGTGCGAGGCATCGTCCAGCACATCTCCGATGTAGCCTCACTCCTCTCAATTCTTTCTAAGATCCAGCCAAATTTCAGAGCTCTGTGACTCACTGTCCTCAGAGAGGCACGTTTATGTCACCTCACTCCCTGACTCCTTCGAAGCACATTGTGACATTGGCATTTGTTTCAAAGCTCCCATTTTCAAACACCTCCACATCCACTTCAAACACCACCTCCATCTCACCTTGTGAGATGATGGCATCGTGAGAAACAGATCCAGAAGATGGAGAATGGAGAGACCCTCTTCCTTCCTGTGATGCTCCCTTTCCTAACTGCTACATACAGTGGGTGAACCTGAGAGACGTGCATGGTGATGTGTCTCGGGCAAACCCGAGAGACGTGTGGGGATGACATTTCTGGGAAGGTACGGTTCTCTAAAGTACCAGAAATGGTTTTTACTTTATTACACATGCACTGGAAGATGTTACAAACCAGACACTCTAGACACAAGTTTCAAATCATGGTTTATATTGGACATGACAGCAAAGCTGAAGACAAAGGCAACTTTCACACCTGAGGTATTTGCTGACTTGTGACAGTGAGAGAGGAGGAAGAGGGCTCCAGGACACAACAGGAGACCTATCTCATGCCAGGTTGTTTCAGTATGGTTTTTCTTCTTGGTTGTAATGAAAATCCTTCTGTTAACTTGTCAGAGACACATGATACCTATGTGGGGGTGGTCAGAGCAGAGTTTGCCTCCTCTGCTTTCACCAGAAGCATCTTCAAGACTTAGCAATAATGGTATCCTTTCTATTGTTTATCCCAATTACAGGACCACCTGTCCAGAGGGTAGCATGTCTGGCAAGCTAGGTAACAGTTTTACTGCCATCAGCATGGGCTGCATTTTGGAAGGAGTGCTGTACTACATCACTCATGACAACTTGAAGGTCTGGTGGGCTCACTATACACACCAGGACAGAGGAAAGAAATACAAATGTCTCCTCCACCTCTGTGTTCCTGGACATGGGTAGGTAAGTCCTGGAACTTTCCTTGTTTGCAGGAGAAATCTTACCAGAACTTGCCTCCAACTATTACTTACGCCACAGCTTTAATTACTCAGTTTTGCCATTAAGCCATGGGCCATCAAGTTTTAATGCAATCTTACATTGTTGATTAAAACATTGTGTTATTTCCTGAATGTCAAGCAACATATGACAATAAAGTAGGTATAAAAGATCAGGAAAACAAATGTTCAGCTACTTCAGTACTGAACGCGAAGCATTAATGACTGATCTTTGAATGCTTTTGTATTTGCTCAAAGCTTTATAACATTAAATTTGACAATAGTAATTAGTTTGCCTTTCAGAAAAATGAAATTTGAATATTCCTGAATTCTCCTGGGCCCAACAGCCTGTAGCTAAAGCATATTAACTTGCTTTCGTTGGCTCTCCTATTAGTGATGAACAGTTGTTTTACCTGACATGGGTATCATCCTAATGTCCACATATATGCAACAGGAGCTACAGATACCTCAAGAGAATGACTCACAAAGTGATGTAAATTAAGTGAGTCTGATGAATTACCTTCTCAAGGGGCCTATTTCTCTCCACTGAGGTAAATAAAACTTAGGGTGAGTAGCTTGGATTTAGCAAGGTGATGATGTTCAGATAAACACATTGAATTACATCTATTTTCCAATTTTCTTAAAATACGTAGGGTTTATGCGTTAGAGCACTTCAAATTAGAAAATATCTCCAAAAGCATAGGAGAGCTATCTGACTTCAAACTGATTATGTCAGTCTCTTCAAATATTTTAAATATACAGTTATCTTCGCTCCTGATACTCTTGCAGTCATGTCTGCCCTCAGCTGAACCCCTAGGTCTAGGAGGAATCAGAGGCCCAGAGGAAACACAAATGTCATGGATTTCTTTGACTTTGATGAATTTCTGGTTATCATCTATTATCAGGATTGAGAAAATAACCCCCTAAAGAACAGAGCAACTCAGGTCTTCCGAAATTAAAACATTTCTGGAAAGGGAAGCTTATGCCATACTTCTAATTTTGTGCCTGCAAGCAGCAGTCAACAAAAAGAAAGGCTACCAGGAAGACTCACCTTCTCACAGCAGCAAGTTTTTTAAGTTTTGCTCTATACCATGCTACTGTCAGCTTGTCAGAAGCACTGCTGCCATTACGAAGCCTAATTCTCCCCTCCCCATTCCTCACAGCTCTGAGGTTATTTCTCATCTACAGCTGGGTTATTTACTCTGAGCAATCACTGACCTTCCCAGAAGTGAGGAAGATCTGTCAATTGTTGAAACTCTATGAGACCTTGTCTGAGACATCATCCAGCCTTTCCCCAGGTGGTTGGTTTTGCATGAGCACATTTCATTATAATATATCACGCCAACAAAACCTCAAATCACCACCAATTATTTTCAATATTGTGTGGGAGAGAGAAGAGGTCTGCAGAAGGCAAATTTGATACAAAGAAGGACAGGGAATGCCAGAACAGACTGACTGCTATCCCAGGAAAACAAAGGAACAATCAGTCCACATGTGCCCACAAGATGACAAAGGGATCAAGCAAACAACCCAAGTAGTTCTGTTTTGTCAAAAACTTACACCAGATGAATCTAGTGTCCTTTTCTGACAAGGTAACCAGCCTGGTGCCTGAGGGGGAAGCTATATACACTACTTACAATCATCTCACATGACATCCTCATAAACAAGTTTCAGCAACATGGTCTAGCTGTAACCAGCCTCAGGTATGGGCAAAAGGAGTTGAAAACCTGCTTTCAGGACAGGGCCTGTTGGTGAGTCACTGTCAGATGGGGAGAGAGGCTGTCAGCTCTCTCTCACTCGATGTTTTTATCAACAACTAAATGATGGTACACAGAGTGGATAACAACAAACTGTAAGTTGCAAATGCATTGAAGGGCAGGGTTAGAGCTTAAAGTGATCAATAATAGCTTGGAGGGACGCAATGAAATCACTATGAAGAAATTCAACACGGACAAATGCTAATGCTACACTGCAGAAGGAGAGAAATCAAATACAAAACAAGGATTGACAAAAGACCTGGGCTGTAAACTTTCTCATGTATGAGCAGCATAAAGCTGTGTAAGCCTGGGGCTTGGGGGTTGGCACTTGTGAGAGACAGAAGGAGACATAATTTCATTCTTTCCAGCACTCTGTTAAGTCCCTTTTGGAGTGTTGCACTTGAAGGCCAAAGGGGAAGCCAATCTGGAGAGATTTAAGAGGGTAATAACTAGTTCTGAGAGCATCTGGTCCATGAGGAAGGTGGATGGTGAGGCTCCTTTGCCCCGGGAGAGCACTGTCTCAGGCTGCTGCAGCTGCTTGTACCCTCAGGGACTGTCTCCTCACACAAGGCTCGGCCTCTTTCTTTGCAATTCACCTTTCCATACTGTTCCTGACTTTTAAATTGTTCCTGTTTCTCATTTGGCAAGGAAGGACACACTATATCTTCCTCCTGACTAAGGGCTTCTAACCTCATTTGGTGTTCTCTGCTCTAGGCTTCCCACTGGCCTTGCCTTGCTCTTCTCACCCTTTGCTGGAGCACCCCACTGCCCAGAGTGAGCTCAGGCCACCTTTCATCATGTTCTTGCATCTCTACTTCTAGGTCACCCATCACTTCTCATGTTTCCACGCCCCCCTTCTTCTGTTTTTGTATATGAAATAAAAGGGTCAGCAAGCCTGTGGCAAAAGCTGGGTAAGGAAAAACATCAGCCTAAGTAACTGATGACTTGAACTGGCTTTAAAAAAAAAGTTTCAGTATTTATATGGTCATGGCTCCAACAGCATCCACAAGAGCTATTAGGAAAAGGGATAAATTTCCTACTCAAGAGAGTGAACAGAGGACTTTGCCTCTCTTGTGACCTATATGATTTTGGATGTTATATCTTTCTGGTCAACTTCACAAATATTTTCATGTTTCTAAATTGTGGAGCATGGATTTTGCTCATGTGTGGTGCTGTGGATCCGTAGCTAATTGACACTGCTTCCTGCACCACCTCAGGGGCAAGGGGACCTCAAGGGGCACCACCCTGGGCAGCAGCTGGCTCACAGCCATGTTCCTCCCTCTCCTGGCTCCAAAGGAGACCCAAACAGAGCCCTGGCAAGCCCTGTGACAAGGACATATTGGAGGCATGGGAATTCATCTTGCCTGTGTAGGGCACTGCCTAGGGATCACAGCTTGCTGCCATGCCACCAATGGTTTGGCATTCCTTGATAGGGAGAACCTGGCATTAGAGGTCTCGAAATGTGGCTGCATTGTTGTTTGTAATCCACAGCCAAAACCACCTCAGTTCCTGCTCTCCACACAGGCTGCATATGGGGCAGATTCCCACACCTTTCCCCCAGGGCTGACACCTCTGTGCCATCCTGAGTAGCCACGGCACTGCACTTAGTGGAGTCCTGCCTGAGATGGCTGTGCCAGGACAGAGATGTCGGGGCTGCAGGAGACATGGCACAAAGCAGAGGCAGCAAGAGGGTGACACGTAAGGGTCAGTTTTCCTTAACGGACACCGCTGTTTTCTTTTTGTCAGCTACTACTTTCAGAAATTCACAGAGCTTCCTCATTTCCAAGGCCACTTTTTGGGGACAGGACAGAAATGAAAACAGACTCACGTGTTTGTCACTGAAAGGCACCTTTACACAATGTTCCTCATACTTAGTGCATGCGTCAAGTGTTGCTCCTCGGCTGGAGCCTAAACGTCCTGTTCACGCAGCTGAGCAGGATAATGGCACCTGAGTGGGGAAGGAAAGAATGAATCATTTTTCACTACACAAGTCCTGACCCCACCATCTCCCTGGCAAATGAATGCAATGCTTTCCAGGGCTCTTACAGCGATACTTTTGTGAGCCATCAATTATTTACGTACCTGGTCAATAATTTAAATGTCCTGGAATGTGCATATTACAAAATAACTGCCTTTGTTCTTTAAATTTGCAAGGATACCCTGCTGGCACTAGCACAATTAATGACTTAATAAAGTCTTAACAGCAACTGGATTTTACTTCTTTGATGGTAACTAAGCTGAATTCTACACTTTGGAAAAGTTATCCTTGAAAGAACACATTAGGCATACGCAGAAATTTTAGTGAGTTGGGGATAAGGTACCTGAGGGTTTAAGTGAAGCTTTTACATCAAAATAATCACTTTCCCTTCAATAAGTTACACAGAGAGTAAGCAAATACTTTCAACAGGGCTCTTGCTAACATAGCCATTTGCATATGAGCCTCAGTGACAGCGGAGATGCGACGAGTGCGGTGTGACCAAAGACGATGCGATTCCAATGAGGCAGCATCTGCAGCAGGTGCACGACTGCAGTAGGCTTGGGGTCAGCCCTGAGAGGGGCACAGCCCTTGTGAAGGGCTCCTGCAGCCCCCGTTTCCTCCTCTCACCTCCTGTATCCCCAGCTGGACACAGGAGGTGTTCACGTGATATTGGTAATTCACACCAATTCACTGCCTCTAAAAAGGTGTCCAGGTGACCCTGCTGTCATTTCAACAAGGCACCTGGACAAAGGGTGGCTTGTGTTTGCTCACAAGACTTCTACAACTGCTCCATTATGATGTATTACAAATCAGAGTTTCAATGTAATTGAAGAAATAAACCTAGATAAGCATTTGCCCTAGAAAACAAATCAGTTTGTCTTCATGAAGGTGTTTGGGACTGTGATTCCTGTGATCTGAACTCCCTTTGCTTTTCAGGGATGCCAATGAATACTAAATAAGGAACTGTAACACATTTGTAACAAAAACTTTTCTAAAATCTTGCAGATGGTAGCTCAGCTTTTGATCAGTATAAACAACCCTCCCACACTTCATCCCAAGAAAGGTTATCAATGGAGCAGATGAGTGACCAGCCCACCTCCCCAGGAGCATTTCAGGGTAGAGTGCCGTAGCATGAACATCAACAAGCACCAAAAATGTTTACGGACGAACTTAACTACACCCTTTCATAAGCATTTATCAATAAAATTTCTGCTTTAATGAAGAAAGGCCAGTGCAGTTTTGTGTTCAGAGCTGGGTAATGATGTAAATTAAGGAACAAATAGGAAATTGTTCCATCATTAATGTTTTAGATTAAGAATCATAAGATGTGGAATAAACAAACAGAGCAAGAGGCAGCAGCTCTATGAGGTACATGGGAACCCAATGTACTGTGCTTCACATCCTGAAGGTAAACAACAGCGTGGACTCTCTGATGGCTAACAAGGACTCTGCCTGTGCTGCAGCTTCCATCAGACCTGGGACTGTTCCTCACAGCAACTCTTTTGACAAAGTCAGCAGGAGCCTAACTCCTCACATCTTCCTGTCAGACAAGGCTGGAATTGGTCAGTAAGTTTAAATTAGCTGGGGCAAGAGGAGGAAAGGGCTGGTTTCCAGGAGAAGTCTAATTTCCTCTTTTCTGAATTTCTTTGTAAAACCATTTTTATTACAAAACAAAATTTACCTTGGGCTGCTGCTCTTTGTTCCACTAGTACGCTGTTCCTGGGTAGAAAACACAAAACTACTCTATTCTCTGTTTTGTTGCCTAGGTGAGGAAGATGAGGTGCCATATGAGGAAGACAGCAACCCAAAAAGGATCCTCTCTCTGTCTTCCTCACCATCTATCTATCCCTCTAAACTGTACACTTGACCTGCAAGAAGCACGTCTAAGGGCTTGGGAAAAGATACCTGCAGAGTGACATTGTTCCCCTCCAGGTGCTGCAGGATTTCATTTTTGTGTGTTTATCACAATGGATACGTGGCAGTAGCACAGTTCCTACCCTGCTGATCCAAGGAACTGCAGGCTGCAATGCACCCTGAGGGCTTCTTGGTACTTGCAATACCACTATTCACCTACCTTTGCAAACCTGGTTGTTCACCTGCCCCTCGGTGGGAAGCCAACCACAAGGTTGGAGTATTTCCCAATCTCCTCTCAAATCTGCTCACCAGTGCTGGGTAGGTTCCCCAGGAGTCCTTTCCCTTCCGGGCAGGAAACACTGAAGCTTCCAAACTCAAGTGCAAACTCTTCCACCCTTGCCTCCTGCTGGCACTTTTCTCTCTCTCTCTCTTTGGGAACAGTATCTCACAGCAAAGAATCTCTCTGCCTTAATCCACATTTGTTAGAAAGTAAGTGGGGTATTTTGTATTTCCACTAACCTAATGAGGATCTTTCTGATGTATAAGGCTATGTTTTATGTATTTTTTAAAGATACACAAGCAGATTTCTACTAGATTTCTTTGAAAGTACAGGACTTTTGGACACTCGTTATCTCTATATGGGTTTATACAAATACTCTTGTTTATGTCTTCTATTCAGGTAACTTTATCTGACTTACATCTCCATTTTTTATCTTGGATGTAAAATATTTTTGTATCTTTTATTTAGGAAATTAGAGTAAAAAAGTTTGTTGCTGAGTTTCAATTTGAAAAAGAAACCCAGCCAGATGGTACAGTTAAACCAGAGGCTGGTAAGAAGCTTTTTATTTCATCTGTAACTTAGAAGGATAATAAATAGTTAAATCTAAACAAAACTTAATTTTTTTAAAAAAAATCTAAACCTGAATTAATGTATCCAAATATTAAAATTGTTGGTCAAGGAATTATACAAATCAGACAATATGTCAGTTATCACTAGCTCATTGAATATTGGAGAAGTTCAAAAGGTTGGAAAGAGTCCTAATATTGTGCCAAGACTTACCAAAGAAAGTTAAAATAAATAAATACTGCATCAGTTGGGCAACAATCCAAGACAATATAACTGATAACCTGACAGGAGAGACAGCTATTAGGATGTAAAAGTAGATGAGACATGTAATGCCAGTAACACAGATTTATGGAAAATCAATTTTAACAAATAAATTTGATGATCTTTTTGTAATATTACAAGTTTGTTTGTTAAATTAATAGCACTGATATATTAACTTTGGGTATATATAAGGTATTTTAATATAGTAAAAAAATTGGAGGAAAACAGAGTCAACTCTGAACACCAGATTGAAAATTACAAGCACAGGTTTTATAAACAAGATATCAGCATTGAAGAGGTGGGGTTCTAACAGGTTCATGAAGACATTAAAACTGCAAAATTTTCGGTGGTGAAATGGAGGTACAAAAACTGATACTGACTCAAGTATGCAAGTGACCTGAAGAACAGAGAAAGGGAGCAACTAGGGGGACAGAGTAGAAGGGTAGAGAGGATAAGACACAAATATTAAGATAATAAAACTTAAAGTGAAACATCAAGAAACAAAGCATGCATGCCAGACTCATAGCCTGAAAGCCTCTCTTCCAGGAAAGAGCAGCTCTGATAAGGAATTGGGTATCACTGGGGATGATTGTATGAGCTGGATCCCCGATGAAACCAGCTGAAAGAGAGAGCACAATCCCACAGTGAGCAGCAGGAGTATGGGGCAATATCAAAGATGGAATTTTGTCTCTGTGTTTTTAATGGGTTGTGAGTGCTATTAGAGATCTTTGACTAATTCTAGTGCCTGCACTTGTAGAAGAGGCTAATAGAGGTTAACACAACCAAAGAACTGGAAAATATACCTCAAACACAGATATCCATATCCAGGGTTCTGCATCTTTATCAAGTAAGTCCCAGCTCACTACATCTCTATAATGTATATTTTACTGTGAATACCAACCATACAGAAAAAGAAGTAGAGAGCCATTCTGTGTAACAGGCAGGAATCCAAGGGTAGAAAAAATACAAAGAAAAATGTTTTAATTT
Source organism: Ploceus nigricollis (assembly GCA_013399945.1). Classification (NCBI taxonomy): domain Eukaryota; kingdom Metazoa; phylum Chordata; class Aves; order Passeriformes; family Ploceidae; genus Ploceus; species Ploceus nigricollis. The sequence continues at coordinate 1,031,549 of VXBC01010429.1, read as the reverse complement.
TACGTGCTGTCAGATACTGGAGTAGGCTCTCATGTTTTCTGGTAGTTTTTCTGTAACTCAAAGGTTTTTTAAACAATACTGAGCTATAATATGTTGACTCAAAATGGGAGTTAAGGAAGGTCCAGGGTTGATGGTAGCTGGAAGACCAGAGTAGGTGAATGCAAAAGCTTTTGACAGTTAGATAAATATTTCACCTTCTGTAGAAGGATTCACTTATTTTTAAGCCATTGGCTACAGAAATGCCTCCAGCTCTAATCCTGAAACCTCCCTTTCTTCTCTCTCCTTCCCTGAGAGCCTGTCTGCTTTGAGCTGGGTGCCAGCAGAGGCATCCATTACTGCTGCAGTCCAGACTGGCTGGATGCATCAGTCCAACCAATGGAACCAACAGAAGAGAGCAACATTTTCTGACATTTAATTTGTACAGCTTTTCTATTTGATGTTATTTTTTTCCCCTCTGGAAGGGTTGACCACACAGATTGGAAAAATAATCTGTAACTTGCTGCAGGCTCTTACTGTGAATTGCCCATCACTGTTCCTGGATGGACAGCACTCACCACATGTACCCCATCCCATTGAGAAGACCAGAGGAGCAGACTTTGGACTTGACATCCTGATGCAGCCCATGTACAATGCACACAGCAAGCTGTTCTTCACAGAGATTTTGACAGAAAATATTTTCTTTATCTCCTCACACACACACACACACACACACACACAGACACCCCAATAGTGAACTCAGCAGAACTGTGCTTGCAGTCTCATCAAATTGCTTAATTGGGTTTTTTAAAACTTAACAACTCCCAGTCTCCTGGCTCTGTGATTAGTAATGTATTTAAATCCTCTTAGGAACTTTGTGAATCTATTAATCTTCCTAAGAAAGTATATCAAGCTGATTAAATGACAATTGAAGTGTTCTGTGCAAAACATAGCAATAAGACAAAAAAACCTTCTGAAAAGTTATGATATGTATGCACTCACATGTTCAGCCTCCTAGAGAAGAGAGCTAATTCTGGTACACTGAATATCTTAAGAGATTATTTCTCTCTAAATTTCCTTTTTCATCACCACATTTTTGTTTAACTAGATAAGATAAAACCTATCAGTCATGGTAGAGCAGAATGGAAACAGCTTCATTAAGGCGAACTCTCTGATAGTTCCCTTATTTCTGAAAGTTAAATTCTCTTGAAAAATTAATCACAGCGAATCTGGCAGAACTAATTTTAAAATGTGAGAACATGAGAGATGCTCTACTTCTAGTCTTCAATGAGATGAGATCAATATGTTAAATTAAGTCTACATAAAACCATACAGGAGAATTTGTATAGGCAACATTTATTCCCATTCAGAAGAGTAATTGCAATTTAGAGAGCAGTGAAGAGAGATCTTGGCAAAAATATCACTGGCTAAAATTAATGACAGAAAAAAACTGCACTGAACTCACTCATTGCCAGTCGAAGACAATATCAGTTGCATTCATTTTAAATCTTCTGAAAAAACCCAAACAAATACACAAAATCCAGAACTGTGAAATGTGAGCTGGCAAGTACATTAAGAAAAGTTCCCCAGACTGTGATGCTGATTCAAATTCCTAAAAAATGTCTTCCTATATCCAAAAGGAAAATAATCAAAGCCACAGATATTTGGGAAAAAATTACAAAATTTATCATGAATCCTTAAAATTCAATTTCATTAACATCCACCTTGTATACAAATTTTTTAATTTAATACACACAAACACACAAAAGGTATAAAAATGCACTATTTGGGCTTTCAAACCATCAAGGAGAATCTAATGGCTTGTATTATTTTTTGTTGGGAGTGGAAAGAGCAAGTAGATTCATTATTATGTTTTTCCCTACTGTAGTTTTACTCACATTAATTAACTATTAATTGAGCACAAGTGGCATTAACAGCAAAAATGCCAGTAAAAATAACTCACAGTGCTGCAGAAAGCAATGGTTTTCAGGCTTCCAGGAATTTCTCTTATTATCAGCAGTCCAGATATTTTGATGATTTAACCTCTTCCCAGCTGCAGTGTCTGGACAAAATTTCCAAGCTTCCTGTTTAGCTCACTTTTCCTCCCTGAATCCAAGTTCTCCGAACAAATTGGAGACTGTGGTAGTTAACACATAATTACACAGAATAACCCTACCTGGGCTGTGCAGCCAGTCCTGTGCCAAGGGCAGGTTTGTGCAGGTGAGGGAATTGCTGCATCATGGCTCTGATCAGATTGGATCCATACTGACAGGGCCAAAAATTCACTTAACCTGGGGCAGCAGAACAGCACAGCTTCACACAGGACTGTGTGTACACTGTCACCAACAGGGTACCCCAAAAGGGTGCTACTGATGTTTTGTAGTTACACCTGAGAGGAGTTTTTATGTGCTGCCAACAGATCTTCTTTTCAGCAAATAGTTCATCACTCTGTCAGTTAGCTATATTTGCAATATTCAGATCACTGTAACTAGAATTGGTCATCATCTGGATACAAAATGTTTAAATTGAAGTCAATACAGGAAACCAGCATTTCACCAGAGTCTGCTGCTACTGGTGATATGGAGTTAAACAATAGTAACAGCAGAATAAGGTGAACACAACAGTTCTTCCTTCATTAACTCCATGGAAGAAGACAATTACATTTCATAGACTATTTTTTCTCTAAAGGTCTGATATTTTTAGTAATAACATTCATTAAAAACCACTCCCTCTCTGGTTTCCAGCAAGCAAGCAAGCCAAAACTGTGTCTCCATTGTGTCTCCACTGAGGACCATGCCAAGAGGCTGTTGCTGCCCATGCCACAAGAGCAGCATTTCCACAGCCTGCAGCCTTCAGCTACACAAAGAACTAGCTACAAAATCCCTACCACCGGCTTCATGGCACTCACTTAGAAAAGTAAGTCCATGTATGCCATGCAGTAGTCCATGTGCAAGGTATTTCCAGCTGATTTTGCACCTCAGAAGGCTTTAGGGGAGCTAAGCAAACCAAAACACAGGTGGGAAAAGCAAGCTACCAGGCATCAACTGCTTACTTTGCAAGAGATTTTTCTTAGGGAAATGTCCTTTAAAAGGAAAGCCAGCTTTGTTTTGAGAGAAAGTTGGAATGCAAACACTCTCTTTGGAAGTAGCATCTGCTCTTTTCATTTTTTTAACATATGCTCTTTCATTTACAAAAGGATTTGTAAAACTTTTCCAGGCTTTTAAAATTTGTATATTCAAAACTTTCAACACAACCATCAAAATCAGAACAGTTTCATTTTTATTTCCTTTTTGATTGCTTTCTTTCTTTTTTCACAGAAAAAGAATTTTTTTCTTTTATTCTAGACAATTTAGTAACAAATAGCAGGTTTGGGAACCCTGGGAATTTCTCATAAGAGGAATAATCAAACTCCTGCCTAGATCTAGTCATTATCAAAGAGTACAGCCTTCAGCACAGGCACAGGGGAGAAGAAAGACTGAAAAAGTGTTTGGTACTCATGGTTTCAGGCTTCCTTTTGGGTTGACAGATGATACGTGTACTTTCATGACACAAACCTTCACTTGAAACCAAATGGATGTAAGGACAACACAGAGGACACTGTAGTCAATCATGTATCTCCTTCTAAAAAAATAAAAAAAACAGCAGACCCCAAAAATAACATGAATTTCTGTACTCAGTGAAGCCAGTGAGGCTTTTATTTTGGTGATGAATAACAGCATAAAGCAGTGCTGATACGCCTGGCTTTCCTTTGAGGAAGAGGGCTGAGATGGGGAGGAGGCAGGCAGTGCATGGGTGAGCTCCAGGCAGGCAGGACAGCGGGGGGCCAGGGTTATTGCTCCCAGGTGAACAAAAGCTCTCCTACCCCACATGAAGAAAATCAATACAGGAGGAGGGGCAGGGTGAGGCAGAACGTGCTGAGTATGATTTAATCCATCCAACAGTTACAAAGACCTAAACAAGGCACTGGATTTACCCAGGCCCTGTCTCTCAGCCTACCAACCCTTGAAAGAAGTAAGGGTTGCACTGGGAAGCAGTGCAGCAGCAGGCACTCTACCTGTGTTACATTTAGAGTAGGTTTCCCAGAAATCTCCGTGCTATCTGGGAAAAACTTGGGCCCCTTTCTCCCTAGTGATGCCCACAGATGTTTACAGCTTCCTAGCACCACATGCAGCTGTAGGTTAATGGATAAAATTTATACAGGAATGGCTTTCTGGTGGAGTAACTCAGTCCTTTGGTGTTTGCAGGCTGCTTGAAATGGCTGGAAGAGAAAAAAAAAATCTCTTTGCTTTCTAAAATGCAGCTGTTCCAGGGAGAGGAGCAATAGTTAGTGGTCACATGAGAGCAAATACCAGAGTAAGAACTGGTAGCTTCCTTTCAAAAAGATATTGATAAAATACAGATAGTTCAGTGAAAAGCAACAAAAATTGTGGAATGCCCTAGAGAGGCTGATTTAACAGGAAAAAAAAATCAAGAAAAATTCTTAAGAGTATATGAGCAAGGACTGGTAAGATACAAATATTTGAGAAAGGAAAGAAATGTAATATGATATAGTCAGGAAATCATGAAGGCAGGGAAACAGTGGTTAATAAGTCCATCCCATGACCCAGCACTAAAGCTTGGGTAGCCTGTGAAATAATTCCCTTTCTTCCTCATGATGAGTCCAACAAGCTTTCTTCAAACCCTAGGAGTTCCTTCTTTTTACCTCAAGATTTTCTAATGGATATGAAGGGCTCACAAACATCCTGAGGTGCAAGGTTGTCCCTTTACATACTTTTTTTTTATCTAAATCCCCACAAACACAGCTGACCTAATATCTCAAAGCCTAAGGGCGCTGCTTATAATGTCATGCTTAGCAGATATCCCCTCTTCGTACCAACTTCAGCCTTGTGAAGAGTGTCAAAAGTCTGTCACAATTCTACCTAATACCTAATACCACTTTGATTGCCATGCTAATATCAAGGCATATTACTGTATCTGGAGATTTTGGGGCTGCCTTTCTGTCAAAATTATATTGTCTCTCTGCTATATTTTAATCTTTTTGATCGAATTATGACACAAATCGGGAAGAGAAAGGGAGCAAAATAACCTTTGGTGACACTTAGGCTCTCATTGAGGAAAGATTATTTACATGCACACAAACACACAAGCAGGCAGCTCTGACTTACTGCTGTTGGCATTTTCCTAACATTTGATCATCTGGTTGCTAAGCACACTGCTACATTACCACTTGACATTTACATTTTATTTTCAGTTTATTACTAAAGGTAGGAAATGAAGCACTCTCCTACTCTCTTAAATTATAGTCATCCTGCTAATAATACTGCTAAAAGCCCCATTCCATTTCATTTAATGAATTTAGAATACCTGATAAACATTCAGATACTGCCAAGAAAACCTATTGTATTCTGCCTGAAGAGGCAGGGCCTGCTGAGAGCATTTTCTCATCAGAGAGAAGGGCTCCTGAAGTAATCCTGCTCTTGTAATCTGCATGGAAACTCACTGGAGCCTTCCAGAACAGTTAAAACCGTAGAGTAAACCAAACCTACAGTAGCCTCACGTTGCAACATCAAAGAACTCAGCTCCTGCAATCCTAAAGAACTAGCAGGGTGTTGTGCAACTGAGGGAACCAAAGCAGAAATCACCATGTGTCTTCTCTGCCATCAGTCAGCAGGGCAGTAAACAGCAGAAGCAGTTTAATACCACGCACTCCTGAGCACCTGACTGTGAGGCCAGCCCTCCCTGCAAAGGTCTGATGAAAGATCAAAAGTAAATTTTGCCAAACCCATCATCTCTGGAAGGCTTTGACTCACTAGTGGCTGCAGTATAAATCACTTATCAGCTGAGCCGCCCGGGTCTTCTGTGCCAGAGGAAAACATGTGAAATGAGACCTTTATCTTATGTATAAATAAGTGACTAGGGTGACCAGCTCAGGTTCAGATGTCTGACTTCCAGACTCCCTAGTTAGGCATCCCACACCTCAGGGTCCATCTAGAGCAGCGCTGAGTACCTCCAACTCCTGCTGATTGCAATGGCAACTATAATTTTCCAGCCACTACCAGCAGTGAGAAAAACATTATACTCTGATAAAGGCCTCAGAAATGCAGTTGAGATCTTATTCCTGACTCCAAGCAGACAAGGGGGTGGCAAGGATAAGTCTTGTACCCTGGGAAACTCCCACTGTAATGGGCAGCCAAAGCCACAATATAAATGTGTGTCCATCCCCAGGAGAACAGGAAGGCACCAGCTCTTCCCCATGTTTGAGTGGGAAACAGGCAGCAGGGGCAGCCCAAGGGCTGTGGAGGCTTCTGTAGCTCTCCCCTTGCCTGGCAGAGGTGACCCCACAGCTGAAGGGATGGGTGCAGGAGACTGGGAGGCAGTCGTGGTGTGGTTCCAGCCTTCCTCCAAGCACAGAGGAGGAGATGTAGGAGCAGGGTCAGATTGGGGCAGGGATGGAAATTGTTTTGCAGAATCGTGAGTTTGCCTGTCCTCTGTTCCCCTTTAGTCTCTCCACACTGGTTTGCCCAAATCAACACATAACTTTTCTACATCCCTCTTTATCCGTCCCACAAATCCTCACAGTCCCGCATGTCCCAAGCACACAACCACAGCCCTCATTCATCCTTGCCCACTCCTCTTCTCCCCCCTGAAAGCTTCCAGTTCTCATGGGTCTGACTCTCACCCTGCTTCTGCAGGCAAGCCCCAGCCTAGGAGCAGCTGGAGGAGCAGGGAAAGCTCAGGAGCAGCTCTCCTCCTTGCAGATAAACAAGTTACCACCTGCCAGCTGCTCTGCCGTGACACACGCAGCAGCCCACACACAGGTTCTTCTCTTCTGCAGAGGAAAAACAGAGTTTACCCCTACACAGGAAAATAAACCTGCAGGGAAAAAGCCTGCAGATGAGGCACACTCCTGTTGCAGCTGGGGCTTGGCACTGCCACTGTGCTGTGGGAGCTGGAGCACAAGGAACTGCTGGGTCACAAGTGTTCCCTTGGATGGCAAGGAGTGACCAGAGATGTTTAGAAGAGGAGAAGTGGGAGCATCAGCTGAAAACAGCAGCACAGAGACAAGGATTTCTCCGAGTGGGTGGACTATTTTGGAGGAAAATATTCACTTATTTTCCAAAATAATTTGTGTTCTCCTGAAGAACAATGTCTTTTCTGGTAGAAAATATCACTTCTATTTAGCATTAGTGTGCCTTGCTGAGAACCTCCCTGGTTTAGCTCCTCCAGCTTAACAACGTACAAACAGCTTAAGCTGTGAGGAGGCCTTGGAAAGCAGAACAACAGGTCTGTGCTCAGTACCGTGGCAGAGTGAGCCATTGCCATCAGCACAGCCAGCCAGGGAGGCTGCTCTGATGCCACTCAGGTGTGCATAGCCAGCATTCACAGGTTTCAGCAGGTAAATCACTCTAAGTTTAAGCCCTGCAGTGATCTGAAAATTGTCATGTCACTTCTCCTGCCTGCATTGCTCAGTGTACAAGCACAGTGTAAAGCACTTGTGTGAGCTGTGCAGAGCTGGAAGCACAGTTCAGTACCTCGTGGTCCCGAAGAGGTGCTGCAGCCATTCTGATTTTCCTGGTATTCACACGGATTACAACTATGGCCTAACAACCAATTTAAAAAGAGTTTATTGAAAGAATAAACATTACATCAGTTACTGAACTGCCAAACACTTCTTTATGTCTATAAATGAGGCGATGTCAAGATCTCTAACTTTCTCTTTTGGAGTTTTAACAAAAAAAAAGAAAATTTTTCTTCTTCATGAAATGAAGTAGTTTTATTGTTTGGGAAGGGACAGCTGTCAATCAGCTGCAGTTTCTGTCTGTATGGAAATGCCTGGGGTAATACTCAAATGTGCAACTCTATTTATGAGCTAATTGTCCAATATGTGTTGCAGTTAGTCCTCATAAACACTAAGTTTTAAGAAAAAAAGAAATAGCATAAAGTTCCAATATTAGAGTGTATCAATAACATTGTCTTTGCCTATGTGAAAAGCTGGCACCTGAAAATTCGCTATGTAAAGCAAAGAAATTAAATATTCAAAGTCCAGAATTTTTTCTTAGCTTTTTATCTCATGTGGCCTGAAATACAGATGGCAAATGTGACCGTGATTTCCATCCTTCATCCTTTCCATCCAGGGCTTTCTAAATATCTCTAAATTTTATGGCACACTTTGGATTGTCAGGTAAAAAAAAAGGTTTTGTTCATGATTTTTCTACATTTCTGCCTAATTAGATCTGCATGCCAGAGGAATCCCTGCACTTGGCCACTGCAGTAAAGGCAACAGCAAAAACCAGATCAAATCCCTGAAGACCTGTGAAGAAGATGTGCTCCCATTGCAGGTACCCAAGGCCTTCAACACGCCTGTGTGGCTCCTGGCTCCTGTCAAGGAGTGGCACTTGGCAGGCCCGTCCAGACTGCTGAGTGAAGCAGGTGTATTGATTCCTGCAACAGCAGCCCAACTTTTCTCCAGTAAATGTTTAATCTAAGAAGAATGTACCATATCGTACAGTGGCAGGTACAGAAAGCCTCCCCTACGCTCCCACAAGTTTCCCCAGTCCAGTTACCACCATAAAAGGCAGCAGAGCACTGGGCAGTGCCTTTCAGGCAATTCACTCGCCCATGCTGATGAGACACAACTTAGACACAAGAGAAGGGAGTGTATCTAGCACCTGTTTGAAGAAAGAAAATAACAAATAATTAGGGAAGAAAGTGAAACTCCACTGAAGCCAGGAAATAAGTTTAGTAAGTTTAGTACTGATTCCCGAGGCAAAGGGTTTCTAATTAAAAATTTTGTTGTGGGAATGCATCGCCAGGCACCAGCTGGAGGGAGGAGAGAGTCCCTGTGTGTTCAGTGAGCTCTCACCAGTCTTCAGCCTTCCTTCACCACATCCCAAAATAATCAAGGGTGGTGGGTGTGGGGCCTCCTGGGAGCAGAGCTCCAGCACGTACACAGGATCTGCAGTCAAATGGAAAGTGGCACCACTTCCACAGCTACTTTTGCCCAGTGGTTGCCCATGGGCAACTTGGAAACCAGTATTTTTCTAAATTAAGGTCTCATTTCAATTGCAAGGTGGCATTTTCCAAATGGAAGTGTTTTACATCAGAGGAACACGATGGTGCACTATGGGAAGGGATAGCTTCCTTCATTTCCACCCTGTCTCCATCCCAAGGACAGGAACACGCTGTGCGAGTATCACGCCCCAGCAGCTGCGTCTATCGTGTACCATCTACAGCTTTAACCAGACCATGACCAAACTGGGGCCAAGTGTGGTAAAAATATAAATGAGATCCAGCATTCCTGGGATGCTCTAAACAGTGACTCCAGAACAGAGGCAGCTTTTAACCCTTGTTTAACATAATGCAGAGAGGCTGAACTAGGTCTGAGGAACAGGAACACAGTTGGCAGAAGCCAAGTAAATATACAAAGATTTTACACCATCCTTGGTTTTGCCTTACCCAAATTACCCCACTTCTTCCTCATTCTCTTGTTCCCTGGGATAGCAGGGACAGGTGGAGAAAAATTAAGAAGGGTCAGCAGAGACTCACATCAGTGCTGTTAGGAACAGACTGAATACTTAAAGCTCGTGTTTAAGCGGCATAAGGAAGACATTACCCTAACAAACCTGTTATTTATGAGTGAGAAAATCTTCTAGATGTATTCAGGCACATTTCTGGGCAGCAATAGCATTTTTGGACAGCACCAACAGAACCCCCTAAGTAGGCAGCAAGAGTGTGTCAATGGAGGGGACAGTTCTCTTACCAAAGGGTAAGAGCCTACAGTTTTAAGAGAGGTGATCACATCCGTGGAATAGTGTTCAGAGCAGACCTAAAATGAAAGCGATCCCTCAGCTGCAATAACAGATAGACTTTTCATCTACAGAATTAAAAGCCAGAGTGTTAGCTGACTTCCCATGATAGGGTGTTCCAGGAAGGAGGACAACAGAGTGCACTGCTGTGTATAGCACAGGAATGATGCTTAGCATGTCAAAATACAGAGCTCTTGAATTTTACCAGCTCTTCATTGTTACATCTCCTGGCCAGCATGGATCCTCTCACCTGCCCAACACCCACACCTGAGACCTGCACATCACATCACATCATGAGCTTTATCAAACCATGCTGCCTCTTCCAGTGTCTCCAGGATATGATCCCATTATTGAGGCACCAAAATTCTCACCCAAGAAGAGTTTCTATGCATGAAAACTCTTACACACACAAATAATCACACACACTCACTCTTCCCTGTTTCAATAGGGTCTCCTTTCCTCTTTCAGGTCAGACATGGACATCTGAGCCATTGAAGTGGCCCAGGTGAAGAAGAAGGCTGTGAAATTTCTCGTGTTTCATGAGATCTCGTGACTGAGATTTTTGCTTACATTTCCACCTCTAAAATCTCAGACATTTCATTTTCATAGAATGATTTGAGTTGGAATGAACCACAAAGATCACCTAGTTCCAACCTTGCTGCCATGCAAAGGGACACCTTCCATTAGACCATGTTGCTCAAAGCCCTGTCTGTTGAACAGTTCTGCCTCTAGATTTCTTCTAGGCCCCATTTAAGTGCTGGAAGGCTGCTGCAGGGTCTCCCAGGAGCCTTTTCTCCTCCAGGATGAAGAACCCCATGTCTCTCAGGTTGTCTTTGGATCAGAGCCCCTCTGATCATCTTCATGGTCCTCCTCTGAACCCTCTAGTTCAAAGACTCTCTCAGATTTTATTCCTCTTCTGGCTTTTATATTGGGGGGGCTGCAGCTCCCTGTAACCCCACAGAAATCTCTTTCCTTCTCAGTCAAGCTGTCCTTGTCACTGAGACTGCCGAGCACTCACATCAACTGTCAGTGATGTTTTCTCTTCACAAACTCAGCATAACTTTGGATCTTGGATGGGAATTACATGTCTTCTTCACCAGCATCATGTCTTCCCTCCTCCATCACCAACTCCCCTTTTTGTTTGTTTGTTTTAGTGATTGTCTGTATTTCAAGATCAATCTCCACCATTAAATGATAAGTTCCTCTCTTTTGGAGGGCCACCCTCCTCATTAAACCATTCATGTTCTAGGTGGTTTTTTTGGGCAAATTTTGAGCAGCCCAAGCAGCTGCTCTTCCCTTTCCTTCAGAAAATCTACACATCTCTATCTGAACTCCATGCTTGTTTCCAGCATCATGTCCATAATTCTCTAATCCTTGTTTTCAAGACAGGCAGAAGGCTGAATTTTATCAGTAAGTAGATCTTGGCAGAGACTCACTCTAAGGTACTACATGGCAGAACATCTGCTTACACAAGTACCTCTGACTGCTCCTGGTCACTGTCTCCCTTTGGAATCTGCTATTCCTAGCCCCTGGCCATAAAAAAGAAGAGCACAAGAATCCCACCAGACCCTCCTAGATTTCCCTCTTCCTTTCTCAGAAGAGATGTAGGCACAAAAAAAACCAAGAAAAAAAAAGAAGAGTGGCTTACTTATCTGAGTGTGCATCATATTACAGAAACCTAATAAGAAACACTGTCCCAGGCTTCCCTGATCGCTGACACATGAGCCTCGTGCAAGAAAGGTGTCAGCATTACCTTTTCTCCCTGCTGCCTAAAGGATACTGCCACCTTTGGAGTCCTTTTTGGAACCAGCTTCTGTGCAGAGTCTTGCTCAGGCTGGGCTTTCGGGTAACTAGAGCATCGCCAAAGCAAACAGATATTATTTTAAGAAGCAGAATGAAAATCAATTGTTGGTCATGCTTTCTTATTTAACACTAGAATAAAACCAACCAAACAAATCAACTACAACTACAACAACAAATCCCAAACAAATTATTCCTCAAAAATTTAACAAGTTTTTTATTCTCACCTTTCAGAATGTGCGTTTTTGGCCATTTTCACATGCAGCAGCTTAATTTAGTTTAGTTTTAAATTGACAGCCAAGGTTGCTTGTAAATTCCTGGTTGAGAAATCCTGAGCCGTGCCACCAAAACAGCAGACTGACTGGTGTGTCCATCAGTCCCAGGCACCTGCATTTCTTTTTCCTCTTTACAGCTGGCTTAGAATTATTTTCAGTCCCATATGATTACAATGAATTAACAGATATGTTTTGGTGTCTTCATTTCTTAATTAAGAAAAAAATTGATCTCTTTGCAATGTGGAGGCTGGGAAAGAAGGATATTATAATTTTACTTCAAGCTTGTTCTCATACTTCCACCTGAGACTTTCCTATTGAGCGAATTAACTTGTATTAAATACAATACAATATTGCACAGCCTGTGCAATACTGTTCAGCAAGGCCTCAAAAATATGGTTTATACACACTTTCCTTTGTGCTTTGCTAACAACTTTCTCCTTTAACTTTCCTCAACAGGTCAGATCTAATTATTCATTATTTCTGATGCAACTAACATATTATGTCATACTTTCATAATTTTTGGCTCCTCTCCCATTTTTTGCAAATGAAAATTCAATTCAAGTAGAAAATGTGTATTGAGTATTCATTTCCCTCTTACTTTTTCCATTTACTTTTCTGGGTAGTGCTTTGGAGAAAATGTAGAAACCTATTTATGTTTAGGAATGATGGCCTGTTCATTCTAGGCACAATTACTTTCACCCCCTTTTGTAGCAGTCAGTCCTTCATATTCCCTGTCTGCCTTATCAGTTCTGGATGATGGACAGTACATATTCTTACAAATCTTGCTCCAAGTAGCCACCATACCTCAGAGTACCCTCCTCATCCATATTAAAAAAAAAAAAAACCCAAACCAAAATCAACAAGAAAACCCCCAGACTTTAGCACATAAATAAATCTTCAGTTCCACTCTTCTTTTCAAATCGAATTTTCAGTCCTTAATTCAATCAGTGGAGGAAATGGAGTGTCCTCCACTGGACAGATGAGAGGGAGGGCAAATGGAAGGGCTGAATATCTGCTCTCTTTTAGTAGTAGTTAAGGAGGTTCCAGTAAGAGTTGTTGCACAATAGCAAATGGCATTTTTTCCTTCAGATGCTGACAGTTTTCCAGCTATCTTGATCAAATTAGGGAGGCATAGTAGGTCTGTACCAGAGCATGGGACATGAAAGTTTACTTCAGTTTTGCAGCAGACTGTTAACTAAAGCCATAAGTGAAGCAGCAATAATATTTCAATTGTATAGCTGGAATGATACTTATTACACAGCCATGTCAAAATAGCAGTGGCAGAGAGCTGGGTTACAGGCACCATTTCGGATAATACATTCTGAAGGGATGTTGTCAACATCTTGCTCCTTGCAGAGAGGCTGAGTAAAGGGGCTTAGCCATTTCAATGGGGCTGTAAAAAGATTTTCTTTGAAGAAATGAAGAAAGTCCCATTAGCTCTTTGCAATACCTGTGGTGTCCCAGTCTTTCTTTAAGCCTCTTCTGCTGCACTCCATGGGTACACTGACAACCAGGATAACAGCAAGTTGTTTGGAAACTAATTCAGTGACAAAGAAAATGCTGTGTAAGGGTGGCAAAGAGAAAATCTGTGCCATGGTTACTGGTAGCTACAACAAGGCTTCCTACACACACCCATGTGTTGGGATTATCCTCAGACCCCCCACCAGGTGCCATTCCTTCTTTTGTCATAATGAAATGCTGGCAAGAAAAAACAGGAGTCTGCTCAGTCAACCCCTGTAGTGCCCACATCTCTGCTATCTGAA
>VXBC01010429.1:995493-1017921 GCA_013399945.1 Ploceus nigricollis | reverse complement strand
TTAGTTACAGTTACAGTAGTTAGATATGATAGCTAGAAGTTAGGATGTAGTTTTAGGAGCTCCTCTTTAAATATATACTAATGTATTGAAATATAGTTATAATAATAATAAAATATTCAGCCTTCTGAATTAGACTCAGCATCATCTCTTCCCCGCACGGGCCAACCGCAACAAACCCCTTGCAGGCATCTCCATGGAGCCCAAACAGACACTATTGGAGAGTGAATTCTGGTACTGAATCAGGCCTTTGCTGAGAGTCCTGCAGGGAGCAGAGTTGGAGATAACTCTATTTCACCCCCAAAATCTTCCAGTTCTTTCAGAGATTCCAGGTGGGTTCCAGGGTCTTTGATTCCCCCAGAGATGTTCAGCAATTCATGAAGCTTTTTCCACTGCCTTTTAAGGAGGACACTGGTGAGGACAAACGTGTCCCATTGCTCCACCAAAACAATCCCAGCTCTGTGTCTGAAGTCTTGGCAAGAGCCTGGAGGAGACCCCTCAGGGCAGGCAGCCAAATATCCCACCACGATTGTGTCAACAGTCGCACACTGGCAGCAGAGTTACATCTACACAGCAGTTTGAATGCACAAAGCATTTTTTGCACTATCAATAGGCTTTGATAAATAATAATAATAAAATAAATCAAACCAAAACAGACAATCAAACCAAAACAAGACAGAGAACCCAACAGGAACACTTAGAGAAAGATTTTTGCAGACAGCCACCAAGCACGTTAAAATAAGAGCTAAGAAAACCCAGACACGGCTGATTCTCAGAAAAAGCTTTAATCAAAACCTTTGGAGTTGAATTCTGCCTTTCTCTGCTCTCAGCTTGGATGGTTTAGTCTCTTCTCCCTTTCTCAAAGTGCAGTTTTCTTTTTCCTTAGACTGGCTTAGAAAATGCCCTTTTCAACCAGCAGCTACCCACGTGTTTTCACAGTCACAGAAAACCCTGTTCCAGTAACTCAAGAGAACTAACCTGCATGGGTTTAAAATTTTTTTTACATTCAGATTTCATCTGAATTCTCTTTGTTGTTTTTTAGCTTACATCACCTTTTCCAGTTTTACTTTTCTTCCACTCTTCATCCTCAGCAAGATAGTGGTTCAAACCTTTTCTTCCTAAAGAAAGCAGAATGCTCAGAAACAGGCACTCTGGATTTTCCTTCCTTACTTTAAATGAGTAATTATTTTCCAGGACACTCACTGAACTTTCAGACAGAAAGAGAGCAGTCAGCAATGTGCAGGAGAGCTTGTTTCCCTTCTTGCATCACAGCACTCCCAGGCAAGTAGATGCAACATTTGCGTCTCCATCCTGCCCTGAAACACGTTAATCTGCCCGTTCAAAAAACACCATTTGCATAAAGAGCAACCTACAGGAGAGCCACCCAAACAATCTTGCCTCTGCATCAGCAGTATAGCTTATTTTTTTCTCAAATGAGCAGAGGACCTTTATGTGTTAAACCATTTCAAGTAGGAGGTATCCCAATAAAACATTAAAGGTATTTTAATGGGAGGGCAGCTCACTGGAATTTTAACTACTATTCACAGAGCAAAGTGTGCACAGAGAAGCAAAATATACAAAAGCACAGGGCAGAATATTCAGCCTGCTTTTTAAGCAGTGCCTGTATCAGAGAGACCTGAAAACCTTACATGACCTGCTTTTATGATAATAGACTAAAAAATAAGAGCAGGAGGAAGCACCCACGAAACACCATCAAGAGACTTAAACAAAACACTTTGCATAAAAAGCAGTATTGCTGTATGTTTTATTCCTACTTTTTGTTTTGTTGGGGTTTTTTTTAACTGTTGCTCCCCCTTAACTCTTTCCTTGACAGTCTCTGCCCATCTGCCTCCCACTCTTGCTTTTGCTCGTGCAGGAGCAAACCCTGGGTGGTGCAGTAAATGCTTCTCGTATTTCCTTCATCACACCAGAGATCAGAAACTGGCCCCAGAGTGCCAGCCTTAAAAACACTGGCTGTGGTTAAACGGGGAGGAATTTGTAAAGCTGACACAGCCATGGCACTAACGGCATGTAGAAACACAAATAGAGGGCGGGATAAAACTCACAGGGGAAATACCCCTTTGCATATTTTCTGACAGCCAAGCAACTGTCTCAGCGCCCTTGATACAACCTTGGTAACATTTATATAGGATGAACTGGGGCTTTCATCTCTCTGTCAATCTACCCTGAGCTTAGGATACAATTTTTGAACTGACTGGAGCAATCAAGCAAAACATTAGTGGGGCCAAAGTAAGTCCAGCACCAAATACTTCCTCGAACTGTCTGCTATTTATTTATTCTGTTTGCAGCCAAGAAAATTTTGAAATCCATTCTCATTTGTGGTTTTGGATGGCTACTCTGCATCACCAGTGGCAATTTCAAAAAACAGTGTTATTCCCTGCAGTTCAGACCTTGACCTGAATGAACAATCCATACTTGTGGTGTTGTTTTCCTGTATCAAACTTAGGAAATGTGTGAACAAGACGTTATTTCTTTGGTGGGTGCAAATATCATGACTGGTGTCAACTGCATATGAAGTGCTTTAACCCATTTCAGCTGAATAACTGTGCAACAAAAATTGCCTTGCTGTGCATTCCAAGACAATATTTTAGCCATCTGAATTTTATTGTACCCTGAGCTGCAAAATTAAGGGCATGTAGGAATTACCTGTCGTGGCACACAAGTGACATCTGCCTTTATTAAGGTCGGGACCATACACCTCTCCAAACTGCCCTTCTGTGGCACCTCATAATTTCTCTTGGCACAGTAACCTATATAAACTTGCACAGAGCCTGGTTTACCTCCCCCCAGCCAATTTACCCTCAGCGTATGAATAAAGAATAAACACTTTCTGCTTTCTCCTACTGTTGCCATCAAGTGAAACATTGCCTCGGTTTTCCAAACAGTGCCAGTGCCTCTTTTTTGCACATTTTCTTGGTGAATTTAGTTCTAAAAAGCTGATTTTCTTCTCTCTCTGTCCTACACTCAGCTCTGGCTGCAGCCCTGTGTCGAGCAGGGCGTCACGGTGGCCCTGCCTGCCACCTGGCAGCCCTCCCCACGGCATCCTCCGCACCGAGCTACTCCTTCCCACCACGGTGAACAAAGGAGCCATTGTGTCCGCACGGAGCAGCAGGGTTTGTTTTCGGGCCCTCCGTCCTCCGGGCAATGCCCCCGGTCCCTCCCGGCTCCGCACACACCCGCACCAGCGACACGCACGGCTCGGTTCCCTCCCTGCTTGCCCAGCGCCTCCCACCGCATCCCACCGCACGGTCACTGGGTTTGGCTCTAAACTGGCCGCTGTACAGGGCCTGTGGGCTGCCCTGGATCCGGGTGGTTTGCCGGCACAACAAAGAACACGATTCTGTGCTTGCGAGCACTTCACGTGTCTTTGTCAAGCTGTAGCACCTGTACTAAAGCAGGGAAAATACAGGAGAAGCAGTGATGGCAAGGTATTCTCTTGAATAATGGTATTTCTCCCTTCCAAACATTAGCACCCCTAGATATGTCTAGGTGTGAAGGCATTTCCTTTTTTTACAAAATATTTCCTTTCTAGGTTTTGTTCCTGACTGATTATAAAATTGCAAGGAGTTTGTCAGGCAGAGCATCAGTGTAGCCGCAGCCTCCCATCTGCACCACAGAGAGGAACCACAGCAGTGTGCTGGAGCAAGAACATTTTTGCTGATCAAATATTACTGCTGGAGCATTTCAGCCAGGGACAGGCTCTTTGATACAAGCCTGTGTACTACTGTGGGCTGGCCAGAACCCTGTGTCTCTGGGTACAGCAGGTGATTCTTTGCTCCTTGCTCTTGGTTTCTATTGACAATGCTCAAATGCTTTCTCTCTTGCATGTATTTTCTCAGACCATATTTCCAATTTTACTGTTCTGTGTCTCTCATCTGCTGTTTGCCCACTGAAGAATGCTGTGTGCACATGGTTAAACAATACCCTGGGAAATCCCACCAAAGCTCCATGCTTTCAACTCCTCTGTGAGCAGCTCAAATCCAGAGCTCACATACTGAACAAGTCCTTTTTTCATTCTTTTTTTTTTTAATCTGCCTAGCTCTGTGTTTGTTGCATTTATTCATAACAGAAGGGCAGCCATTTCACTCACCAGTTCCAGTCAGTTTAACCCAACCCATAATACCATCATTGTAGTCAGCTTGCTGAGAGCTGGAAAAATTAGACATACCTGTTTGTAATGAATGCTGATAATTACACAACAAACAAACAACAAAGCAGTCTGCTAGATCCAATCACTTCCTCAATTTGGAGACATTAACATTGATAATTGCATACTGTGGAAGCTCAGAGGCACTAAACAAGATTGCATCCTCTGTACTCATCATAAAAGACATCACCAGAGCAGAGAAACTTACACTCTAGGAGGGAAAAGACAAGTGACACTGCTTCTACAGATGAGGAACGGAGTATGGAATCAACCACTCAGCCAAAGACATAACACAGGGTAGAGCTGGGACCAAGTTAACTGAGTACCATAAATACTTGCCCCTAGCTCTGGCACCGAGCCATCTTTCTAAGACAAACTCCTGGACAAAACTGAAAGATCTTGTGAGAATGTACAGGATTCACAAATTCCATTTCTGTGTGTAATTCTTTTGAAAAGCAGATTTTAAAATTTCCTAGTTTTCTATATATGAAGAGTATGTAGAGTACATTATATAGATTATACATACATATGTACATTATACATACTCTATATTATGTATAGAGTATATAAAGTACATTACTCCTTCAAGAGTAATGGAGCTTTTATATCTGACTCTTCATGTGATGAAAATTAAATATTTTTAGTCTCTGTGGGGAAGGATGCACCATAGACGGTGACATTTACATCCAGATGCTCCATTTGTGTGTGTGTGATACAAAATCTTCAATAAGCTTATTTCTGCATTCCTGATTTTCTGTTATCATCAGTGCCTGAAAATGTGATTCACATAGAAATGCTTTTATCATACGTGGAACAAAGCCATGAATTTTTAAACCTTATCAGCTTTGACCCTCTTTTTTTTCCTTTTCCCTAATATTGAACAGTTATTGTAATTGCACTAGATCAGAATATAAAAATTCTCCTGTCCAGCATCTAATTTCTGTGAAGACAGACTAATAGGGCAGGGGTTGCTGCGCCTGAGGCAGCAGTCTTCTAGTACCTAAAGGGGGCTTGCAAGGAGGTTGAAGAGGGATTTTTCATAAGGACTTGTATGATAGGACAAGGGGAAATGGCCTGAAACTGAAAGAGGGCAGGTTTAGAATTGGTGTTAGGAAAAAGTTCTTGACTGTGAGGGTGGTGAGGCACTGGAACAGGCTGCTCAGAGGGTTTGTAGACTCCCTGTCTCAGGAGGTATTCAACACCAGGCTGGATGGGGCTATGAGTAACCTGATCTAGTAGAAGATGATCCTTAAGGTCCCTTCCAACACAAACCACCCTATGATTCCATGATTAATTTGATTTATGCCTCCATCTCCACAAGACTGTGGAGTCTCTCAAGTCCATTTATTCATATATTACAAAAATAATGCAATCTACACAAATAGAGATACTTTTTAAAGCAATCACTGCTTTCCACACCCTGCACCTGCAGCAGGATGAGGTCTCACTTGCACTGCAGGTCATGTCAGCTACAATTATGAAGACACATCAGCATGTTTGCAAGGCAGCAGCATACAAAAAGCCTGATCTTACCACCACTGATGCTGGAGGCTGAAGAATGTAGGAACAGATTTGTAATAAAGAGGTCCCATAAATACCTGACTTCCTGACTTCGGTGCTCATTTTACACACTGCCATGAAAAAACCCCATGTGCTTTAGATCCCTCAGCAGGACACTGGCAAGTTCACCAACTGCCCAGGAAACTTTCAGGCACAGAACAGAGGTACCTTGCAGTGCAAGGGCCAGACAGTCTGAGCCTTGGGCTTTGGGCTCCCAAGTCCCAGTTTAAGCAGGCTGGATCCTGCACAGTGCTAACACCTTATTATATGTTCATGTTCCTTTCCCAGGTCTTTCATAATTCCTCATCTATCAGCTCTCCCCACTTAAGATCCTCTCATCCTAGCACATTGGCACCAAAACCACAGACCTACTCTGAACATTTTCAAAGTGGTATTTAGCCAAATATCCCACTACATCAAAGATGAAACACCTCAGAAGAACATGAACATTTCAGGAGAGTTTTGCTTGTGACCAAAATGAAACCTTCCAGCTGGATACCTGAGGGCTTTGATCTCAAACTTGGCATGTCAACGTGGCTCTCTTTCACAGAGGCATTTTTTAAGGCTCTGCTTTGTATTTTGTTCCCACAAAAGATACAAAAAGACTTCAGAAACCTCAAGAACTTTCCATGGGATGGAATGGCTGTTCTTCATCTGTTTCTGCTCTAACACTTCAAGGGGAGGGGCTCAGGTAAGGATGCTCATGTCAACCATCTTGGTCATTCAAAAAAGAGTGACTGGAAACATGCTGCAAGTTCTCCTCATTTTTCTTAAAAAAAAAAAAAGAAAAAGGAAGAAAAAAGCACTAAAATTATATAAGAAATCACTGAATGTTTTGCCTAATTCTAACTCTCTTAAAAAAGCCAAAATGAAGAAAGAAATCACTGTATTAAAGGTTCATGATTACAAAATATCTGGGAACCTCTTGTATCAGTTTTTGCTTCAAGCTTTTCTATAAGGAAAAGGGTAGCTTGGTTCATGTCTTTTTAAAAGACACTTGGTAGGCATTTTGTGCAAGTAATTACTGAAGTTGCAATAGAAAAAAAAAAAAAGGCTATTTCCTACTCCATTACTGTACATTAATATATCTTCCCTGACATTTATTGTCAGGACTCAGTTTTTCTTACCATCAATCTACTTCACACAATTTAGTCTCCTATTGGATGGAAACTTTTCAGACTAAGAATATCCCACAGTCCTTCTGTTGCGTGATGATTCCTACCACTTTAGGTGTCTGCTTTATCAATCACAAGAACTAGAAACTTTTCTGAACAATGAAGTCAAAAGTGTGAATAAGATTCATAAAATGTTGCCTTTCCATGACATGCCCTCTCAGGAACAAAGAATTTCCATTTTCTATCTACCTTTTGGCCTTTCGCATTTCTTGAGTGTAATTTGTGTTTGAAATCAGAACAGAGTACAGGTTGATGCCACAGTTTTTTTTCATTTTAAACAGATCACATGTTACTCTTCTGCCAGGTGGACTCTTGTATTACTCTCCCAGTTCCTCATTACACTGCAGACAGTTCATATGGTCACATGGAATTACTGTCAGGATAAAAAACAGTGTTTAATTCCAAGTGTCTTGAACTTACTCATCGATAGCTTTCTGCTTTGCTTGTATCCAAACGAGTCTCTAATGGGAATGAAGGACAAACTGGATTATTTCAGCCCAGAAGGGTGAAGCCAGAGAAAAGAGAAAATTATTGCCAACAGAAGGGAGCCAGTCACGCAGCTCAGGCACCACTGCACTGGGCCAGAGAGGCCTCTGAGCCTGCTGGGCAGACTCAGACCAAGCTGCAAGAAAGGCTCTCACACTTGCAACTGTTCCAGCCCCACAGCTGGAGCTGTGCCAATGCAGAAGAATAATTTCTACACCCCCCTTCAGCTCAGATAGCATATTTATGTGTCTGCACATAACCAAAAAGGATTACACTGAATGATGCTCAGCAAACGTCTGAGAAGAGCTGTCAGGCTTCATCATTTTTAGCATCCTCAAACATTTTTTGTTAAAAGAAAGAAATGGATGGATGTCACTGGTTGAAGGGCTCACTTCCAGCAGTGAAATACAAGAAGGCAGCAACTGAGAGGGTGCTGAAAGTTTCTGATATTTTTCATGCCACCCAAAGATAAGAAGGATACTTGGACATGTCACAGTTTTCAAAGCAAAGGGATCATTCCTATTCACAAGATCACAAAAAATCAAGAATGCCCATTTGATAATTCTGACAGAATAATCTGTCAGGTGTGAGGGATTAAAACTGAAAGTGAAAATGAACAATGAGGTGCAAAAAGGCAGGGATCTGCTCCAAAGCAGGCACAGCAAATGGTAACTTCTTCAGGTGAAAGATCTTTGCAGCAGGGGCATCTTGCTTGTTGCTTATGCAAGAGATAGAAGGGTTATAATCCGTGTGTAGTGCTGCTAGTGCCACCTTGACTAGAAACAGAATGGGCTGCAGAATTGGCAAGTCTGGAAGGTGAAAGAAATTGCTAGGTTCAACAAAAGATTATGCAATTCCTGTAGAACACCACTTCCAAGCGCCTGAGAAATGCTGCTGTTATCTCACCTGATCAAAGGACCTTGCATTCCATAGGAAATAGCAGGTAAATAATGATATCCCACCTGAAGAGGAGGGATTCCATCAGCAACCATGGAATTTCTCCTCCTCCAACAGATGCAAAGTGGGATTCCTGTGAGGAAAGGAGCTTAAAGGTTGTGATATCTCCTTTGCTTAAGCTCCAGCATCAGTGGCAAGGTGCTCTAACATGATGAATTTTAAAAAAACAAACAAACAAAAAAAAACCCACAAAAACAACTACTCCAAATGAAGAATTTTATATCCTTGATTCAGCTGTCAGTGCCTGACTTCTTGGTGTCATCCAGGATATCACTCACCACCACTCTCCTCCTGCACACATCCCCCCACCCCAAAAAAAAGGCCAGAAAAAGTCTCTGCACTGCAAGGAAATACTATGGACAGAAGCTTAATCTGTCCATTAGTGAGGTGTAATATCTAATAAGTAACTTGGCCTTCCCTCATACTCCCATGGATCAATGCAAACTTCTGGTTATTTGTAAGATAAAATATCACGCCATTAGCAGAAGCCACTCATGACAAACAGCTCAGGCATTTGAGTTCTGCAGAAGAGTAGATGTTGATTTTTGCTCTAGCTCCAGCAAAATAATGATTAATTGGAAGCTATTCAGTGTTCCAGTGCCAAGGTGGGTAAAAAGCACCAAACAACATCTTGTGAACATCTTTGCTTTCTGTTATGAAAAGAAAAAATTGCACATTCATGATAGCTGTCACAGTTAGTTGTGGTGACTTCATTTCTGTCTGTCTTTTCTCGGCACAGGTTAGAGGTGTTTGATATAACACCACAGTGCGTGTTTCTCTATTCAAGGGTGTCAGAGAGTGCTGCCAAAGCTGGGATATATCATGGGCTTAAACTCAGAAGGAAATTCAGGTGCATGTTCAAGTAGAGCTGTCTCAGCTTCTGGCAGTTGTTCCTCAAGGAGCAGAGCAAAAAGAGCCCCAGAGCACTGCCCCACACTAAGCACAAGCCTCTGTGACCCCAGGAGCAGCTGGTCAGGGTCTGACCAGAGAAATCCCCACTTTTCTTGTTCTCCAGCTGTCTCATTCTCCCCTGGGCAATGTTTGTGACACAGGGAGATGTAGATAAAGCTCTTTCAAAATTTCACAAAAAAAAAAAAAAAATTCACATGGTTGGAACGTACAGGGGGGAAAAGAAGTCAGGCCACATTAGAATTATTCTGTCTTCTGACCTGGCCCACAGCTCCTGTCTTGTGAGCAGCCTTCACTTACAGCTCCTCTTGCACACATTTAGACAAGCCTGAGGACTCATTTATCTTCCAGGGATGTCTTAAGCTGTAATGAATGTTTTACTATATAGCATCATAAGTCTTTAGGATGAAAGGAGCAACATAAACTCAAATAATTTGCTAATGAAAATCATTAATAATAAATGTAATTACAGAGCTTTTGTAATGATTCAAGATCTTCACACTATTTCAACATCTGCATCATCCATTTATGATTTTAAAAAAGAAGAATATAATTTTTAGAGAAATCTTTAAAAGAGGTGAATTCTACACAATTACTAAAACAGTAAGAGTTTTTCCTGAAGGAGAAAAATCCAGGGAATGGAGAAAAAGGAAAGGGAACAAGTCTTTAAAATATGGTTTCAGTTTCTAGGCCACAGAAGTATATGCACAATTTAAGACTGGGTGAGAGGAGGATTATGGCTAACTTGAATAGAGTCAAGACCAGCCATAGATTATGGCACTGAGTATCACCAGGGAAAAAAATCATCAACATTTAAAACAAAAAAGTAGCTAAGAAAGTGGAGGAAAAAGCAAAAGGAGATTATTTCTAAAGGAAAATAAAAAGAATATAAG
Organism: Ploceus nigricollis; assembly: GCA_013399945.1. NCBI lineage: Eukaryota > Metazoa > Chordata > Aves > Passeriformes > Ploceidae > Ploceus > Ploceus nigricollis. The sequence goes on along the minus strand of VXBC01010429.1, from coordinate 1,007,776 downwards.
AAAGGTCACATAAACCAAATAACGTATAGTCTATATTCCTCATTATGTCATCACATTTTTCCTTACATAAATATATTGAATGTTCAACAATATAAACATGTGCAGTGGTGTTGCTCCTCCTTAGAAATCTTCCAGGACTTTTCCAAATTATTTCTTCCTTCAGGATGAAGAGGTTTTCATTTTTTTAACCACTGCACACGCCATGAGTCAAGACTTATTAAATAAGCATCCAGCAGTACCAGATATCAGAACTGAACATTTAACTGGTCCATTCCTTCTCTCTGTCACCTTTTCTAGCACTATAGTTTTTACATATTGCCTGATACATCACAGCTTTTTAGAGAATAAAAGCCACTCCCCCAAACAGGGTTTTCTCACAATAAACCTTTGTGATACCAGATTTTTATGGTATCTTCCCTGCCTTTCTTGTCAGGACCCAGCACACATTCTAGGTAGACTTTTCATCTCTGTTGATGCATTCTAAAAGTGGTAGTAAAATGTAAGCAAGAACAGGATGAATGGGAGGAGTCACAAAAGCTTTAATCAACCCCTACACATTGCAAATAATAAAACAATTGCTTCAAACAGAATTCAGTGCTGCAATCTTTGACTTCAATGAAAACCTGACTCAAAATTACAAAGCCAGATCTCAGTAATACAAAATCTTCAGCAATGTTATTTATCACTAGAAATCCAACAGGTGTTATTTTAGTTTGGGGAAAAAAAAAAAAAGAACAAAAAACTTAAAACATTATTTTGCCCTATTTAATTTTTGGAAGGTTTTAAAATTACCACTAGTATTTAATGACTGCCAGAAGATTTTTCAAAAAGTCATGATCTGTTCAAGACCTATTCAACACAAGTGTTTTCTAGAGAAACTCAAGTTGATATGCCTGCTTGATGTTCACAAATGATTTTGAAGATGAAAAGTAAGAAGTGCTAAACATTAAGCTAGTCTGACCATCTTCTCATTACAATACAGATCGACAATCTCTCAGAACAAGAAAAACGAGACACAAAGCTGGTCTGGTGAGGATCCTGTTTTGCCTTTGAAAAATGTTAAAGTAATTGATAGTTTCAATAATACATAGTTTCAAAGTATTAAGCATTCCTTTGCTCACTGCTTCAAAGGGGTCCCCATATGCCTAGAAATACAACTATTTTCCTTTTCATGTTTGATAGGAAAAAGTATTAAAAAGACTCTTAAAATTACAAATAAAGAGATTTATCCACTTTTTGATCCACCTTTATCTGAAATTAAAAAAGAAATTCGAGTGCTTCACATGTCCCCCTGTAATGAAAAGCCTCACAAAAAGACTCTGATGTGGAACTAATTTGCATTCTGAATGTGCTGAATGGACTACAGAGACTATAGTAACCTTTAGAGAATCTTTGCTGCGTTAAAAAAAGCAATTCGTATTCTACCTCCTTCTACAGAAAATGAAAGGTTGAAAGATGTAAATTAGACAAAACAAACAAACCTTTCATAGTATATGATGAGCTCCAGGTTTCCTGTGCACTTACTAAAATTTCAGTAACTCTTCTTTCAATTTCAAGCAGAGTAAATTTGAGCTATTTGACAAATGCCTTATCACCATTTGATTTAAGTGTTGCCACATACAGAAGCATATTTCAAGGAACAAAGCATTAAGAAACAACTTCTTCGAACTTCCTTACTGTCTCACTCATGCCATCAAAGGGATGATAACTTTTTTCATTATTTAAAGCTCACATAATTTCTAGCCTAACTGACTTTAAGTTTACATGACCACGTGGTGCATGTGCATCTTCACATATCCTTAATTCAAGTGTTGGAACCCGCTGACCCGTCTCAACAGATTTTAACAGGGTGGTCAAAGCCATAAACAGAATTAAATTCCTGCTCATCCCATGAAAATAAGGGGGTTAAGAAAAAGAAAAGCATCCTCTGAAAGCCTAAATTAAGAGATTGGAAACATCATACACTCGTCCAATGTGAGAGACAGTGAGCCTTTCTAAAGGCTCAGCTCACTCAGAAGGTGTCTGTTAGACACAGGATTCCCTTGGCTTCAGTGTTCATGGGGTTCTCCACTAAGGGGCAATCAAGTTAACTCCAAAAGCAGTGAAATAGTGATTTGATAGCAATTCCTTATCCCCACCATGCAGCATCATTAAAATTACCTTTCATCCACACAAGCTGTCTGTCTTCCCTTATTTACCCTTGTCCTTATAACAGCTCTGCCAGTCCTACATAACAAGGCCACATTGCTTCTCCAGATGCCCCAAATCCTTGCATCAACACTATTATCTTAGAACCAGACGGGAAAGAAGGGCTGTGAGAGGCCCTCCAGCCTTCCTCTTGCCCAAAGGTATGATCAGCCAGATCTGAATTATTTGGTAATGGTGTTTATCTGACCTGCTTTCAGAAACATCCTCAACCTTCCCCAGCAACCTCGGTCAATGCTTATGAATGCGACTCGTTATCTTCACAGCACACAGGAAGGACAAGCTCTGTCTCTATAGCTCAGCAACACTTTTACCTGCAGGTTTCAATATGCTTCCTACTTTTCTTTTTATAGCTAAATACGCTCTACTCTTTCTACTTTTTTTCCATCTACAGCTGTCATGATTTTCATTGTTCTGCTCCAAATTTTACCAGTTGATATCTGCTAATTGCAGTGTCCAAAACTGGACAGAGAACTTCTTATTTGGAGCTTGTAAGATTTCTTTTGAAGTTTTTCTTTATTTTTTGCAGAGTCCTTTTCCCCAGCAAATCTACTACCTGCTAACCCAACCCCTACCCTCTCCCTAGTCTCCCTGACACCCCACCTTGTCATATGCAAGACAGCAATTAAACACAATTTTTCCCCCCTTCCCACATGAAACAAACCCAGCAAGACTGCAATCTCTTCAGGGCTGGAACCATCTTAAAAGGCACTTAGCAATAAACTATTGGCTATAATTCTCTATACTAGCTATATAAAATATATTAATATGGATATATCCTCTATCTATATTAACTATAATTAGCTATGCTCAGCTGATAAGAGTAAATACGGTATTTCAGTGCCACTGGAAATAAAATTTGAAAGGTCCATCTGGAAAAGGATGCAATTTCCCATATTGTCAGTTCATCAGCCTTTCACTCAGCCCCTCCTTCTTTCTTGTCAGAGATGGATATAAACCCATCACTGGGATTATAGACCCATTCTGGTCTTCAGCGCAATGATTGGCTCAAGCCCAAAACTGGGGCTTGACTGGGGCCCTGAGCTGTGCCTGGGTTGAAGCACCAAAGGAGTGTGGCTGCTCTGGAAGGGTGCTGATCCCCATGGGAAGGCCTGGGACAGGAGCGCAGGCAGGCTGCGGAGCCCAGGCAGATCTGACCTCGTGAAATTCCCCCCATCCAGCTGCAGCAGAGGTGAAAGACACCACCTTGGTGGAATGATATTTACTCCTTCTGCCATAGCAATCAGAGGGTCGAGAGTACAGGAAGAAAAAGAAGCAGGCACACAAAACAGAAGAGAAAAATAAGCAGCAATCCCATGAGGTCCATAAGAGCTTTCAGCATTATACATGGATTTTACACAGAAGGCCATCAAACTACAACCTGCAAGGACACTGATCTTAACAGGAATTCCAGTCAGGCACCAAATTACCTTTGAAGACCGGGGCTTTAATTACTGCTGTTACAGAAAATGGTGTAAAACCTGCTGACGAATGGTTAATGCCTACCAGGAGTTTTGCAAGCTCTCAGCACAGTCTGCCTCTGCTCTGAGGAACACTTCATATCAGACTGCAGGGAAAGAAGAAAGAATGAAGCAGAAGTTGAACAATGTCAGCCTGCACTGCTGAGTAAGAACAGACCTGCTAAATGTAAACACATTGAAATACTAATTAAAGTCACAGACCCCCATCAGCTGCCTAGCAAAATCCACCAAATCCCTAGTGGAATGAATCACACATTTTGGGATCAAAGCTGACATCTCAGTAAGGTCACAGGAGTATATGTGGCTGCTTTACCTCTCATCCTGTTCCTCCACCATGCTGGCAATGTGCTTTTGCTTACAGTAAAACTGTCTCAGAGGCCTCAGGTCAGTGCCAGATGAACAGGGTTAAATTACTGTGGAGTTTGTGTTCTGAAAATAGCTGTATGTTCTTTTGATATTTTAATTTCAGTAAAAACACAAATTAACAGGGAAGAAAATATTCCATCTGTCATCCTGGTAGTGCTTCAGGTTTCCTGAAGTAATGCTCATTTACTGATGGCACTTTGCAAGAGGGCACATCTTACAGAAGCCTGAGAATTTTGGAATGGAGGTTAATTCCAATGAGAAAAAATTGCTGTGTTGCATGTAATTTTGTGTTAAGTTTCCTGAAACAGGAAAGACGACAAAATCAGAGTAGTGACAACAGCCTTAAAAATTAAGTCGAAGATGCTGTTGGAAACATAAAAAGGCACAAAATGCCAGCAAGTTTTAGAAAATATATTTGTAAAAATGTAGATAGCAGATACATGACAGCAAATGTCATTGTCGTGTCTCAGAATAATGATGCCTTCTCTTTGTATTACTCACATAGCCCTGCCAAAGGACTTTTCTTCCTCATTGTTCAAAAACTTCTTCATACTTAAGCACTAAAACACTGAAACTGCCATGTTTGAGCAGACTCCATCAAATCTAAATTCTGTATCATGTTTTGTGATTCAATGAAGTACATTTTCATTCTATTAACATGCTTCAGACTGTCTTTGTAACTGAACAGCTACCAGACAATCTGCTTTCAGAGAAAATTCTTCCTGCTTTTTAAAACAAGGAAGGTTCTCACAACAAGCTTTCTACCCCTTTTAATATTTTTTTAATTCTTGCTATTATGGTTTTAATTGCTATCATGAGCTGTATGTGCTCAGTTTTGAATCCTACTAGTCCAAGCAATCACACAATATGCTTTTGTTATTGTACTCAGGTGTATATATACATCCCTCTGACCTCAAGGTTCAGTCTTATGCCTCAAAAACCATCTGTGTTTTATACAACTCAGTAAAAAAAATATACGGTTTTTGTCACGTGAAGTTTACATATTTCAGCATAATGAACACAGACTTTAAGTCCAGCTTATGCACACTAAGCAATCTGAAAAAAGTCCACGCTTGTGCTTTCAGTGAGAGTGGTTGAAAAGCGGGAAACAGAACAATTGCTTTACAGAGGCGTTGCTTCCTTTAATAATTTGTGCCACATAAAGAATACTTTTCATGCTAGGTCATTCAAGAGAGATTTTGGTGGAATGTGATCATTCAGTTTATGCAGCAAAACCAAGCTACCACGATTTAATTCTGCTGTGTGCTCAAATTTTATATTGTACACCCATCAGTTGTTAAAGCATAGCTCCTGCTAAGCTGAAAGCATAAAAGAAAGAGTCTCGTTTCACTTCTGAAAAGCCTGAAAATGTTTTATTCATGTATTTGTAGCACATACATTGCAGGGAGTATTGCTGGATTCAAGAGAGAATTGAACGACCCTTCACAGATGAGATTCTGTTAGTTTAGGATTTTGATTGGGCAGTAAAGAATCTATCAGGTTTTTTCTTCAGCCCCAGGTCATTCATTCTGGACATTTTGATGAAGTCTAAACCAGAGCAATTATGCATTCATGAGCAGGATGCTGAGGGTTTCACTTGGAAAACTGAAGGCTGATAACCAAAGTAAGGATCAAGTATCTTTCCTGAGGCTACTGCATAATGATGAAAAGACCACATCTCAAAGCATGTATCGCAGAAAGCCTAGTGCTGCTCTTCAAGCTGCTGTAGATAAACCGATGGATTTAAAATAACCAGCCCCTTCATCTGTCGGGGCTCACTAGACCTCTACAGTGCATCAAACATAATGTGTGTTCTAGAATGAAGAGCTTTGTGCTGCTATGAGGCAGAGCTGACAGCTCCTGTTTCAAAGTTATCTTTAATGCAAAAACAAGAAATGTTCCCAACTGTATCCATTACAATAAAGATGCTGGGTGATAAAGTCTGCTACCTAAATCATTTCAGTCATGTGTGGGAAATCAAATCTCTATAAGCCTGAATGCACACAAAATGCAAATCACTCTGAACTGCCTCTAATACAAGCACATTCACATCCATCCTCAATTTCAGATACAAGGTGTTATTGTGAGCTCACTGCAGAGCCTGGTGTAACCTGAGTCCAGGGAAATGCTGACTTGGAAAGATGTGTGACAAAGAGCCCAGCCCTGCAAGTGTTTGTTCCCATGAGCCCTTCCAGAGGCCAAGAGGCTGCATAAGAACGACTCTGGGGAGAAATTACTCCATATTAAACAATGTACTAATAACATTAGAGAGCAGGCTGCAGTCTCCAGCTAGCTCGAGAGTATTTGCATTGTACAGACAAACCCTAATTTGATGGATTTGGCTAAGAGCTGGGAATGGCTTGTCAAAATAACCCTAAGTTCATTTATTGAGACATTAACAATGTCCCATCCCCATGTGGACAAAGGGGGACTACCCTTGGTACAACATAGCATTGCCTGTATACTGCTCTTGTGTGGGGAAAGGCTCAGGGGACAGGGCTGTGTCTTGCTGAAAACAAGGAGGCCACTAGCAGTGGTGTTGGATCTGGCCCAAAATACTTCACCTAGTAGAGATTTTTGCTGAATGGAAGTTGTTCATTCAAAGTCCCTGTGGATTTCTAAACTAGCTGAAATCTGCAATTTGGAAAAATTTAAGGGCTATTCAGAGTATGATGTTAAGAAGCAAGGAATAGTAAGCTGCACACAAACTGTAAGTGCTCATTTTAGGTATTTCCATTCAAATAATAACACTATACTTTATTCAGGACTTATGTGGCTAGCATATGTTTACAACGAAAGCAGCGCCATGCATCGAACAGAGCAGTATTGTTTCAGAGTCATTGCAATATACACTATCCAGACACACTGCAGCTGGACAGATCTGTGAAAGTGAGAGGCATAGGTAAGAGCTGGCTCTAGTTATTGTAGGTGTCTTTTAAAAAAATTAAGTAGTTGTGAAGTGCTCCGTTCTCCTCCCTCCCCTTCCACCCTCCCTGCTTTGTTAAATACATCCATCACATCCTCTTTCCCTGGGTGGATTTCTTCATCACTGATTCCATTGTCCTGTGATGGAATGGAACAGAACAAAGGTTACCAGATCATTTTTCTAAATCACTCATCTGGTCTGGTGAAAATTCTAAAACTCAAGGGAATTTAAATAGCTTAAATGCTATTAAAGAGCAATCTGGCTCTATTTCTCAAATTAAAAAAAAAATTAAAATTTTGAAAAAAGCATGGCACCAATTCAGCCAAGTACCCCATTATGTCTGACTATTTCGCAAAAACTTCCAACATATTCCTTTACTTTTTTTATTGTACTGGCATATCATAGAATTAAGACCCATTGTTGCAGCCTTTTTCCTTGTCTGCCTGTATTTGGAGAGAGGTTATTTTTAGTTTTATGTTTTTAAAGAAAGGTACACAGCCGGGTTGGTTGGTTTATCTTCCTGCTTTCTCCTGGAGCATTTGGAGAAAAGCTAAACAAAGGAACAACGTGCTTTGATACTCCTTGCACGTTCTAAGATTTAGTTAAACAGCCAGCTTTGGTAAACTTATCCTGCTCCTTGGTTTGCTCAGCCTACTGGAAAAGCAAAAGAACAGAAGCAAAGGCCTGCCACACCACATTCCCTTGGCAGCCTTGGGAGGCCTCTCCAGGGGCCTCTTTCCCACTGACAAATGCAGCCTAAGCATGCCTAAGTGCTTAGGCACTTTTAAATGTGTTTCTCCACATGTAGGGAGCGAAGATAACCACAGAGAACAACGTTGGGCCTTTAAGGGGCATTAGAAAGGAACATACCTGGAAAACAACACAGACACAGTTTTGGAACGTCACAAACTGCAACTATTTGTTACTGAATGCTCATCCAGTTAATTTTTGCTTTAAAGCAATTTTTGCGTAAATTCCTACCTCTTCCACTCTCTGTCCTTCATCAAGCATGGTTCAACTTGTATTATTGGGATATACCTACTACATTAGTGCAGTCTGTGGGAAGCAGAAACTTTAAGCAGTTAATTCACATTGCTTGATAACCAGAAGCTGAGAAACAGCTTTAGCCATCATAAGGAAAACTGCTCATTGCTCATTCTTATAAAAGAAATAAAGAAAGCTCTGTCTAAGCACTGTTGGTCTAACATGAAAATATAGTCATACTTTGAAAGGGAAGAGGCTGTAATAAGCATGGAAAACTTACTTCAGTTACTAGAGATGCTAACCAAATCTCACTCTCCGATTTCAAAGCGAAATTCAGACTCCCAGTGGCACAAAACCTTCCAGAGAAATAAAACTAATTACACTTCAGCATTTCTAGACCTTGAGGTTTTTAATCACATATACCATCTTGCTTAACAGTTCATTCACTTAACACAGGCAAGGTACAAGTTTTTGTAGAAGTGTCTGGAAGTGCATCTAGAATGCATTGCCTGTCCACTGTTTTATTTACAGGTTTTTTCAATGAAAATCAGTAGCTAATAAATCAAAGCATTATTACACAAACACAAAATACAATCATTAACACTTTACTGGATACAAATGATAAGCATAAGGAAATGTCCATGTACACTCACTGACATGAATTTGTGTTAGCTTGCTACTAATATAAGATACTGTGAATTGGTGGTAATATAACTGAGACAGATGTGTATTAAAAAAAATTAGAGAGCCACTCATGTTTGACATGATCTTATACTGAGATAAATATCTACAGACAGTGGTATGATCATGTACATTCACATGTGATCATATCAACATAGTTAAATTTTTTCTGACAAGGTATCATCATCAAGGTAGTTGAACCTCCTCAACAAAGCTTGCTAAGATCAAGTACCAGATAGTATTTTCTAAAGTGTTGGATGATACAGAAACAATCTGTGCAAGTGTAGCAATTTTGATTCAGAAAAATTTTTAAAAAGTAGTATTTACAAAGGTAATTTTTAAATTCAGTGATTAAATTAAGACTCCAGTCTTCATATTCCAAACACCTGTTCATTTAATTTCTTTTTGTTTTTGGCGGTTTGCTCTCCTCTCCCCATTCCTTCTCCCCACCACAAATATTAGCCCAGGTTTAAAGTAGACTATCACAATTAAAACTCTTCAAAAAACAGTAAGTTATTCACCTTGTGNAAAAAAGCAACACTAACATTACGCATAAGATTTCATAAATCCTTCATAATTGAGGAAAGTTTCAGGAGCAAAAAACTTATACACCTTGGGAGGAGAAATAAAGGAAATAGGAGACACACATCCATTGACTTTTTTGTTTGTTTGTTCTTTCTGAATTTCATTTACAAAAAGCTCCTGGTACTTTTTCTAATGTTTCCACACCTCCTTTCTCTGGCACATATGGTTCAATACACAAACAATTTAAATAAAATGTCAAATTCAAATTCCCACCATAAATAATTCCACTCTTATGAAAACTGGTGGGGTTTTAGCTACTTCAAAACTAGCCCTGCCTGGCTAACCATTTGGTTAGGAATCAGGGGTTAAATAAAAGGATTCTTGCAAAAAATTTTGTTATTCTATTTTAGCCTTGTAACAATTTAATACAAATGAAATCTAGAAGAAACCCATTTCACTGATGTTGTTTCTTTTTCATACATCCTAATACCCATAAGTTATAACCATACAGGCCGTGCGAGAAACAGAATTATTTGAGCTTTTCTGTGTTTTCTAGGGATTCTATGAGCCTGTTGATGTTTTTGAACTTAAACAAAAAATAAAAACTCTTGAAGTCCTTATTCTAAATAGTAGATAAACTCTCTAGCCTTTTTTCTTCATGGAGTGTTATTATCCATCCTTATTATAAGATACTGTATTTCTTCTCAGCTTTAAATTTGGTTTGTCAGTACTGTCTCTTTTTGTTTCCATCTTGTTTTTCAGATTCCAACTCATTTGGTGAAAGAGCTCATAATTTTACCTCCTTGCTGAAGCTGATCTTTTCACACTGGTCAGCTTTGAAAGTCAGAATACTGAGTGTTTCTCTAGGTCAGACTGGTACTAATTTGAGTATGGAGTGGAACCAAGCTGGTTTGATGTGGAGTTTGGATTGATTTCTTCTCATGCTGGGTTGGAGATCTAGCCATCTCAGGCGGTTCAGGAAACAGGGTGGGGAGTGGTAGCCATTTCCATGCCAGAGTCTCTTAACAGCAAAAATACAGAAGAGAAACAGAGAGAATGAAAAAAAGACTTTGAGTTGAGTGAAGAGAATTTCCATGTCCGTGAGTGGTGGTATTGTTCACTGAATTTGTGACAGCTGACAGAGAAGTGGAACTTGCTGAAGAATTGTTTGAAGGTGTTGGACTTGTTCCATTGGGACCACAGTAGATCTAGAATGTGGAAAGGAGGGGAAACAACATAAAGGGTTATATTGTCTCTTTTTAAAAATCAGAATACATATTGGTAGCAACAAACACTGTGTAGCCCCCCTCAGCCACAGCACTCAAATGATATATATAAATGCTCACGCCTTTCATTGTGCAGCTAAGGACAAAGACATTTTGAATTGCACGTGTGGGATTTGTTAAAGAAATAAATCTAATATTTTTCTATATGTATTTACATGACTATTACTTTATGGAAATCCTTTAATCCTTCCCTAAATTAGAAGACATACAGGTTTCAAAAAACCTCAGGGAAAAAAAAAAGTGCAAATGTAGAGCTATATAAAGTCAAATCTTAGGATAAGAAAGACTTTCAAACAACTGCATGAATTGCAGTCTATGTTTGCAGACTAAGCCACAAACAAAAATACGAGGAAACAATGGTCAAGAATCTATTGATACTGTTTCTGGGGCTGGTTTGCAGCTTCCTTTGAAGCAATGGTGGGGCTTAATGTGAGTGGATTTAATACTTCAGCCTCTCTTATCTTGCTGTGGTAGCACTGAACTGCAGAAGTTAGAACAATGAAACCATACTGATTAAATCACAACCTATTGGCATTCTAGAAGACACAAAAAAAGTGCTGTGAAAAGACCATATATTAGCAAATTTTAAAAATGCTGACAGAAAACAAAATTTAAAAATACCCTTTTCCCCTCATAACTCTGCATTATAGGGACACAACAAAAACTCTGTGCAACCTCAATATCAAGTTATTTCCTACATATGCACAGGAAAAATTTCAAAGATAACCTAAAGTATTTTTATTCCTCTAAAAAAAAGCATGTGAAACACAAGGATGAAAAACAAGAGCAAGAATCACATTATCTCATCCCCAAAAATGAGCATAATACAGAAAGCTTGGCTTCAACTCAATGGCAGCAAACTTCTATTCTACCAGAGCATTCTGGTAAGCTCTCAGACTTAATTCAAATAAAACCATATTTTTTTTAAAAGAGGCTAGTTAGTTTAATAAGTAATTCCGTCCACAAAAGGTGTCCTTATTTTCTCATGTTTCTAGTGCTGCTGAGAAGATAGATAAGCAGGAAAAAAAAAATCAATCCCTCAATACTGAAGCAATGAAGTCGATGTTAAATTAATTAGAAAATTGCATAAGCACTTTCTTTCGGTATTTCCTACTAAAAAAAAAGCATACAATAGAAAAATGTAAGAATGGTGTAAATCTTCTGGTATTTAGCATTTTTGGCAATCGGCACCATGCTGGAAGCAATTTAGGACTGCAGGATAAAAATTGCTGTGTTGAAGTTTCTGTTAAAACCGGTCTGAAAGTGATCAATAGTGAATTGCTGAGTTAATAACCTACAAGGCAAGTGCCAGCCTGCCCTGGAATTTTTTTCAGTCTCCATACAAAGACTCCACCATCATTCCACTCTTGGTTATGTATACTTTAAGTTTTCTTGGTTTTAAACAAAAAAACTACTTGCTCAATTTTTTTCTTTTTTTTTTTTTTGGTGGAAGAGAATGGGCTTACGTCCAAGTTCCCCAGCATCACAGTAGATGGGACCCCAGAGATTTTCTCAACGTGAATGTGATAAATACCGGTAATGCAAAGGGTCCGATTCTTCTCTCAATCACTGCCAAGGGCAAGACTCCACTGAGCACAAAGGAGAAGGGATAATGCCCTTCCTTGCAAACAAAGAGGAGAGGAGGAGGGAACACGATCCAGCAGTGCCGTTGCTGTTTATTTTTGTGATACTGTGCTATTCACCCTTTTGAAGAGGTGGTCTCTAGGATCAACACACCGATACGGAACCTGCGAGCCCCGCTCGGCTTGGCCGCTTAAAGAGAAGCGGATCGCTCCTGCATCCATTACCTTTGCGCCAAGGGCAAGGCT
>VXBC01010429.1:951790-994984 GCA_013399945.1 Ploceus nigricollis | reverse complement strand
AGCCGCTCCGGGGCTCACCTGCGTGGGAAGGAGGAGGGCAAGGAGCAGGAGCCCCAGGCCGAGCCGCGCCGCCAGCGCCGTCCCCATGCCCATCTGATGCTGTCCCGCCGCTGGTGCTGCTTCTGCCGCTGTGGCTGCGGACGAGAGGGATGCTCCGCTCCGCCGCACCCGGCCCTTTTATAGCAGCGCGGGCTCCCGTGACGCCCCGCCGCCGCCTTCCCTCCTCCGCCCCACACCTTTGCTCCCGCCCTCCGGGCCCGCCGGGGCCCTGCAGGTCGCTGCCGCCCCCTCGTCCCGCGCCGCTGCGGGATCCGCTCCCCCTGCCCGGGCTGTCCCGCGCGACCGGGGCGCGCTCGGGTCCTGCCGGCTCCTCTCCGACAGACCCGGGAGCTCTGCTTGCCCCCTTGGGTTCTTACAGGCTCTGGCTTCTCTCTGGTGTCGGCGTCGTGCTCTGGTATGGAGGGACTGGCACAGGGCTGTGGCGCTTGAGCTGCAGTTACTCCAGAGAAACGCTTATGTTTATAAAAACACCTTGCTTTTTCCATTAAAAAAATGGGTGAAAGACGGAAAGGTAAAAGAAGATGTAAATATTTCTAAATGGCGGGAGCAGTGGAAAAAAAGCTGGGGAGTTAAGATCCCGCCTTGTTCGAAGCTGCCTCATCAGGCTTCAGACCACTGGTTGCAACTTCAAACACTGTTTGGATCTAAATATTTTATTATTACCATTATTCTTTAAAGAAACCTGTGTAACAAGTGGAACACAAAGTTCTTCCAGCTGTAGCCTCTGTGTAGGTGAGGTTCTATCTTCGAGCACAGTAAATGCTGTACTTATATTTTATCTCCCCCCTTGGCTGACTGAAGATTGATTTGGTGAGGCCCTGACACAACCTTTCAGATGTCTCAGTGTATGGACAACTGAACAAAAATAGTCTGTGTCCACTTTATAACCTACAAAAAAGAGACACCCATGTGCTGAGTCTATTGTCACAAAGCCGTTATTTCTACTTAAAAGAAGAGCAAGATTATCTGTTGGCTCTGACAAATCAACAGGTTTCAAAATTGGATAGATTTGTGTTTGTCTCAGAACAAAGTGTGAGGAGATACCCAACTCCAGCACTACATAACTCATTGGCCATCTTCAGGAGCTGGACTGCTTTTGAATAACTTCCAAGGGCATTGCTAGAACTCAGTCCAAAAGCACAGGAAATGTGGAGAGATGCATTATAGAATCTCACTCTATAGAACCAGGTGCTGGGACTTCTGTTGGACAAGAATATTCCATTCCAAACTAAGTCTTTCATTAATTCCTTCAGAATGCCCAACAAAGCTATAGTTATTTTATTTTTCCAGAAATAAAGGCATTTTGTAAGCTGTGCCACCCAAGATATCAGTCCATATTCTATACCAGGACAAAAGAGCTTTTGAGAGCTATGCCAAGTCTGAAGCACTTCTAAAGCAACATTTCCTTCATTCTGATCATAGTCATAGTCCAGTCCTTAACTATAAGAGACATAGTCTGTCAATAGAGTAACTATGGGAACAGTCAACAGATTGATGGTCTTATGTCTCTGAATATTCACTGGTTGTCTGCTGAAAGCTGGATGCCAGAAGATGGGTTTTCATGATTATGGAGATATAAGGAGAGAAAAAAGAGAACTGTGGAGGATTTAAAATGACAGAGGAGTGACAAAGCCGAAAACATTTCTATCACTACTTTGCCTTGCCAACAGTTAGTTTTGGTTGTCAGGGTTAAATGACTCACAAATGGTGGGGAAGGTCACCTTTCCATTCAGTAGATAAGCCTAACACTACAGAAAAGTGAAATTCCCTGTGAGAGAAGTCATGTGAATCACAGCAATAAAGTCAGGGCTCACATGATTCTGACATCAGATTCTCTGAAGGAGATGAAAAATGAAGGGAATCCAGTTAGGGCTCTAAAATAGCTAAAGCAAAGAATATTCCAGTGTAAATCTGACAGAGATGGTTGCCATTATTATCTCTCCCATCTTGTTTGGGAGAAAAGGAAGTGATACAGCTGTTGCATGATCCCGTAGGGATCATAACTGGCTGTTCCAGGTTGAAGCGGCAGCTGAGACACTTAAATGTCAACACCAGGACAGATGAGAATGAGAAAATAACAGAATAACTGCGAATAACAGTCAGATGGCCTTTCCCATTCTCTCTACTTGGGCATCTTGCCTGAGGTCTGTAAAAAAAGAGGATGATGCACAGTTCTTGTAAGGTGACATGAACCAATACAGCATGATACAACTGACAATTATTACTATTATTATTATTATTATTATTATTATTATTATNNNNTATTATTATTATTATTATACAGTGTATTGCACTTCTGGTGTTTTAACAAGTTTCAGTGAAAATGAGGGTATCTTTCTTTTTGCTAAAAATATTGTAAAGTCTGTTCCTCTATTTAAAAATAAAGAAAAATACCAAGGTTTAAAAACATTTGGCAGAAATTATAAATTACAGAAATAGTAAAACTCTGTAAAGTTTATGTTTGGAGGCCAAAAAAAAGCCTTTTTGAAATATTCATGAAATACTAATATAAATAAGGAAATGTACTGTCAGCAAGGGAGAAATGCTAAAAATATTTTAAGCCCAAGATTTTCATTGAAACTTTTTTCATTGGAAATTATAAGGCCTAACATTCCATTAGATTTATACAACCAACTTTCCTCATTCAGGAAAGCTGCAATATTGATTCCTCCTGAACACATAAATCATCTGCATTCCTAATTCCAAAATCTTTTTCTACAGCTGAAGTCTATCAAGAAGTCTGCAAAAGATATATCTGAGCAAGAGTCTGGGATCCAATACATGGATTTTTCGACAAGGCAAGGAATGCTGTGAGCTGAGAACCGTACAAAGTGAAGTACTGCTATCTGGTGGCCAAAAGGAACTTCAGATATTTTTCTTTCAAAAAAGACAATGCACTCCCTCAATCAAACACCCTTTGATAGCAGTGTGCTCTTAGAGTTCTCATCATGCTGAGACACAGTGTTAAATATGGTTGAATCCCCATTGTTCTGCTTCCTTTAGTTTTTATCCATAGGTCAGCACCTCCCAGGTAAATACATAGTATTTGATTAGAAAGGTTAGCAAAGAGCAGGGAGAAAATTACCTTGATCTTTTGAGTTAAATGTAAGCTCATATGTATATTCCACCCGTGACTTTTAAGTTGATTGAACTTCGCAATAGGCATAGCTCTCAGTTCAGTAAGCAGAAGCAAAACTTGTGCTGCTTTGCATAATGCATTGGAAAACAAGATCAGCCAAAATGACTGGCAGAAAACCCCAACAGTTGTCTATAAAAGGAGGCAGAGAAATATACAAAACACATAAGTAATTTATTCAACTACATTACATTTAAATAAAAAGCTTTGGCAAAGTAAGTGTAGAGAGAGCATTAAATGGAATTAATGAGAAATAATTTTGACTTAACAATTTACTCTTACCTTTAAGATGCTAATCTTGATCCATCTAAAATATTTTAGGAGCATCAATTGCCAGTGAGAATCACTGGATCCTCTACTCCCCCAGCCAGCTCTTCACTCTCCTTGGTTGTGCATAGACTAGAACCTACTACTTATATATTAGAACTTACTACACCTTGTGGGTCCTCTCAGTGTCTTCATCCATTTCAAGCTCAGGCTACTGCAGCTCTCAGTACTCACCTGAGTCATATTATGAGTTTTTTTAGTTAATACCCCTCTATGAATTTGTGTATTTATGTATTAGAACCTGACGTTTTTTCAAAATACAGATTTGGACAAATCCATTTTTGTAGTGTTCATCAACTAGCCCACATATGATGATCTAAGCTGACATCATCTGGTGATATGTTTCCTTGATATCCATTTTTAGCATATGCCTTGAGAAACTCACAGTTCGATATTTCCTAATATTTCCTACAATTTCATAATATTTAATTAGTTAGGCTCGCCCTTCTCTTGCTGCTTGTTTAGTGGAAAGGACCCCTGCTGCAGCAGCTCCAGCCATATAATCAAAATTTGCCAGATGTTTTGAAGCGACCTTCCTTACAGTTGCATTTTCACTACTGTTGCAGAACAAGACTGAAATACTGATGGGACTGGTTGAAACTGATTTTAGAAAACTGGACAAAGCTGTTTGGCATGTGTCTTGGATAAGAACTTGGAATATATACTGAAATTGCATTTCCTCTTCCAATTGAGGGCTCATATTAAATTTTTATCGGTAAAGCTTTTAATGGAAGGCATGAATGGTGGTAATGTAAATCTCCATTTATTGGGAACAAATGTTGATTAGATTCAGCTACATGTGTCTTCAGACATGGGCCTTGCTGCCATGATGCAAAGCCAGGATTCCAGCAGTGACACTGTTTCCCTTCTGTGTTGATCTGAGACAAAGGTATTGGCCTGGTTAGTTAGAGGTGTAGTTATGGAAGTAAGCAAAACCATGATTTCCAGACCTGGAATTGTAAGCCTGGAAGTTTGAACGGAAGGGAAATTGTGATTCCAGAAACAGTCTCAAGAAGAAATATGTAAGAGTTGCTGCTTTAATGTCCGTGGATCTTTTGACTTCAAGGGATGGTGTCAGCCTACACAATTAGGTGTGGCTTCAGATGGGCTTGAAAGCACACCTTTCTCCCCAAGTCAAACAAACTCTTGGGTGACATCAATACAAACAAATTAAATGGTAGCAGAGCCTGTTCTTTGGCCTTCAGGCCAACTGACATGTCTAACCCTGTCCACACTGTTAAACTCTCCCCGTCTCCAGAAAATGGAGGCTAAATCTAAACTGCCTATTGGTACATAGCTGTCCCTGGCCTCAGCCAACCCCTGAACCATGGTCAGGAATTGTTTGGGATCATGCTACTTGGAACAGGACAAAACCAAGACTGTGCTTTCCTTCACTCATGAGGCATAATGTCAGATAACAGGTCTATAGACATGAAGAAGTAAAAATGACCAAAGGTCATTTATTCCATCTTCTGATTTGAGAGAAGTTTAAACATTATACTCAGAAAAAAAAAGTCAGTGAAGGGTATTCCACAGCCCATAGGCCTTCTGTTTGTTTGCCAAACTATCTTTGCATAATATTTCTCTTAAGTCTTTGCTGCAAGTTTGCATGGCATTGCAACAATTTATTGCACTGCATAGTAAAGTGCACAGATAATAATGATGACCAGATTTGTAAACAAGTGTTTACTGGTTGAAAACATATCAGACACTTTGCACTGAGAGAAGGAAGGGTTGCATGACAGCAGCCATCTACATCTAATTGAGTCTCCCTGGAAACTCTTGATGAATGATGAAAGGAAACAAGTGCTTCTATGACGTAATTAATCTCATTTCAACACAGACATCTGAAATAGATTAATCACTTCCTGGAGATGCTGACATCTCTTCACTGACTCCTAAAAGAGTATAGATGATTCACTCTGACATTTGACACTATATTTTCCTGTAGTTTGAGGAACAGACTCAATTCCTTCCAGCTTTCTTCACAGGATTTTAATGCTTTATTGGTCACTTTCCTTTGTACTCTCTCAAATCTGTCTTAATTAGATCATCTTTTCCAAAGTAGTACACTCTACTCAAGATAAGACTTCAACATGCAGCAACTCCATTGATGCAGCTTAGAAAGAACAATTTTCCCCAATTGTTTTGTTTTGTTTGTGGTTTGATGCACTTTTGAGATTATCTCACTCCAGTTCTTGAGCAATAGTGCAATGTTAGCACTTTTCCCATCTCCCTGAATTTTCCTTCTATGATAAGACTTATTAGTAATTGCAATTATTGCAGCCAAGTTCTTCTTACCATTATCTTGAGCACTAGCTGTGATTTCTTTCACTGGATTTGATATTCTGCATTACCACTCTTACCTGGGGATAAAAAGTTAGTTATTCTCCTACTATACTGCTACTTTGCCATGCTTCCTTCCAAACAAATGAAAATATATGCACTGAAAATCTCTGCATCCTTATTAGGCATTTTAATCATCATCATTAGTTTATGACTGCTGGGATTTCTTCTATCCCTGACACTTTACAAGACCTATGTTTTCAGCCCTGCATATGAAGCATTTTTTTTCTGATAGCAGTGGAAGTGTTTATCTTCTTTTGAGAAATGTTTAACATTTGTACCTTGCAATTTGGATCTTGTATTCTGCTTCCCTTTTTTTTTTTTTTTTTTTTTTTTTTTTTTTTTTTTTTTTTTTTTTTTTTTTTTTTTTTTTTTTGGGGTTTTTTTTTTTTTTTGTTTGTTTGCTACTGTTTCCTTGGTTTTGTGGTTTGGGGTTTTTTTGTTATTGTTGTTTATTTACTGCCTTCTTCTTGCCAGTTAATAGGGCAGATTTTTACCCACAGTTATAAAGAAGATAGTCTGTATGAAAAGAGAGCTCTCTTATGGAGTACCTAGGTTCAGAATTCATTACTAGTCATGACTGCTGCGTGGCATCCTGAAGGGGTTATTCTTTTGTAATCTTTTCTGGGTAATTTCTAGTTTGAGTAGAGGACAGGCAGAGATAACAAAGTAATGAGAATGAACCGAGAAGAAATCTGATAAACAGGAAGATCTGAAGTTGGATGGGAAGACACAATATTATAAACCAAAAGAAGAACAAATAGGATTAAAAAGTGTGTAAAGTAGAACAACTCTTTTTCACATTTCATAATAGAAAGAGGGAGTAGTCTAGGATTTGAAAAGACAAACTGCTGAAAGGAAATAGATCATGTATCACTAGGAGTGTTAAGACTTCATGTATCTTTTAAATGGTGAATTCTTTATCACCTGGTATTATTATGCAAGGCGCAGAGAAGGAGTGGTCACACAGTGATGAGAACACTCAGAGTTGAAACAGCTAGTGTTGCAAGGACATGCTTCCCTGGGAGATAAAGCATCCCACATTTTCCTACTATGTGATTTACAGGTCTTTTACACCTCTGGAGCTGGACATTGTGAAAAGGCGGGACAGCCTTGAGACCAAGTAATATTATTCTGACATTCTATCCCTCCTTATTGCACCTTTATTGATATCATTTCTTTATGTGTGTGTGTGTGTAATTGTGTGTGTGTGTGTGTATCTCAAAGGTGCATTGAAACAGATAAATTTTTCTCTTTACAGATGCTAGTCAAGAAAATTTGGTCCCTGAGTCACACTGGAAGCTGAAGTACCTTGCTCAGCCTTTTTTCTGCTTTTAAAAGCAAACCTGACACAAAATGTTGTTGGCTTGGTTTTGTTTGGGGCTTTTAGTTTGCTTGTTTTAAGGAAACTTTAATTATACACAGATGGAGGAACAATTGAAATTTTCCCACTGGAAATTAATAATGCTAAACTTGCATGTGTATATCTTGAGTTAGTTGCTATCAATTAGGAAAGAGAACATTATTTTCTAGTAACTAAAGACATTAATCTGAAGAGAATCCAGAGGAAACACAGAAGTAAACAAATAATTCAAACTACTTAACATTTGCTCATGGACTATGTTGTTTTATGGCTAATAAATAAGTTTCAAATAATGAATGCTTAATTGATTGGTTTTGGTTTTTATTGCATTTGCCACCCACTGTTAGTGTAGCTAGATAAATCCTAAAGCAGCAACCAACACCAGCAGGACCTGAACACATTCACTACAGAATGAATGAAAGTCTCAAATCCTGTCTTAGGAAACAGAACAATAACTTTTCCTACCAAAAATTACTGTGTTTTAGATAATTAGCAAACAAGAAAGTGAGGGTGAAGCAACAAAACAAATCTCATTGCAAACCTCTCACCAAACTGTGAAATTAAAGAATTAGCAGTGAAACTGCAGAGCTTTTAATCATGGTGTAGCTGGATTTAATACCAGACTGGCTGTAGGAAGTTACTCACTGTTTCCCTCCCATTTGCTTAACCACTGATGTAACAGCAGTTTTGACTGGCAAGGCAGCAATGTATTTCTGGTTTAGGTCGTTCACCATGCTCTGACTGATGGAGTGGCCTCACATCACTTCTTTAATGCTAGTCAGAGCAACCTGCACTATCCACCTCCATCTTCTTTCTTATTATGGCTCGATGTGGCCTCCTACTTTAAAAGATAATAGGAAGACAAAAACCAAATTAGTCAGGTAGTGAAAAGGATGGGGAAAAAAGAGAGAATGCTATATTAACAAGTGGCTGTATCTCCATCACTTAAAGAAATTAAAAACAATATCTGAAACTCATCCACCTTCCCCTACTCCCCTAATTACCCATCTTTAAAGTCTAAGATGGGTTTTTAAGGGATAAGTAAACTGCAAGTAAAGGTGCTCTGTGAAACCTTGCTCACTTCTGGAAAGGGATTCTCTGTGCTGGATGCCAGTGTGGCTGCAGGAAAAAATGGACAGAAGTTCATAATGCAGTTGTTACCACAAGAGATAAAATGGCAACACAAAGAGTTGGTAAGTAGAGAGAAACAGACGTTTCAGTCTACTGGGATAGGAGCTGAATACATTGAAGGTATCCTAAAGAGAATAAACACAGTGCTTTATAGTAAGAGATAGCACAGTAGATTATATGGGCAAATGTGTGAGAAGGGGAAATCTAAGCAAGTGTGTCAGCTGAAAAGGCAGCACTGGTAGAGCTAGTAAGGGAGATTCTGCTGCATGAAAGATTATTTTTCAGAGAGAGGCTTTAGAGAAAGAGATTATAGGATTATTTGGTCACAGGTTGAATGCAAGTAACCAACTAGAGGAATTGTCTCTAGGCTATGGACTAAGAAAAAAGAACATCTAAGCAGTTACAATAGGTGTGACATTGGAAGAGGTGAATTAGCAGTCAGGAAGCTCATTATTCAAATGAATATGGACAAACTTAAAGGTGATGCTCATATGGGAACACTCTGTTTGGCCAGGCAGCATAAATATGCATAGAACACTGTCCAGTCACCTTCTCCTTGAAATAAGCACTGTAACTTAAAAAGCGTGTGGTCTCAACAATGCAATTCTGGAGCTAAATCTGCAGAGACAAGTAATCTGGTGAGATGTGCATTGCAGAATGTTAGTCAGAGCTACTCACAGCACTCAAATGGCAGTGTGGGGCTCTTTATTTTGAGATGCAATGAGTGTCAACAGATCCAGCGCTGTCACTTGACTGACATTGCAGGGAAACAAAAGTAACAAAAAAACCTAGGCAGTGGGGAGAGAATTCCCAGTTACAGATTCAAATATACAAACAGATCAAAAGATACTGAGAATTTTCCTCTCTGAGCTATCAAACCTAAAAGACTAATCTCCTTGTGAGTGAATGGAATGGGGAGTATAGTGAAATACATAAAAGGAAAATCAAACAGGAGAGGAATAACCCTTCCTAGAGAGGAGATGACTCCGCTGGAAAAAAAAAATAAAAATAATCAATTCTATGAGAATAGCCATGGCAAGAAGCCATCTTGGTCAGACTATTTAAAAAAAAAAAAAAAAGACCACCATGAATCCATGAATCTGCCAGAGATGAATGATCACTGCTTCTTACTGAAACTGAAACTTTTGACTGTATGTTGCTGAGGTTTTATATATATTAAAAAAAAAAAAAAAGTCATCTGAAGCAGCTTAAAGAACATCCTGCTCAGAAATAGTTATGACTGATGTGTGCTTGAGCAAAGCCTCCTGTGCGGGAAGCCTGAGCCCGTGACAGCTTTGAGAGGAGCTTTTCACTGCCATCTAATGGTAGACTGAGAAAAATTACAGAGGTCTTTACCCTCTCGGAACATCTTGGTTGTAATTACAGTTCCATATATATAAAGCAGGATTAATCATTCTTAACTTAATTTTTGCATTGTTTTTTATTTAAAAAGGCACATACTGACCCAGGCTGGGAGTTCCCTTTCATGTGCCTTCAACTCTGTGGCACGGAGGGAGTCTGACAAGAAGATCTGAGACACATTGAAGTTCCTCTACAGTCCAGGGCTGAATGAATCCGGGGGGGGGGGGGGGGGAATCCCAAAAAACTTTGCTAAGCATCTGCTTTCATGACTGAGGTGTAATAATAACATGATGTACCTTCCAACTAGTACAACTGGAACAGTTGCTCTCATAGCTGGACTAGGAAATTAAGCAAGAGTGACAGAGGCGATGTCTCTGTTTGGGGTTGCGAAATGATGAGATAAATCAGATTCGTGATGCCTGTTCATGACAACCAAGTCGCATTTCCTCTGCATCTGATTAATTTCTGCTTCTGTAAGATGCAACTGTATCATCATATTTTAAAATATAAAAGATGGGGTGACTTCAGACACACCTTGCTGTTCAATATGAAGGTGTAATAAGGATGTGTAATACCTGAACAACATAGAAAGGCACTAATACTTATATTTTGGTTTACTAAGAGTAAGTTAACTTCACTCTCAGCAATGTTAGATCATTACTTTAATCCTCCATGAGACAAATCAAATTCCAAAAGATTTGAAGAGAATGGGGTGTATGGAAAGACAGGCTTGGGATGGTTTTTGTTGGGTTTTGGCTGAGGGATTTTTTCCTACTTGAAGAAAAGGCTAAGGGAATCCATGCTGCTCTTGACATTTTTTTCTGTTTTGACTCACTATGTGCCACTATGAATGCAAGAAAGTTACTCTTACTGTTCTTTTTCCCCCCCTCAGTAAGTATGTATGTATATTTTATGATAAATAGGGAGAAAGTGCTAAAAAAGTTAGAGGCTATCTTCTCAACTGAAATTGGTCAGAATCTCACAGAATTTAGCACTGGAACATTCAAAATGCATAAAGACACAAAGGTGTTCAGAGATTTCTTCCCAGTGAAGCTTCTAAGGAGGGGAAATAGCTTTGCCCGTTAATTATTCCATTACCAAATATCCTTGACATAAAAACCTCCCATTCAAACATTTTATGACAAAGTTTATACAGGTGTAAAATTAAGCAAACCCTTATAATGCCTATGCTAATTGCACAGCTGCTGTCCAGCAGTAGTTCTGCAGTTATATCACTTTTCAGATTTGCCAGTATTTTTCCAAGGGAGGACTGGTCTGTCAGGTGAGGTGGTCGGCATTTTAAAGCCAAACTGCAAAGTTGAGGAGCTTTTCTGTCTGCCAAAATTACCCTTAACTTTGTGCAGCCACTTACATGAGGGCAAGATGCTACCGATCTGGTTGCATTCTGTGTCTGCTCTGTATGGATACAGGGAATTCCCCAAACGCTGAGAAATCAGAGTGTTCAGAAGCACCAAGAGTTTGGTGCACAGCATAGAGAAATCTGGGAGAAGGCAGAAGACGGGATGGACCTCTCCCAGTTTCTGAGCTCCACAGAAAAGGAATTATGAATTACCTCCAGTAATGGAGATGCAGAGTAAAAGAGGGAGATACAATGTGAAGAAAAGTAAGAAAGACAAGGGGAAATGTAGGCCACAGAAGGGTTTGGATTAGATTGTCATGGTGGCCAAGCTCTTCAATCAATCTGTGGTTGGAAAACTTGCGCATCTGCTGGAGTGATTTCCCCAGTGAGAGATTTTCATGTTTTTCTGGTTTGGGCATGTGGTTAGAGCATGCGGGGCTGAGAACACAGAAAAAAATTTCCCTAGAAAGGCAGGAAAATTATAATGGAAAATTATGAGGGAAAACTCCATCTCGGTGGAGCAGGAGACCATCAGTGGCTGGACCAGTCTTCCAGCAGAGGACAGGGCAGAGTCTGGGCCAAGCACAGAGGGCTCCTCCCGTGGAGGTTTGATCCCGGTTTGCTGAGGAGGGATCGGCAGGATACCCGCTTCAGCCTGCTGCCCTCCTGCCTCTCCCCCAGCTCCCTCCAGCCTCTGCTCCCAAAGCAGCAGGCACAGCATGCAGAAGGGGAGAGGCAGCCCCAAATATCTAGAGGGAGGACTCTAAGAGGATGGAGCCAGGTTTTTCTCGGTGGTGCCAACTACTAGGACACGAGGCAACAGGCAGAAAATGATGCACAGGAAGTTTCACCGGCACATGAGGAAGAACTTCTTAACTGCTCGGGTAACTGAGCACTGGAATAGGCTGCCCAGAAAGCTTGTGGAGTCTCCTTCATTGGAGATACTCAACAACTGCCTGGACACAATCCTGTGCCCTGTGCTCTGGGATGACCCTGCTTGAGCAGGGAGGTTGGACCAGATGACCCGATGTNGAGAGGGCGCGCTTGCGGTGCCGGGCGGGCTCACGGCCCTCCTGGCCCGCTTGTACCCGCTGGCCAGCGTGGAGCAAACTAAGGTCGAGCGCTAAAAGGAAGCGATAATATTTGTTTGCACGTTCTAATTTGCACTGTTGGAATTTGCCCCCGAACTGAGGAGGGACCTGTGTCTTCAGCGATACCGTCCTACAATTCAAAGTATATGTCATATAGTTTAAGTTCACATATTTAGATATAAGAAAAAAGCCCGGGGAGGTGTGATTTGGGTTTTTTGGGGTTGTTTGTTTGTTTGTTTGTTTGTTTGTTTTTTGGCCAGTAATTGCTCTCATTGATCAGGGTTTTTTTTTTCTCAGCCACAAACACCGCTTCATTTCATATTTCGGCAGGGGTCACTTGAGTGCGGGGAAACCAGACTCTGATCTCGAAAGGAAACACGTGTTTCCATGGATATAGGATCACAGTAAAAGCCAGCGCAGCAGCCAGCTACTAGAGACTGTAAATCGGTTTCTGAGAGCGTTGAAAGACACCTGGGGTGTTTTGGGGGTGTTTCCACCCACTTGTCCCAGGTTAGAGAGAGGAGCAGCAGCACCGGGGAGCTTTCATATGAGCTTGCTGTTGCCAGTGTCACTGCTGGTGTCACGCCTGTTGCGGTACATAGAGCCGTGTTATTTCTGCCGAGCACTACCACGGCGCCAGTTCCCATCTGGAGAAACAGGGGGGGACGTTGTGCAGCGTTTTGCCACGCCGGAGTGTTGTGGTCCAAGCAGAAACGGAGGTTAAGCAGCTTTCGGCTTTTCTGGATTTGCTTACTTGCAGTGTTCAGCAACTTGCTTGCATTGACAATGACTCATGATAAATAGAGATCTCCCTGTGCTTTTTATGACACAGATAGCAGCGTTTCTGTGTATTTTGTGAATTGTATTTCAGATGTAGGGAGGAAAGCACCACAAATGTGTTTGCACATTTAATGTTGAACACCAGAAAAGGAATTACAAACGGACTATTCTGCTGGGCATTTACTGCATTTGTTTCTCATCTGGTGTCTTAGCTCTTTGTAGTGTTGGCCAGTGTATGAGGAAGTTGGATCATAAAGCCACCTAAAGCCTTGTGCTTTCGGGTGATACATCACTCTACGGAGAACTGAATACTCATCTTTTTGTAGTAACTGTTATGCCGTATGTGGGGAAATCCTTCCAATCCATCAAAGCAGTTGCTCATTTTTACGTATGAATGTTTGTTTTATTTTAGATTATGCTATGACTGGCTTCAGACTCCCCATCAGCACTTTCAGAAAACTAAATGTCTGGTTCGGACTGTGGGAGAAATTCCCCTCAAATAAACTGTATCCCACTTGGAGGAGAAGCTTATTCTGCAGCTGTCAAGCAAGCACAGTAAACTACAGAAGATGTTTCAGTTTGTCCCCAGTCAGACTCAGTGCATTAAGACTGTCTCCAGAGTATATCTCAGTACTTTCTCTGAGGAACAAAAGCAGCAAAAGCTCTAAAAGGAGCAGACAAAGCATACAAGAAGAGGAGGAAGAAGAGGATGAAGATGAAAGTAATTTGGAAGATGAATTTGAAAATGACCCCAACATAGTAAAAGATTACAAGGATCTGGAAAAAGTAGTGCAGTCTCTTCGATATGATGTGATCTTGAAAGCTGGTCTAGACATGGCAAGAAAGTAAGTACAGAAGAAACAACTTGCTAGTGAGAAAGATGTCATGCATCTAAAATTTGACTTTTTATAACCTTTTATTGCTGGAATAACTTAGTATTTGTGGGGGTTTTTTGGTGTAGCTTTTCTGATTCTCTAAATACATGTTTTGGTTGTGTGGACATCCCTGTTTATTTCACCCTACCTCCCTTGAAACAGCCTGATTTTGCTGTTCCCTGTCTGCAGTATTTCTAAGATTGCTGAGGAGGCATTTTGTATCACTTCCTATTTATTTAAAATAAAGAAAATGCAAAATACTGTACTGTGTAATATGAAAAGGTCTAATTTGAGATTGAGGGAGTAAAATAATGGCCTATTTAATGAATGGAGAAATAGGGGATGGTAAGTATAAGCTTCACAGGTCCACCAGGTAAATGTGCAGTCTATAAATGTATCACAGTGTTTGATCTAATGCAGCCTGAAGAAGTCTGATATCACAATGTTGTTAGGACAGAATATTAGTATAACTTGATCACTAACAAATTATTAAACTGGCTGGTGCAGGAAAGGGGATATTATTTATTGGATATTCAGGAGACAAATCTCTAGAAACAGCTTTTTTGGCACAGAGCAACTCTATGCTATTATTTCATTTAATATCTGTGAAAGCCCTTTTCTTTACTTCCAGTTCAATTCTGTCCTGACCTTAAGTGAAGGTGTCCTTTACACACAAATTAGAGGTGTAGAAATGTGCCTTGCCCATGAATGGTGGTGTTGTGTTTCTGTAAAGAAACAATTGCATTTGGTTTGCTGTAAAGAAACAATTGCATTTGGTTTGCATTATTGCTGTAACTGCAATAAAACCTTGTTTTTCTTCAGTAAAGTAGAAGATGCATTCTACAATAATGAACTCAGGCTGAATGGAGAAAAACTATGGAAGAAAAGTAGAACTGTAAGACTTTTTTTTAATATTTTTTTAATGTAGTACAAGAACATAGCTAAGGCATGATATTCTCCCTCTAGATCACTCTGCAAAGGTGAATGCACAGCATTGCTAACAGCACTTCCCCCTGGGGGGGATGGTGTGACCATGGTTCCCTGGGTAAAACATTATTCCCTAAGGCAGACAGGAAACTTGTGCGGTTGGAGAGTCAAATCTAAGGCTGAAAGTCAGGAGAAGGCAGCAGGGACGGAACATTTTAAGTTGCTGAAGGAAGTGATGATATCACTATGCGAGGTTTGATGGAGTAGGAATGATTAAATCAGAGATATTGGTGGAGCAGGCACATGATTAAAGAAAAAGAGGGAGTTTGATGATAGAAAGGGATTGAAACTGGGGTAGCTGAGGAAAGGTTGTTGTACCTGTAATAGAGCACACAGGACCACAGTTAGGAGAGAGCCAGAAGGGTCACCAGACACGTACTTCTACCAACCCTTTCTTCATGTGAGGTTGATCCTTGGTGGTGGCTACTGTCATCAAAAGGCAATAGGATAGTTTTGATTCCTGATCCCATAGAGTTAAGGCTGGTTTATGAGAGGTGTATTGCTTCTGTGACCTTTGAGAGGAGCGCAGGCAGTTGCTGAGCACTCTGTTCTTTGAAACACTTTAAACTGTTTTAAAGCCATGAGGAAGAACTTTGAATTTTGCTGTTTTGTGTCTGTGTTGATAGAAAAAGATTGGTGGGAAGCACACTTTGGGAAAAAAAGACATACATAAAACCTTTTTCACAGAGTTAGGTGTTGGTTGTATAACACGGAGGGTGCAGCTCTTGGCAGGGAAGGTCATGAGACATGTAATTGCGTATTGCCACGGCTTTCCTAGAAGTTCGTCGCTGGAGGATCTATAATAGGTCTGGTATTGGCTGCCTTCCTCCTCTCCTGTGAGATAAGAATATTAAGTGGAATGAAGGGAAGATTGTAGGGATTTGTTTTCCTCCAGGAATGTTTATAATCACTCATCTTCCCTTTCTGTTTCCAGGTGAAACTTGGTGACACACTGGATCTCATAATAGGTGAAGATAAAGAAACAGGAACTGCTGTAGTTATGCGGGTAGTCTTGAAAAAATTATCTGACAAAACTGAAAGTGAAAAATACAAAGTTATTTTGAGGCGTTGGAAAAACTTAAAAGTGCCCAAACAGGATGTACTGAAGTAACAAGGGGTTGCATGTGGCAGCATAAGATTTTTGCAGAAAAACATATTTTTTTGTTAAATACGAATTTTGGTTGAACAAAATTACAGTACCCTTTTTTAAGGGCTTGTGTCAGAATGTTATCTCACTCTGCTGCGTACATCAATAATCATGCAATAAAGCCTGTCACTTTTTGCTGTTAGCTTTGTCTTGTGGTACTGTAAGTTAAAAGATCCAACACTTATATTTCGAGGAAGTTTCTTATAAATAATGAATCAATAAAGACTGATTTGATCACTATTTAACTGCTGTCTAATTTTGTTAATCAGAAAGATTACATTAAAGCTGACATCACATCAAGCAAAACAGCTTTCTTTATTTTATCTCTGTATTCATGAAATAGGGCGAAAGCCCTCAATTATGTAAAGTTGCTTCCTTTTTCATTATTTAATCTTAATTAAAGGTTAACAGTACCAACTCCATGCTTACATATGCCGCTGCTATACCAAGAATACAGCAGGATACCGATTGCAGTGGCATATTTTTAAGCAGGAAAACTTCATGGTGACAGAGAATCATAGAATCAGAATAGTTCATGTTGAAAAGACAAGATCCTTGAGTCCAGCTATTAACCCAGTGCTGCCAAGCCCATCACTAAATCGTGTGTCTAAGTGCCACATGTACACGCCATTTAAATACCTCCAGGGATGGTGACTCCACCACTTCCCTAGGCAACCTGTTCCAATGCTTGACAACTCTTTCAGTGAAGAAATCTTTCCTGATATCCAATCTAGAACTCACCTGGTGCAACTTGAGGCTCTTTCCTCTTGTCAAATCAGTTGTTGTCTGGAAGAAGAGACCATCCCCATTCCCCATCACTCTCTGGGCCCAGCCATCCAGACAGGTTTTTATCCAGTGAATAGTGCACCTGTCCAAGCCATAAGCAGCCAGTTTCTCAAGGAGAATGCTGCGGAAAATATCAGAAGCTTTACTGAAGTCCAAGTAGACAACATCCACAGCCTTTCCTTCATTCATTAAGGAGGTCGTTTTATCACAAATGGAGATCAGGTTGGTCAAGCGGGACCTTCCTTTCACAAAGCCGTGACGGCTGGGCCCAATCCCCTGGTTGTGCTGGCCATGCCATATGATGCACTCAAGATTATCTGTTCCATGACCTTCTCCAGCACTGAGGTCAGCCTGACCAATCTGTAGTTTCCCAGATCCTCCTTCCAACCCTTCTTGTAAAAGAGCATCACACTGGCTGACCTCCAGTGACCTGGAGCCTCTTTGGTGAGGCAGGACTGTGGGTAAATGATAGAAGGTGGCTCTGTGAGCTCTTCCACCAGCTCCCTGAGTACAGTTGCGTGGATGCCATTCAGCACCATAGACTTGGGTCTAAATGGTATAGCAGGAGACTGACCATTTCCCCTTGGATTATGGGGGCTACATTCTTCTCCCTGTTGTCCAGCTCAGGGGTCTGAGTACCTGCAGAACAACTATNTTCATTATTTAATCTTAATTAAAGGTTAACAGTACCAACTCCATGCTTACATATGCCGCTGCTATACCAAGAATACAGCAGGATACCGATTGCAGTGGCATATTTTTAAGCAGGAAAACTTCATGGTGACAGAGAATCATAGAATCAGAATAGTTCATGTTGAAAAGACAAGATCCTTGAGTCCAGCTATTAACCCAGTGCTGCCAAGCCCATCACTAAATCGTGTGTCTAAGTGCCACATGTACACGCCATTTAAATACCTCCAGGGATGGTGACTCCACCACTTCCCTAGGCAACCTGTTCCAATGCTTGACAACTCTTTCAGTGAAGAAATCTTTCCTGATATCCAATCTAGAACTCACCTGGTGCAACTTGAGGCTCTTTCCTCTTGTCAAATCAGTTGTTGTCTGGAAGAAGAGACCATCCCCATTCCCCATCACTCTCTGGGCCCAGCCATCCAGACAGGTTTTTATCCAGTGAATAGTGCACCTGTCCAAGCCATAAGCAGCCAGTTTCTCAAGGAGAATGCTGCGGAAAATATCAGAAGCTTTACTGAAGTCCAAGTAGACAACATCCACAGCCTTTCCTTCATTCATTAAGGAGGTCGTTTTATCACAAATGGAGATCAGGTTGGTCAAGCGGGACCTTCCTTTCACAAAGCCGTGACGGCTGGGCCCAATCCCCTGGTTGTGCTGGCCATGCCATATGATGCACTCAAGATTATCTGTTCCATGACCTTCTCCAGCACTGAGGTCAGCCTGACCAATCTGTAGTTTCCCAGATCCTCCTTCCAACCCTTCTTGTAAAAGAGCATCACACTGGCTGACCTCCAGTGACCTGGAGCCTCTTTGGTGAGGCAGGACTGTGGGTAAATGATAGAAGGTGGCTCTGTGAGCTCTTCCACCAGCTCCCTGAGTACAGTTGCGTGGATGCCATTCAGCACCATAGACTTGTGTCTAAATGGTATAGCAGGAGACTGACCATTTCCCCTTGGATTATGGGGGCTACATTCTTCTCCCTGTTGTCCAGCTCAGGGGTCTGAGTACCTGCAGAACAACTATTCTTACTATTAAGAGACTGAAGCAAAGAAGGCATTAAATACCTCAACCTTCTTTGTCAGTACATTTCCACCCACACCCATCCAATAAATGATGCAGTTTCTTCTTAGCCAACCTTTTGTTGCTAATGTATTTATAGAAACATTTTTTTAATATATTTTATGGCCGTGGCCAGATTAAGTTCCAGTTTCTCCCACTTTGCATAACCTTAGAACATCCCTGTAGTCCTCCTGAGTTGCCTACCGCTCCTTCCAGAGGTCATAAACATTCCTTTTTTTTCAGAGTTCCAGCCAAAGCTGTCTGTTCAGCCAGGCCAGTCTTCTCACCAGGTGTGTCAGGAAGTTATGAGTAAACCATGGCAGTGATACTCTGCTCATGGAGAATACAGATCAGTGAGGAGCTCTATGTAGTACTGCTGATTTTTACTGTTTAACTAACCATGCAGAGGAAGATGAGATTTCAGATTGTCATGTATTAATTTCATTGTGGCATTTAGGTAGATATTTAATACTTAGACATTGTAAGGAGCTGAGTAAAGGTCAGACTGTACTGGGGTGAGAAGCTCATGTCTGTATTAATTCAGGAAAATACTGTCACTTAGGACAGCCATCTCAGGAATAACCACTTGCACTGGTGACATTAAACGTGTGCTTCCTCCAACACAACTTGTTGGATGAACTATGAAGCATGCAGATTTTTTATTTTTTCTATATGTTTAGACAGCCACACACAGGTGTGTGTCTGCAGGAAAGCTAGCCAGTAGGAGCAGGTAGCTACTGTTCATGCGGTCTGGCTCTGCTCCCAGCCTAGACTGGAGAGCCCAGAAGGACAAAGGTAGCCCTGAAGAGGCAACAGGAGCATATTCCAGGACACTTTTTCTTTCATGCCAACAGCTACTTAATAGCTATGTTTAAGCAGGGTGTACCTCTCCATAGCCTCAAAGTGATGGCTGCTGAGTGAAGGATTTAAAGTAGTTTCTTGCTTTCTTCAGGCATAGCTAAAATGTGTGCTGTTTTGGTTTTGTTTTGTTGGTTTGGGTTTTGGGGGGTTTTTTTGTTTGTTTTCTGTTTTGTTTTGTTTTTAGTTTGGTTGGGTTTTGGTTTTTCATTTTGTTTTGCTTGCTTTGTTGGTTTTTTTTCTGATTGTTTAGATATTTAAAGATGCAGATACATGTCTAGCTATTTACAGGCATAGTGACCTTTAAAAAAAATTGTTCTTAAGAGGACATGATCCTGGAAAGCTTTCCTAGGGGATTTTAGTGAGCCTTACTCTGCAGAAGTGAAGGGAGTCTGCAGAGCACCCAGAGGAAGACAGCGGGCTGTACTTTCATTGTGAGCATTGCTGTCACCACTCTGTTGGAACTTGCGCCAGCTGCAATGGAAATAAATGAGATGCATCCTCTGTTCCCCAATTCCACTTATTCTTGCTATTCTAAGTGGCTGCCATAATCTCCAGGGGTGCTGAGAGAAACAAGTAGAGAGGTG
The DNA here is from genome assembly GCA_013399945.1 of Ploceus nigricollis. NCBI lineage: Eukaryota > Metazoa > Chordata > Aves > Passeriformes > Ploceidae > Ploceus > Ploceus nigricollis. Next base: position 975,036 of record VXBC01010429.1, on the reverse strand, counting down.
TGTTGTACTATGTCAGGGAGCTCCAGCTGCTGGCTAGCAACCTGTCAAATGCTTGTCAGCATGGACACACTGCCTGTCACCTCCAGCAGTAATAACTTACACCAGAGCATGCAGGACTAGAGGAAGACCCCCACTCAAAAAATGCCAGGAATGCTCTGGGGCTTGGGAATAGCTAAGGTATGGATGTGAAGAAATTAACTTTCTGATAGGGTCTGTTCTGTGCATGATGAAAACAGTGACAACAAAAAAGTCAACACCTTCCTGGCATCCAAGATGAGCAGGGAAGTTGCATCCCTGAGAGCCATTAACATAACAAAGAGCACTTAGCAAGGTAATTTGAATTGAACAGAATATAAATACAGTATTATGCTAAAAAGTTAAAGTTTTGACTTCTGGAAAAGCCTTTTGGAAATTAAAGTAGATGAGCACAATCAATCAAGACCTAGCCTGTTCCTAATGATGACAGAGACTTTTCACTAGAGCCTGTAGTGACAGGACAAGAGGCACTGGTATTAAACTGAAAGAGGATAGATTTACATTGGATCTAGGGAAGAATTTTTTTTTTCCTTATGTTGAAGGTGATGAGACATTGAAACAAGTTGTCCCATTATCCCCCATCCCTGGAAGTCTTCAAGGCCAGTTGGATGGGGTTTTTAGCAACCTGGTCTGGTGGAAGGTGTCCCTGTCCATGGCAGGGAGTTGAACTAGATGACCTTTAGAGGTCCTGTTCAGCTCAAATCATTCACTGATTCTATGACTGTCACCAAAACCGGGCCCTCACTGACATCAGAAAGTAGAAACAGACTTTCGTTAAGTTTTAAGTGTTAATCCACCAGTGGTATGAGCTAAGGAAAAGAAAGGCAGACTTCCTAAGGAGTCCTGTGATGCGTGAGACAGCCCTCTGTGGTTTCAGGATTGAAGCGGTTGGAGAGGGAACTGTACCCATGTGTTTCAAAATAGAAAGCTTCAGTCACAAGGCAGGGTGATCTCAGAGGAAAACTATGACAGCAGGAAGGTGAGTAGCTGTTCCGCTTGGCTACATTGATCTGTCCTGGATAAGCTTCTTTATTGATCAGACCTTTTTATTGGGGTCAGACACTGGTAAGCAGGTTGCACTTGTTTCTGCAGCCTTTAAATATCATGTGAGCTAAAACTGTGACCCAGAGAAGGGTCAGAATATGTTCTGGGAGGTGTATGAACAGGCATGTCACATCCACAGTTTTTGCTGGACTTTTAGGGGGCAAGTAAAGCACACATAAACTGATCAATCACTCTGTGTGGTGGAGGAACTATATGAAAGGGCTTCTTCATGGAGATATTGCTGAGAGGCGGAAAGGGGAGGCTTGGACAGCTTGAGAAGTGACTGACAAGTTCACAGAAGTGGCTTGACTGTGCTGTCCAAGCCACCTCTGCATTAACCACAGGCAAACCCACCTTCATGTTGGATGACAAGGCATGGACCTGGAATGTGCAGCCTGCCTGCCCTTGCATAGATGGATGATCTGATCCAGATGACTTTTCCTAGTCCCATAAGAGGCAGCCACTGTCAGACTGTGGGTGGAGGACCCCGTTGTCCCTGGCACAGCCTGCAGCATTACCTGCCAGCTTTACATGTCTCACTTGCTGCAGGAGCAGTGCTACACAGCTGCAGAATCTGCTGCACGTGGGCCAGCCTGCACTATGGAGCAGGGCATGAGATAGAGAGCTCTGTGAAGGAATAGCAGGGAATTGCTCCCACAGGAGTTGGACTTGGGTCTGGCAGAAGACAGCCTGGTCGACTAAAGCAGGCACATACTGGCATTCCTGAATAGGTTCCGAGTTCTGCTGCCTACAGACTGACAAAGAGGCAGGGTGTATTCCCTGACCCCTCTGGCCACACATAATAAGCAATTATTTTTTTCTTAGAACAGAAAAGCACCCAAGTGTTTCTGATGAGGAGTTGGGTTTGGGGTTTTGTTGGTTGGTTGGTTTGGTTTTTTTGTTGTTTTGTTTCTTCAGGTTGGTTACTTTTTTCCTGTAATGGCATGTCAGAACAGGACAGTCTGCCTTCAGCACCTACCAAATTACAGTGCTCGGCATGGAAGGGAAAGGAATGCAAAGGGATGCATGTGAGCCATGCACATCTGAGCACTACTGACGCTAAAATTCATTGGTTTCCAGTGCTTCCTCATATAGACATGCACTACAGGGAGGGAGACCCTCTTTTGTTCAAACTCTTGGAACAAGGGGAGAGGGAGCAAGAAACAGGGGACATTACATGACATAATACCAAACTCCTGGTTTTATACAAGGGGTCAGATTTCACATGTAGGATGCAATCCTATCAAGTGACTCATTCCCACTGCTGACAGTTACCTTAGGATTTTCTTCTCACAGGAAACATTTGTAGAACTTGCAAACACACCACCATATGAGCTAACCAAAGTGGGACATTCTTGAAAGTGTAACAATTAAAGGAATATTTTGCCTTCCAGAGAAGTGACCTCTAACACACAAGACTACAAAATGCCTCTGGAAACAAGGATGAACAGTTGCTTTGCTATAACGAAATTTGTGAAGGAAATTGGGAGTGATTACTTGACATTTGTGTGTGTGTGTTCTGTGTGTATAGATACTAATTATCTGATCTTCCTCCAATATCCAGTAATAATTTCTTTCCATCTATTAACATCAATTTTAGTGTGATTGGACATGTAGCGATTTCACCCATTTTATGACTGGGAAGTCAGTTTCACTAAATTTTAAAACAGAAATTAAGGAAAACATAGCTAAAAGCACAGCTAAAAGTTGCTCTATTCAATTTAGTCTTGGGGTGTCAGTAAGAAAGGGGAGAAGTGGGAAAAGAACAGCTTTATTTTTCTTCTATTAGAGTTCTTCCTTTCCCACAGGAATCAAAGTTCTTCCTTCTGAATTGTTAATCAAAGAAAAATGCTCAGTGGGGACCACAGTTCCATGATGGAACAAACCAGGAAATGGAAAAAGCAAGTGGTCTGCTTATGTCACAGGCTTTCATGGTCATTAGCTAGAAATGACAGCATCCAAAAAACTACAAAAATTAAAAGGAATACGGTGGATAAAAATAATACAGTGTAAGGGCTTATCTCCTGCCAGTCAGATGAGGTAAAAGGAAAATGTGAATGTGATGGAGGTTTGGTTTTGTTAGGAGTCATCTGCTTCCAGCACTGGAACTGGCAAAGCTAGGGCAGCTCCTTCAGCTGGCATTCTGCTGCAGGAGAGATGGCCTCTCCGAACAGGATTTATGTGAGCTCTGACAAAGACAGATATTATATATTCTGTGAGACGCTTGTATAAAAAATTAAGACTATTATTACCAGCGAGAATTTTAGGGCAAAATAAGGATTTGAAAGCACTGTTACTAATAGAAATTTATCTGTCTTAACATTTACTACAACAAAAAAAGTAGGTAGGAAAGGATGAAGACAAACGTGTATTTCTTGCTTGTTCTGCCTTTCTTAGTAAAGTCAATTTTAAGAGAGAATTAAGAGGAAACTAAACCATAACTTAATCTATTAATTTTTATCAACTTCAGGCACATTAAAAAAGGTACTTTCAAAATGTTTCTGAGAAAAAATCTGTAACTCCATTGCTGCTGACTTGCAGTAATAATGGAAAAAAATCAGGAAGCCAAACCAAGGCAGTAAAGAAATGTTTGCAATGACAGTGATGAAGTTTGTTTCATTTACTCAGAAAAACCTGACACATTTGTTCTTCCATAAATTTTAAGTGCAATCAACTAAAATGTACTTTTGTAAGTAAGAGCACTTGTCAATTTATGCCCTGTCATCAAGGCAAGCTTAAGACATTGAATTTTCCAGCTATTCCACATTGCTTTAATCAGCAAAACGAAATCTGAATGAAAACAAATTATAAATAAAACCTGTACATTATTTTCTGGGCTTCTTGGAGATGTAGAATTCATCTTAGCCCCTTCCAGCATGAAACTAGACCTGGCGTGCCTTTGTAGAGCATTGAGCACACAATTCTGCTTCTCACTGCTACAACATAAACATCAAACAATAATTGAAAAGAGACAAATGACAGATTTTAAAAAATGTACCTAGAAATAAATTAGATGCATTTTGAAGATAATTTAAAAAGTCACAAACATTTTTTAGAACATGAAACACTGTTGGCTGTACTACATCAGCATAACTAAGTGATTTCAAGTAAAGATTTTTCTCATTTGCCAACATATTTGTTGTTGATTCTGTCACCTGAATACACTTAACAGGCAATAAACTGATGTATATGTCACCTCCCTTTTATGTGCGGTTTTATATTTTTTACAGACCTTCTAAGGAAATGTTTAAGTTGTAGAAAATGTGTAAGATTCAAAAATAAATAATAATACTACACTGTTTCTTTTAGAAGGCTTAGAAATGGGCTATTCAATACTCATTGAAAGCTGATATAGTTACACTCTAAGAAGTAGAGACACTTGATACGCACCTTAACTGGGTAGGTAGAAAGTAATGCTTATCCATAGGAAGTCAGTGTGCATGGCTATGTATGCGCCCAACACTTCAATATCTAGCAACCCTCCTATCACAGGTTCACTACCAAAATTTTAAGTCTATTCCTTTAAACAGAAGAAGTCTGAAAGACAGAAGAATCTTTTAAAATGGCTGCAGCAAACTGGGGTGTTTTCCTTTATGTATTTGTCCAACTACCTAAGGTTATCTCAGACCTTAGTAAGAGACTTTATAGGAAAATAATCCTGCTTGCACCTGAACAATCACCAGACAACATTCCTCTTGTATGAAAATAATATACCTTTAATATTTTTACAAGTCTGACCAACTGGATGAAGTGGCTGTACTTCAGATGCACTGCAAGAGCTTTTGTTAGTGAACTATGCCACTATTTATACGTCTGTATTTTCTTGATATCAGTTATAAATCATACAATCAAATGAATCATGAAAGGGTTGTGAAGAGCTGGACAAAAGGAATGTACACAGCAATAAGAAGAGAAAAAAAACACAACAAAAATATTTTTATACCCAGTTTCAAAAATTATCATTTTTATGGTCAAAGTTGTCAAATTGTTTTTCTCACTACTTTTTAGATAATATCAATTGACTGATTTTTTGACTTAATATCAACATCTACAGTAAAAGCCAGTATGTCTCAAACTTGCATGCTAGCTAGTAACATCTATCCTTTGTAAAAAAGTTCAATATATATTGAATTCTTCTGGGTGCTTTGACATCACTAAGTGGTGAAATGTATGACATTAAGATAAGAAAATAAAATTGTATTTCTTACCTTTTGGCCAGCCATTTGCAACCACAAATTAAACAGCTGTTAAGATCTTCTGTTACTTTATATATCCCATGAAAGTGCATGTAAAAAAAAAATTCACAGAGTTTCTAGGTAGCATACAATGACAAGAGAGTCTTGGTTTCTGATACATTCAATTTGATAAATTAATGCACTAAAATGAACAGATGCAGACATCGTGGTATCAGTTCTTTATCTTTGGTAGAATGATTTCGGTTTATTATAGCCATATTTGCTCTGATATCCATTTTGAGTATGGTCTGCTATTACTTAAACCAACAGGAAACATTTAAATGGATATAAACAGTATCAAGGTGTTGTTTAGTACATTCATGACTTTTTTCATACATTCTCTGAGAATGTTTCTAGCATATGGGCAAAATGAGCAAATACTACTAACTATGATTTACTCCCAGTTTAACACAATACATTTACTAGTTCTTGCCATCAGGAAAACCCATTTTGTTTTCCTTTCAAAGGGATCAATATGAGTCTAAGAACAATAAATTCTAAAAATCTGAAGTAAAAATATCAAATATTTTGTACTTCCTTACAAATGCTAAAATAGAAAATTACACTGGAACTGACTTAAAATTTGCTATGACCCATCTAAGTAAACAACAGAAAAGGACCACAGAGAACATCAACAATTGCTCCAAGGTGTTCCAGTGATGCTCTGTAGGCAACCACTGTCTTTACTGTATTAAGAATCCATAATTGACTCTCTCTCACCATTTCTATCAGTATTAAATTTTTTTAAAAAAGAAAGAGAAAACTAGTTTTAAAGCAGCACTCTCCAGTGACAAGTCATACAGCAAATTCATATTGGGTGCTGGATGGTCTTTGTTACACTTGAACATATTAATGACGCAAACTTGACCATATGAACCTAAGTTATACATACACAGTTATGTCTCCAAATAGCTACTAATTACACTAAAACAATTTGGCAAAGTGAGGGAGTTCTGTATCCCTACACCCAAAATATCCTGCTGATGCTGCTGCATTCATGGAAAGAGTAAGTTATATTACCACAGCTCATTTGCTGGGACCCTGAAACACTGGATTTCACCACAAAACCAATCTTTGCACATACTTTTTATATATGCAATTCAATATCAACACTGGAAACCTTTGGAATTATGATTTTGATAGAAAGTAAGGTCTAAATTTTTTTTAAGTTCTTGTTTCAGGTCTTTTTAATGTTGCTGTTGCTTCTGCTATTTTACAAACAGGGTGGCAAGCAGATGATGGGAAGTCATTCCATGGGTATAGGCTTGGGTCTGTTTTGCTGGCTTTACCCAAGATGAGCAACCCTCAGTCACTCCAGCAGTTACACTGGACAAAACAATAACAGAACTCATGGGGGCAGGATCAAGCTTGTGGTGTCAATACCAAAAAAAAACCCATTCACACGGTGTCTATGCTCATGTCTCAATTCTTCAACAGAAATTCTTGATTTTAGAAATAAAATCAATGTAACAGTCAAAAATGCAAATGACACCATTCTGACCCTCTCTTTGACACATTGTAACTTCTAGTACCTCAATATCATGAAGAACAAAACAAGTCTGAAGCTGAAGTAGAAACAAAGTCTAATATTCCAATGATTTCCAATGAAAATGACACTTTCAAATTTAAATTAAGCTTAGTCTACACATTTCAAAATCCGAATTAATTAAAAATACTGCTGATAACGGTATAATGAAAAACTGCTCTTGAAGAGCACAACCATAAAAAAAAATCTTTATTATTAGAAAGTGATAGAAAAGGAAGATGCAGAAATGGGGAGTGGAGCAATAGTTTCAATACATGTATTTGCACCAGTGAATATCATGCTCTTAGCGAGTCATAGCTGTCACTGATGGTTTTTACCCATGTACAAACGTAGTCAGCCACTTCCCACTGCTGCGGTGCCAACAGAAATGCAACACACACACTGAAACGCAACAAATTTAGTGCCTTACTGTCCCAGGTGCTGAGAACCCTCAGCTCCCAACAGGCCCTTCAGTCTAAACCAAAGCATACTCTTGACAATAATTTAGTGGTCAAAGTCTTAGCAGTTTAACGAGCCTGTCACTTTTTTTGCTTTCTTAGCTTTTTTCAGTATATCACACTTTTTTCTGTTAGGACGCCGGCACCTTTCATCGATGCTCGGTATACATTCATAATGCCAAACTTCTTCCATTTTCTCCACAGGATAAACTGCCTCCACATAATGACGGATCAGTCTCAGTCTGATGGGATCAAGCTGTTTTTTATTACAAGCACCTGAATGGTTGTACTGCAGTCTCAGATTCTCCGGAGTAAAGAGTTCAGGAAAGAGTCTTACGAGAAGCCTGGCAGCAAAGTTGCCAACCGACAGGCTCTGCTGCACTATCTCTCTTATCTCCTTATCAGACAGCAAATACAGAGAAGGCACAGGGAAGTCTGGATTAGGAACAACAAGTTCATCGAGTGGTATCTTGCAAAAATCCTTGCTACTTCTTTCTGGTGGCAGTGGCGGCCCTTCAAATTCTTCCCGAAATCTCTCAGGGTTTATTGCATAGGTGAGAAATTCCCTCCTGTCGGGCCCTGGCACGTGGATTTTCCGTTGTTGTTGGTACGAGCGCCTTTGCTCTGTGTCTCTTCGTCGACACCTCTCATCAAGCTTCCCAACAAACTCCAATGTCCACACTCTGTCATTCTTTGCTCTAGGGTACAGTATCTGCACATAATGTCGAATTAATTTAATTCTAGTGGGGTCAAGCTGTTTCTTGCCTAAAGATCCGCTACAGTTGTATTGCTTCCGTAAGTTTTCATGAGTAAATAGTTCAGGAAATAAGAGAACAAGCAATCGGGAAGCAAAGTTGCCTATGGAAAGACTGCTTTCATATATGCTTTTAATCTGTTCTTTGTTCAACAGGTAATCCGGGACAGGGACATCAAAATCAGGAGGGGGAAAGTCAAGTTTGTCAAAATCTATGGGTACAAGCCAAATTTTTTTTGACCGTCTGCCAGGCTTTTCATATTCAAAACTGTCTTCCACTTTTATGATTGATACATCATCTGGTAAACTAGAAGAATCGTAACAGTCATCTCTCATCTGGTCACATTCACTTCCATCCATATACGTACTTTCAAGCTCATCATTTATTCGCTGGACACACTGCTGCAACCAGGCTTCTTCTTCTTGCACATCTGGAAAGTAAATTTCAGTGTACCTACGGATTATTTGAAGCCGATGAGGATCCAGCAGTTGTTTTCCAGAGTCTCCAAAGCAGCTGTACCTTTCAGCTAATTTTCTGTGGTCAAAGAGTTCTGGAAACAGTCTGTGTAACAAAAAAACAGAAAACTCTCCTGGTGAAGAAGCTTCATCTAAAAATTCATTGAGATCCTGAGCATCCAGCATGTAATCTGAGGCAATGACATTACTCCTGTCCAAGGACAAAGTTTCTTCCTGCTCTTTATCCTCCATAAAATGAGAGGATTCGACCTGCTCAGTCTCATAAAAACTGGATGATTGCACATTCTGCTGACTGTTTTCCATTTCCCTTTGAGCCCAAAATCTATTGAAAAAATCATTGACTTGAGGCAAACACTCCAACTGCCACACAGCTGTATTCTTCACAGAAGGATAACAAACTTCCACATAGTTACGAATAAGCTGCAGATGAAGAGATTCAAGTTTCCTTTTGTTGAGAAAGCCACATGCACTGCAGCTCCTGCCGAACTCATCATCACTGAAGAGCTCTGGGAAGAGCTGCACGAGCAGCCGGCAAGCCAGGTCTCCGCCCGATGTGCTTTGATCCATGATTTGTTTGAGTTCCGTAGAAGTCAGCTGGTACTCTGGGGGAGGCTTGAAGTCAGCAACGGACTCTGCTGGACTGACTTGCTTTTTAATTCTGCTAACCTCCAGAGACAGCAGGTCAACTTTACTGTGAAGCTGAGTCATGTTGGTGTTGAGGGTGTTCAGCGTGTAAAACATTTTCTGTATCAAAGAATATATATTTGATTCTGAATCTGCTGTGGCTGCTGCTACTGCAATGGCTGTGGCCGAGTCTCTTTTGCGCTGATCGTTCAAAGTCCGAATTTGCGAGGGACTGCTGGGGTTGATTTTTTCAAACAACTCGTAAGAAGCAAACTGCTCTGCTCCTGGTGGGTTCTTCTTCTCTGTGATTTTGTGTGAGATGCCATAGAGAGGTTTTTTATAAGATGGAGTGATTATGTCACTGAAGGATTCTTCTTCACAGAGCCATGTTACATTAGAATTCTTGTTCTTGTTTGGCTGCTCTGCATTTACCTGAGTTGGTGAGCCAGCATCTCTGTTCCTCATGTTTGAAAGGGAGCCCTTCAAATGAATAAATACTGTATTAGTAAGACTGCCTTAAAGATACTAGCTATAAATATGTGCTCCTTAAGCAAGCATTGTTACATAAATATGCAAAGTCAAATTTTCTCCAGGGGACTTGTTGTGTTAAATAATAAAAATTAATAAGTTCCCTAGGAAAAATAAAAATACAGTAAAGTATTATTTAGATTTCCTTTCTGTTTTCCTTTTTTTGGCTCATGGCTTTCTCCATGGAATAGAAATGCAATAATAATTCTTAGTACTCTCTGCCCACAGAGCTCTAATTACTCCCCCAAATTAAGTATCATTAGGCTTCACCTTGCATATGAGGATCTTGGGTTGTCAAGAATTTGGGTGGCAACAAGTCAGCAACAGAGCCAAGAATAGCATCTAGATTTTCTGACTCCTAGTCCTGTGACCTTGCCATTGCCTCCAACAACTGCATTTAACATTCCAGCACTCTCTTTAGGTTAGCTTTTGAAAATGTCACAAAGTCTATAAANTATATAATTTATAAATTATATAAAACCAGTAATGAATTCTTAAAGACTTAATGTTCTCAATTATTTGTAATTATTCCTCGTTGCTTGAAATTGGAACCAAGCATTTTCATCATCTCACAGTAGATATGCAGAGCTTGGATGATTTGGGGTTTTTTTTTGCAAACACATGGATATTGCAAATAATTCTTAAAAGTTAAGCAGATACAACAGAATCAAAATCCAACATAAAGAATTCAAACATGAGAAAACACTCCCAGATTTGTAAATGTTTCTATACTGAAACAATTTTCTTGGCTTGTTCTGTAGAACATTAATTAGATAAAACACTAAAGAATTTGCATTCAAGTATTAAAACAAATGAAACACAGACTTCAGGTTTGAGCTGAGAGCCACAAGAAATTTGAAATCCTAGCAAAGCCCCCATTATGTCCTACAGTGAGGAACTTGAATTAAGGTGTCTTTCTTGAGAAACAGAACTGTAACTCATTAAATCAATGTGGTCCCTATGTGTACTCACACTTGGCATCTGCTTACTGCAGTGACAAATTGAATCTAATTATTTTTAAATTTCTAATGCAATGTATACTCAAAGGAGACTCAGAAAGAACAAGCCGATTTCCACTCCAAGTTTAGAAATCAGCATTCAATTGAACCGAAGCTGTTTCCAAGTTCTGCTCTCACTCACATCACATTACCCTACATACGAAACCTTGTGTTTGCACATCCAAAGCTGTGTGGAGAGATGATCAAATGAAAATGTAATGCCAAGGCGATGCATTTCAGTGTGCAGAATCCCTGGCTGTCATGGTGCCTAGGACACCTGGTTTCCAGGTCCCAGTTAGAAGACTGTCCCACTCCAGTCCCACTCATAATAAAGCCAGAACAGCAACTGAACTGTAAGCAGACTGAAATCCACATTGCCCCCACTGAACTGCAGGCTCCTAAGCTGGGACTGAAGTTGTTATACACCACCGGTACTTGTCAGTGAAGAAACAGAGGTAGTTCCACATGGTAACAGAGCTCTGCCACATAGACATCACCTGAAAGCAGGCCATGAAAATCTCCACTGACAATGTGCACAATACTGCTCCCCGGTCAGGCACACAAACTGAATTACAAAGCTTTTTACTATTTTAGATTTAAAGAACAAAACACTTCTTACACAACCAGTGAGACCTACCACCTAAGTCACTCTTTCATTACCACTCCTGTTAACTGAGAATATACCAAATATTCCCTCAGAAACAGCATATGATGCTCTCAATTCCTTCTCTACTACTAAAACACCTTGCTGCTAAATAGCTTGCCATGGGCCACCAGGTACCTGTCAGTTCTCATTTGACTTCCTGCTGTTTATTTTCCCTAATTAGTTATATAATAAAACTTGGCAATATGAGGGTAACTTCTATTGATGTGCACCTCACACACAAAGTCAGGCCAAATCAATATTAGAATGTGTATTAAAGAATGTTAATTCATTATTTTGACAGTAAGATCATTAAAGTTTGCAGTCTCAGTTTTGGACACAGGGCTCTGGTGCTCATGCTAAGAACTACAGCAGATCTTCACCACGATAGCAGCTGAACTTCTTCCTTCACTAATGCAGCTCCCAGTGGCGGGATCTGGCTGCGGGATGGATTTGCATTTCAGAATATTTGCATTTCAGAAACACACAGTCAGTGTTCTCCTAGCAGATGACAAAACATTTGGGGCTTAAAAATATTTAAGGATATTTTAGTTCAGATGCATTCTCATTTTCTTTTCTTTTGCTTTTAATTATCTTGTCTATAATTTCCATCTGGGAACGGCACTATCCACACCATAAATACATGGCTTTTGTAAATTCTCCAATTTAACTAATTAGTTTTCTGTAACACTGATCTTTAAACATCCATGAATTTCAGATAATACTGCACCCATTTAAGATTATCAGTTCTAAAGTACTCTCAAAAAAGAAGCAAAGATATTGTTCTATGAGACTCAATGTATGTAAGATAGTGCTGCTTTTTACGCTACAGTTGCATAGCAAGTTTTTATGTTCTAAACATTTTATGAACATTTGCAAAGTGCAGTATTTTGCAAAACATCGACCAATACAAGAAATTGTGAAATAGTCTCTCACATACTCTCTTGGAATCCTAAGCCAAGTTTTAAAAGTTGCTTAGTTATTGTTCTGCTCAATGCTCGAGTCCATTTATGACCTTTGTTACGCTTAATAAACGAAGTCTAAATATCTGTAAGAATACAACACATAATATTCAAGCCCAGCAGTAAAGAATAAATAAATACACGAGCAAGAAACAGAGACTCTTTTAGACACATAAGAATATGGAAAAGTCCTGCACATAACTTTTTTAAACTTACAATCTTCTACACATTGTTTTTTTTAAAGAAAATCAGGGAAAATTAATTCCTGATTATGAAGTGGCATTCAAAATTAAAAAAGAATGTGAAGTGAAGTCTTCAGATAAAAAGTAATTTAGTAATATAATTACCAGCTCAAAAGAAGTACAGCTCTGTTTATATCATAGATAGATGCCTATATGATGTGCAGTAAAAATATACAACAAGCACAACATTCTTTAGAATAATTAAGATTTTTCCATTGTTTAAATAGAAATAGTTAATAAAGTCATCAATTAAAACAAAATATTGGTAGTAGAGAAGTAATTAACTTAAAAAATGCTGTTAAGATTGAGGACTGTTTCTGGTTGGTTATTTAACTAAACATGCTGATTCATTTGGGTCAAGAATGAATTTTCATCATTATTACTGGGTCGACTTCTCATGTTATAAATCCAAAGTTATAATTAATTTCAAGTTAAACTCTAAAATTTATTAATGGCAAACAGGAAAATGTAAAGCAAGCACAGTTCAGAGACCATTATAAAGCTCTTTTAAGAATCTGAATGTAAGGAAAACAATTGTAAAAAGAAAAAGAGAAAGGAAAAGAAAGAAACCGTGTAATAAGATTAAAACCTACCTACCACAGGCATTCAGGGGAAAAAAACAGCCGTAAGAAGTCAGAGAGATGATAGTCAAGAAAAAGAATCACAGAGAACTATGGCTATAAAAAAGNCAAAAAATATGCTTATTCTCTTTTTTTCTGATGTGAAAAGTTTATATATAGGTTTTTAAAAAATATCTTTATAATGGTGCAGAACTACTAAACAAATCCTAGAAATTACTTAATTTTTAAAAGGTATTCTATTTAAATTAAAAAAACATGGAAAGTACCTTGGTACAATNAAGAAAAAGAGAAAGGAAAAGAAAGAAACCGTGTAATAAGATTAAAACCTACCTACCACAGGCATTCAGGGGAAAAAAACAGCCGTAAGAAGTCAGAGAGATGATAGTCAAGAAAAAGAATCACAGAGAACTATGGCTATAAAAAAGACATGAAATGTGCAAATACAACATGGAATAACTGGCTAGGTAGCAGAAGAGCAGAAAAGGATACGTGCATAAGGATAGGTCACAAACTAAATATAACCCAGGGCCTGAAGTTATTCAAAAGAGGATGAATTTGAATCTAGGTTATTTTAATAAAGTGCTGAGTGTGAAAAACAGGAGGTCATTATACTGCTCTAGAGGGTGGCAGGAGAGATGTGACTATCCAACACCGGACACTAGTCTTTCTGGACTCTCAAATGGAACAACAAAAATTTAAGGTGACTCCTGAAGAAGAGCTGAAAAAAAGAGAATTCTAATCTTGGAAAGGAAGGACTGAGAGTGGACAACATCACATGAATTTTCCCATATGCAGAAGATTTTTCTAGGAACAGATGATCATTGCTCTCCCTACTGAAAAGAACAAGGACAAAAAGAAACTAGCTCAATTTCAGCAGAGATTAATTAAAATCAGCCATTGCTAGAGAGGTGAAACACAAGATCAGGATAATGGAAAAGACTGGGCATCTCCACTGGCTAGAGAAACATCTGGATTGTCCCAAGCTGGGATGCCACACCAGATGTGGTAATACATTCCACTTTTGATATGGCTGAAATCTTCTGCATCCCTGCATTTTTATCCTACAAATAATACACTAATTTATACAGGTCTCACTGACATTAAATCTTTGTTACAGAAGAAAGAATTGCAGCCCTGATTCTACTACTCAGGATCAAGCTGAAGAACTGTGTGACATGAGAGGGACTGTAATCAGTTACTCCAAATCACTGCCCCTTCCTGTTATCTGCTGAACAACAAAAATACAATTCACATAAATGACTTAACCTATAACTATTAACTGTATTTCATAGATATGATCACTTCCATGTTATTTAGAGAATACCCAGCCATGTGTAAACTGGCTTTAGATTAGCCACATTTGCAACAAACTCATTACCAATGCAAATTTAGTTAAAAGACTTGCATTCTACTTATAGCAGCAGAGAATTTAGCCTAGGAAATATGAACCAAAAAATCACAGTCATGTGTAGAGAAGTCACCTCTTGTGTAAAGCGTCTCTTCTTCACACTGGGTAAGGCATCCTGCTGGCCTCCTGACCCATCACAGCCAAGGGAGGTCTGTTTCCGTTTGTTGGAATCCTGTAGGCAAGTCACTGCACCATCCAGTGAGTGTTTCTCAGCAGATCTGGAAGTTACTGAGCAGTCTAGAGCTTCATCTTCAGTTTCTGTTTCTACTTTCACATTTTTTTTAGGAATTTTTACTGAAAAAAGAGAACATTTAGAAAGATAAAGCACCCTCTCCAGAAAACCATGACATCCTTACTATAATGTTCAGTGGTTTGTTTCTTTTTATGAAAACATGTTTTGAAGAACTTCATTATTTTTTATGACTTCTATGGTAAATGTATATTAGGGCCAACTCAAAGTCAAATCAGTTTTCCAGTAAATGACAGTTTCTTCTCCAAAGAAGAATCTAAAGTATAAACAAATAATATTACAGGAGGAAGATTTTTTTTGGAGGGGAGGAAGGATGTAGAGGAGAAATAATAATGACTAACAAAGATAATGCCCTAGTTTAGATAACTTTTTAAAAAACATTAGTGTAATTTGTCTTGATCCAACTGCATTCTTTATTAGGTGACAAATGCTTTAAATCAATAAATATTTTTGCCAGATCAAAAATTATATAAAATATAATATTTTACCTTCATCATCATCAGTGATTTCAGCTGAATTCATCTTCTATCTCACTAAAGAACAAAAGAAAAATACAAAAATAAATATCAGCATCTTCTGGAAACAGGGAATACCTACATCTCCTCCTGTAATTACTTTTTATCTAGAAGGATTGAGTTAATAGCCCACAGTTGACAGTCTTTCTAGTCTGTATGTCTGTAATAACTAGTTATTTTCAGTAACCTTCATGGCTATCTGTAGACCCATCAACATGCAAACTATATTGTTGATAACATACAGCAGGTAGGGAACTATTTAAAACTCTATGTCTTTTTCTGGTATAGAGAAAAGTAAAAAGTCATTCTAACCTTCTTTGTAGTGTCTTGGCAGTATATAAACGGAAGTTAAGTGTATTAAAGTCTTCACCCTGTACAAAATCACTATTATTACAGGCAAATGTTTTCATATTGTCCTTGTGGTTGACACAAAATCATCACAGAAAGAAAACTCATCATAAATCATACATACTGGAGTAAGTTTTTATTTTAAAATCTTTGATCTTTTGATATAAATTGCATCAATTCCAGCAGAATAAGGCACAGAGATTTACGTTAAGTCCTTTTTCTCTATCAGTCTCTAAATAATTTTGGTTTTGTAGGGAAAAGCAAATATATGTATTATGCTAGCATGATTTTAGTGTTACTTCTCATGTGAAAAACTCATCTGTATTTCTGTTTACTTGAAAACTAATTTTGCAAGTTACTTGGGAAGCAAACATCAATCTCTGGACATGTTCCTAAAAGATACTCTAAATCTTTGGAGATCTACAAAGCAAACAACTTAGTCAGATATCACTGCCCTTACAGGGCACGCAGCTGCAAACTGACACTCTCAACTGGTGAGCGGGTGACTGGCAAACTGTCACGCTCTGCTCATGCTCCTCTACACACAGCATTATGCTTATCTGGCCCCAGAATATTATTGCTTTACAAGTGCAAGTCAATAAAACCAGTCAATCAAAAGTGTACATACAGCCCAGAAGTGGGAATTATAATGAAATTAATAAGAGAGATGGGGAGAGAAAGACAGAGAATCCGTTGTGGAGAGAAAAACAGTCTATACCTCTCTCCTGAATAATGCTGAATACTATATATATATTTTTTTACATCTCAAAATACTGTCAAAAAACTCTGTAAACACTTGAATGCTGTGTAGATATGAATTTCAATTTGTAGGCAATTTGATGGCTGTAATAGTAACTATGAGGTTCCATTCTGGATTAGATTTTGTACAATTTACAATGGGTGGCACCCAAACAAAAGATGCACAGATTTATAAAATCAGCTTATACTGGGCCACCCTTGAAGCCAAGATACTCTTTGATGTGCTGATCTTCCACATGGCCCCTATATACAGCCTTGTAAAGGGCATCCTCAAAGGGATAAAGTGAGACTGTCTTCATCATCACGTATAAAAATAAGTCTCTCTCAGTTGGATCTAGAGCTACTACAAACCCTTCAGGTACCTTCTCCTTTTACCCACCATAATTCCCTATTTCAGGACTTGCATTTATGAATTGATCCATATATCAATTATGCCAGCTTAACAGTACCATAATCATGTCACTTAAACTTCTACAAACTCTCTAGACATAAAAGCATGAACCTAAGTGGACCACACCAACTTCTAAACTACCTGATAAGCCCTGATATGGGTTAATACCAGGTCTTATTAACTCAAGAGTATTTACAGATTTAGACAAAGCCACTACAGCTCTTTGTGAAAAATCTTACAGCAGTCTACTTCTCACAGCACCATCAAAAACCTCTCCTGGACCTTAAGAAAATCCCATTGTACTAATGGTTCATATTTTGCCCTGATATCCCACATACATTGATGGTTACTGCCTGGATCTTCCTTGCACTTTTCTGTGCTGCAATAGGCGTGGCTCTGAGAGCTGTGGTACAAGACCAACTCATGCCAGTGCTCAGGGAGTGTGACACACAGTCTTTTTGTGAGGGCCTGAGGTGACAGTAAGCAAATCTATCAATATCACTACAGAATATTCTAAAATGGAGATCAAAATGATTTTTCATATAATCCTAGACTGCTTCATCAGAGCATAACAATAAAAAATGTTAACCACAAGAGAAGATTAAAAGGTATCAGTGGATGAAACAACACAAAATATTTAGGAGGAAATATATGGAAGTATATTTTCTTTCTAATTCCTGTTATTACAGGAATAGGAAGAATGCTTTAGAAGAATTCCTATCAGAGAAAAAAATCAAACTGAAAGGAGAAGATACGTGAGTATCTCAAGAGCCACTTTTTAACACTGGAAAAAAGTGAAAATTGCAGCAAGGCAACAGTTAACTTTCTGAAGGAAACAACATTAGAAAGGCCAAAGCCACCCTGAATTCAGGTCAAATAACACTGAGTCAAAACATTGTTTCACAAATTTGAAATACAGTGTTAACTTTTGGGTTTTTTTAATCCGAAAACTGCCAGAATACAATTAAAAGTGAATAGTCAAAATCAGTGTCAGAAACAATGAAGGAAGATTGTGCTCCATACCTGAGCTCTCTGGTGCCAAAAAAAACATGAACTCCAACTTTTTCCATTTTTGGGAGCCCTAGTAATAATCTCGTTTCTTATCTAGTTTCCTGTCTTCTTTGTGAGATTTGTAAGAGCTCTGGTATTATGAGAAAATGAAGCACATCAAACATATAACAGCTTCTGTTAAGAGAGAGGATTCAATTGTCCCTTTGATTTCCTGCCTTGCAGCCCCACCTGCTCCCTTGGTCAAGCATGGGTGCCCACCTTAACCTTCCATCTTGATAAACTGTCAGAAAACAACTCACTTCTTTTTTTCCTGGGTCACTTTCCTTGTAATTCACAGAGGTAAAGGGCCCAGCACAGGAGTATGCACAAGGCTTGGGCTGGAAAAGAGGAATTAAAATCTCTCCTCATAGCAGCAAGCCACTGGCTTGGTTCAACTACTTAATGATACCTTATTTATTCACTATTTCGCTTCAAATTCTAGTCACAGTCGACCCATGAGTGACTAGCGAGCCAACAAAGAGGCATCAACAGAGCAATGGCATCATCACTTCCACAGGAAATTAGAATTTATGGAAAGGGAGAAAGCCTGTATCTGTTTCTGAGCATGTCTGTGCATGCATGCCTGTATATATAAGAATAACAGCAATTTTGTTGATTGTTTCAAGTTCACTAAAGATAAAACATTTCATATTTGTTAAAATATTGTTCGCTGTGCATCAGTACTTACAAATAATAATTACTTCCTCTTTAAAAGAGGTAGCAGTGTCAAAGTCTGTTTTGAGGTAGCATTCTAGTCCACACTGTGAGAATAAGCAAAGCTGGAGTAAAAAAAAGTCTAAAAGATCTTGGGGCAAAATACTGCAAAAAGCAATTGAGTAAGAAATACATACAGTAAAGCAAACATCTAACAGTTGTTCCTTGTCATGTTGAGTATACAAAACATATTTCAATCTTATATGTATTTTTTTCAAAACATAAGATAAATATACTTATCATCCTCAGCCTAATAATTACTCAATGCTATCTAGAGGACAGCTGTTAGCAAGTTCTAGGAAAGAGTGAACACTCTGTGCTGAAGCTGGGAGTCCACTGTGAAGTTGGGAGCAACTGTGACTGGCAGAGCAATCAGCCTTGGCAGCTTTATCTTGCTGAGATACAGACAGATGCTGCACTGCATCCTGTTTTCTGGTGAATCCTCTGGAAGAAAGATTCCAAAACAAACCAAACACCTACAACTACATCAACAGCCAGATCCAAGGGAGTAGGGAAAGAAGGGGAGTCCTGGCACAACTTTTCTGTGGGACAAATTCCCTTCCCACAGATCCCACTCTCCCTTCTCATCAGACTAGGCAATGAACAAGACAGTTCAATGAAGGGACTTAATACTCCCTACTTTGATTACTCTCGCTTAGACATCTGCCTCAATTCCAGAAATGTACCAGGTCATGACACTTAACTGCACTGTTGTATCATTTTGGTAATGACATTCCACATTGAAATCGTATTACCCATGGTTAACAGAGAAGCTCAACGCACAGGGCAGTGCTAGGAGTTCCAAAGTATGGAAGAACACCTTAAAAACAAGGTTTTGGAATGTTTCTCTGTGCATTTACTGTTAACGACCACCCTGATGCTGCTTTTGCACGTAGAACAGAACATGCGAACCATTTACCAAAAATGCACCTACCGAAAATATGTACTGAAGCCTTAAGGATTTAAAGCACTGGGGTACAACAGATTTTATGAGTAAGGGAAGAAATTGCAACTCAGAATGTATTACTCAGAATGTATTTCAGTCTCATATCATCTAGTATAATGCATATTGCTACTTAAAAGTAGCATAAATGTGTACCTAGTTATTGATACACAAACCAAAACTGAACCCTAACTGATTAATAAGTTAAATCTTCCCATAATGTGCATTCTCCTCCTGTTTACTACCTAAGAATTACTCATGTGTTTGCCTTGGAGGATGCTTTCCCAACCCCTCTTATGATTTTGACCATTATAAAAGCCCAACACAGGGAGAAAAGATCCTGCTCATAATGAAAGATGAATGCAGTTCTCTGCCTTTGCAATCATTCTTAAAGAAAACCTGACTGATCATTTTCACATCCTGACTTAAAAATGGAATGAAAAAATTCCACCAGAAAAAAATGCTGCTGTCCTGCTGTTTGTAACTAAAGTAACTCTGTCCTCTTTGAACTCCCATATCTAATGTACTAAGTTCTGACAAATGAAAAAAAATAGTGTGAAAACCACACAGGAAACTATAAAACTGTAGACATGCTGCACGCGTAAACCAACTTGGATTTCATCACACTTATTAATGGTAATCATAAATGAAAATTAATCACTACCTTAAACAAGATACTAAATAATAATAACAACAATAACGATTATTATCAGTTTTATAGAAGCTTGCTGTTTAGAATTTAACTCCTCGCATAACATTGTATTGTTCAATTCACTAATGCATGGTAAAAGTGTAGAAGTTGCTTCTTGGATGCACATTGTCCCACTAAGTATTTTAGCTTCTTCATGTAGGTTGGCAGGAATGTCCCTAATTCTTCATTATTGACTACAAGAATGTTATTAAAAACACACGGATTGAGACATTGTGTACTAAGTTTATTCCCTTTAAAGCCTCACGGTGGTACATTGCTTCATATATAAAACTCAGGTCATAATGAAAAGTGTTTGTGAATGTTGTTTCTGAAGAGGTCAACTGTTCTACATTTTGGGCAAATGTTAAAACATACATGTTTGCTAGTAACATTGAATATGTGTTTGATAACATATGCAGAATAAACTGCTCAGTTTCCTTAGCTTTCAGCATGCAGTGAAAGATACAACACCCCTCTCTTACAGCATAGGTATCCTAATAAAATTAAATAAATGAGGAACACAAAAAAAAAAGCTGATCTTTTAAGGAGATGACATTAGCTAAATTTTACAAGACGTGTACATTGAACTGCTGTTTAACAGCCAAAATTAGCACCTCCTCTTACACATACCATCCTGTAACAGGACTTTATCACAAAATTGCAATGGTATTAAACTACGTAACTAGAGTAGATTTACCCAGAGCCAATCAAAAGCACCGTACAGATATTCATTCTCAGCAATTGACAATGAATAATCAATTAATCTCAGTGAACACTCAAGTGTCTGTCCTACTCTCTGTCTCGGATTCTGCCTGTATTTCCTAACATGCACTGGGTGAACCACAGAAAGTAACCAAAGCTTCCCACGGGAAGTCCAGAGCCTTGAAAGCTGGCGTGGGTAGGTGGAAGCAGTCCCATTCCACGCAACAGGTGAGTAGAGGGCTGCTCTAAGTGCCTGGCAATGGTGTGGAATGCTGTCCCTTGCGATGTTTTAGAAGATTGATTCCTACAGACCAGTTGGAAATAATGAGAGGAAATAACAATTCTCAGCACCCAGCCCCGCAGTTCCAGAGTCAAAAAGGACTGGAGGCGTGTGCCCTCTGCTCAGGCTGCCCAGGAGCTGCCTCCTGTTCAGGGTGCATGCTGCTTTCCAGGCTGTCTCTTGGAAAGCTCCCCTGCTGGGCTGAGAAGCAAACCTAGAGAACTGCGAGTTCTGCGTTCTGCTGTGGGTGCCAAGTAATCTGCATCTTTTATTTCCTAGCTGTAGCACTGGGTTCAATAATTTCAATATTGCAATTATCCTCAGGGTAAATTTTATTCCTCTGATTTGTAAAAAACAATGCAACTCAAATTCAATTCAACTAAATTAGACATAAATACCACCCCAAGACTGAGCTGGTAAATGTACTGCTTAGAGGCAATGTTTGCCTTTTGTTCGGGTCTATGGGCCAATGATTTGACTACAAATTTTACGTTATTTTGACAAGGCCTTATAAATTTTGAAGCAGAGGGTTGAAGAAGTGAAATCACCTTAATAAATAAATGCTACCAAACAAAAACCAGGTAAGTTATTTTAAACTGATCACCCATCTAAAAGAAACGGAGATCTGAATGTTGCCTCATTTAACTGAGGAAAGAGCAAAATGCAAGTAGACAGTATATGAAATACTAAAAGCAAATGCTTTCTGTTCTATTCTATTCATTTTGAGGTAGTAGGGTGCTGCAGTGTTATTTCTCAATAAAATTTGTTCTTGATATCCAGTACTGACACTTGTAATATTAAGTACTGTAGAGTACTATAGAAAACAGTATTCCAACATTACAAGCATTCTGACTACAAATACATGAATAGTAAGTTCTAAAACTACAAAGAAAAACATTTTAAGGAACTAGCAGATGTTGCTGGAAGCACTACTCTTATGGACAATAAAAATCCCTATACTTTCGTATTTTGAAAACCTCTTTTGCTGCCCCGCGGAGCAGGACATGAAGCCTCAAATCTCCACTGAAGCCAGCCTGCAACAAGGGTATTTTTCCATTAGGACTAAGAGGGCATGTTCTTAATTTGGGTCTTTCATATTTCGTTTTAATTAAGTTAAATATGCAGATTAAATAAGTAAAAAATAAATAAATTAAAAATTTTTTAAAAAATCAAAAAACCAACAAACTAAAATCATTCTTCTCAGTTTTCTCAATCTGTCCTCTGTATTTTTACCAAATGACAATTTAATCTTGCAGGGATCAGCAAAACACTAACCTGGTTTATTTCCAGCAGCAATGCATGAATTTGTCTTTTCTTCGACCACGTGTTTTCCACTGGTCTATTAAAAACATTTTACTTTCCTCTCTCCCCTCTCACTCTGCTTTTATTTTAAAATACTGTTCCATCTGAACTTTGTGCAGTTTAAACTCTCCTCCAAACTGCATTCAACTTCCATTTATTTTTATTCACTGAACTTACCTAAACTGTGAAAATACTTTGCGAAGATAAAAATTCAGTTGGTCCAATGCTGAGTTTGATTTAGCAGGAGATAAGAAGAAAATGTACGAGCACACATGGGTAATTATTTGTTTTATGAGATGTAAATCATTAAAGTTGGAAACAGGGAAAAGGTTTCTCTTTCCTGCTTAGATGTCTCTGCCCCACGGGTCAGGCATACACCGTGTTTATAGGTGGCAGCGAGAAACCCTACTCACACTTCAACCCAAAAAAACTCTGGGACTGCGTCAACGCTATGTGGGAGCCGTCAAATGGCTGTTGGCCTGCGGCCGGCTCGCATTCTGCTGGTTCAGAGTTTGTTCCCTTCTATTTACAAAGGGCTGTGTGGACACACCGCAGGAAAAAGTAGGGTAGAGGCAGCGGCGACCAGGGCAGGAGCAGCGAGCGGTGATCGGGGCAGGGGCAGTGAGTGTGGTCTGGGCGGAGGCTGCGGGTGATCGGGGCAGGGGAAGGCGCGGGTGACCTGGCGGGACGCGATCGGGGCAGGAAGGCCCGTTCCCCCGCAGTGCCCTTCACCGGGCCCCTCAGAGCACGACCCAGCGAGGACCGACACGAATTCCAGCGCAACCA
>VXBC01010429.1:816856-950822 GCA_013399945.1 Ploceus nigricollis | reverse complement strand
GCAGGTGGCGGCCAGCACGTGGCCTCGCGCGGGCACACGGTCCCGCATCCCCCCGCGCGCTTTCCCAACACCCACCCGCCACTCGCGTCCCGCCACCGCCACCGCCAGGCTGCGACAAAACTTGGGGGGATCCGGGTGATCCCCAGGCAGAGCTGAGCTCCGGTCGGGCCGGCGGAGAGGCCGCCCGGCAGTTCCCAAGACCCCGGCCGCGGCCGCACCGATGCCGTAAATCCGTCCCCACGCCGGCGTGCCCGCGGGTCAGCCCGGGGCAGCCCTGCGGGCGGAGCTGGGGGACGCGCCGAGAGCTCCTCGCACACACGGGCTGTGACACCCGCACGCAGCCCCTGCCCGGCCCGGCAGGCTCCGGCCCCCGGCGCTGCCCGGAGCTGGCAGCGCCCGTGGGAGCGCTGCCCGCCCGCCTTTATGTGACCTTAACGCGGGTTTCTGTGCATAGCGCCAAGTAGGAAACGCCGGTGTTTGGTGCCGCGTTAGGCTTAAGCCTGTACTTTTAAAAAAAAAGTTATTTCAGTAAGTTGGTTTAATTCACATCCAGGCTTTTTCCCACGCTGGTTAAACACAAGACCGCTTCCATGCTCCGCGTTTGCGGGGCAGATGGCAGCAGTGATTTATAAAACAGACATCGCATTCTTTTTTAATTAAGTATCCTTGTAGATTTTATCTTCCCTGAAATTGACAGGAGCACATAAGACATTACATTAGTCTGCCAAATCGTACGTGCCCGTTCGACTAACAGCTTGTAGGAAACCAAACCGTTTCCCAAAGATTAAAAAATAATTAAAAGAAAAAAAGTGGGAGAGCGAAGTCTGTTTTTGTAACCTATGGCCAGTTCTAGTAGTTATGATGTTTTTTGGCTGTATGTAACACACCTTTGGAACTTGGCAGTTTTGCGTGAAATGTTTTACTTACACAATGAACTCGGCCAGTGCTGCCGTTCCTAACAAATAGATTAATTTTGCTGTTAATAAAGGTACACAGCCAAGTGCTCTAATGATATTGTAATTGCTTTACTTTTTTTTTTCTCCAGATAAAATAAGTTCAGTCTAAAGATGTTTATAAAAGGTGTTTATTACAAAACAAGTAGGTGAGGGCTGATACTGCCATGAAACATGATGGATTCTGTGCAGCATGGAGGATGTATCCCATAGAAGTTACAAGGCAAATACACATCGTGCAAGTGGCAAGTAAATGTGAAGGTAGAACTCGTGTGCTCTGAGCAGTGCTGTGAATGTAGCAGATAAATAAATCTTTCGTTTATTATTTCAAACTTTTTTTTTATTCAAAGGCAATACAAAGACATGTAAGTCAACTGAGAAATAACTGGAAAAAATCTCAGATAAATCTTCTGCCCCATAAATAGCTCAGTACTTTCCTAGTCACATGCTGTTTCCTCCGAACTGAACAATACAAAGAGTGCCTCTTAAAATAAAAAATCTTCACCATTACAGATTTTTGGCGCTTTCTTTAGAAGCAGTTCTCTAAAATTTTGTTCTTCCACTTATGTCGCTCTTCTAAATTTAGCATTTGGGACTTTTGGTATGTTTACAGTGTCATATTCCATGAATAATCCTAACAGATAATAGTTTGTTGATTTTAGCTTTGACTGCTCCTTTTCTTATTGCTGTTGATAGACAGCTGTTAAAAGGAGCTCTTAAAAGCGGGAACTACCAGCATTGTAACTCCTCCGATGAATCACTGCAACGAAGGATACATTTATTAGCAAGACAAGTGTTCTGCAGTTAGCGCATCATTCTCTCTTTGGAGATAAAGAGCACTTCCCGCGAACTTTTCTGAGCCGGTTAGCGCTATGAACACGGAAGTTTACAGTATGGTTTGCCCCCTCCTTTATTGTAAGGATAATTGAGGCTTTTCTTAAAGGGTACCGTGTTTTAACACCTGTCCCAGCTGCTAAGTAGTGCTAGATGTCAGCTGGATTTTACTTGAATGCTTTACTTAGTGGGACTAAGGAAAGGCAACCACAAGGCAAGGGCAAGCCAGTGGAATTCCAAACTCAATTCCAGAGCCCTTGAGAAAATACCTTGCTAGTTTGAACTCCACCTCATTTCTGCTCTATAGTGCCGGCCTGAGGCATTGTAGCTACTAGGGACTCAAGCCCAGGAGGAGACCTGAAGGGCCTCAGCTAAGCATAAAGTAGCACGAGCATATTGTTGCAATAACAGTATTCAATGGAAAGGGAGCGAGCCAAATTGTCTCCAGGCAATGCAGATAGCAAGCTTAGATTGGCTTCCGAGCCACAAAAGTCCCATTTCTTTTCACCATTTGAACTTGTGCTATACACGTCATTTATTCAAATGTTCATCTTCCCCCCACTTTGTGCCTTTGGCTCAAAAGCCACTCTGTGACACTGCGGCAATCTGTGAAAAATTCCAGGTCACCGGGGAGGGGAGTAGTGGTGCTCTATCGAGAGAACTCTTCAGTAAAAAAATCACCACTGCTCTCGAATACAATGGGCCATTACTGACTTGACCAAACTGCAGGAGACTTCAGTCATGCCACCAACACCGATATGCTCAGAACCCCAGGGAAGCTGGAAGCACTGCTTGCAATTGTATGAAGCTCTCTAAGGGTGGGTTATGGCAGGTCCCTAGACCTTTACTTGTGGAAACTCTAAGGTGCCAGCCCTCCCCGGAGAATGCCTTCTCTGAGTTAGTTCAAAGGACCTAGTCGGCTAGAGATTCCCAGGGGTGAGGAACCACGGTGGCTGGCAGCGAGGTGGCAGAGTTGGCAGTGCTTGTCCCTGAGCTGGGACTCAGAACAGCTCAGTTTGCTGGTGCTTGGTACGACGACAAGGAGCAGAAGAATGAACCTAAATTTAGAAGCCTTTTTGCTTCCTGTGCTGCAAACATTTGGGATAAGCAAGAATCCAACTTGAAACCTTGCAAGGCTTCCTTCTTGTAGATCTTTGCAATAGCCTACAGCACTCAGTAGGCAGAGATGTGGCATGAGATGTCAAAAGCACTTTCATCATGAACTAATTTTGGCAGTTTCATTCTGTAAAAAGTACTGCTATGGTACTAGTACATCGTCTATCACTTCACCACATCTTGAAACGAGGCCACTGTGCAGCCAGACACAAGAGTTATGGAGCCCAGAAGGAAAAGAGATGAGAAACAGTGGGGTGTGGAGCCAGTTTCTTGAAACTTAAATACATTCTATGTTAAGACTCTAATCGGAAAACAAGCCCCTTGTGCAAAAAGACAAGCTCACACCAGTAACCAGACTCCTTTCTGCTGCTCTTGGGCTGACTTTCAGGGATTCCTGTGTTGCTGGCCACACTGTGTGTGCAGCAGGCAGGGGAGGTGCCCGCTCTCGCAGGCAGCCCAGAGCCAAGCGCCTGTTTTCTGCAATACAGTGCAATTTCTTAACCCGAATGTGGTTCCAGCCTTTGCTGGAAGGGTGCTTGTCCCTAGGGACAGCCAAGTGGATGGAGTGTCATATTTCCTGCGGGTTCCTCCGGGCTGGCTCGGGCTCAGCTGGGTTGGATGGGATGGGCAGGATTGCCCTCTAGAGGGACAGCAGGGGGGACGCGGGTGTCCGGCTGGACTCGGAACTCCAGCGGTGTCAGGAGTCAGGCAAATCGGGCAGATACTTAAATTAGGCAGCTTGGAATTCACCGTAAATTATTTAGGCATGTATTTGATATAAATAAATTTCAAAGAGACTGGATATATTAGGGGAAGGGGAAAAAACCCGCAGGTTCCAAAATCTTCTGCCTTGAATTAAAAGGGTCTGAAAGACACCATTAAAAAATTGGTCCAATTAACTCATCTGATTTGCAGTAAAATGTGTTCTGCAATTCAAAATTTATAAAATTAAAATATTTAATAGCAAATAAAGCAACTTGATAACAAACTTTGCATACCTTCATGCTCTTCACAGCCAGTGCAACTGAAAGGACATGTATGGACACATTGCACAGGAATATTTGGAACCTCTGTTGGCCCACAGGCAACAATACTGAACAAGTAACATGCTGCGGGCAATATCCATACATTGCTGTAACCCAGGCAGAGATGAACAGTGGCAGACATCTGAACTTTATTTATATTTCTAAACTTCCTGTGGCTGCAAGCAGTGATGGAGGGTTCTGCCAGCAAAATACTATACTAGTTGGGAAACATTGGTTTAGAGTGCCAGTTAATATAATTGCTTTTTTTCCCTTTTTTTTTCTTTCTTTTTTTTTCCTCTCTCAAGAAACAGAATTTTTGCATGACACTCCGGGTTTTTAATTTTATAGCAACACTGCTTCTTGTTCTTAGATATAATGATAGATGCCACTGGAAACTTCAAAATTTGCTGTTTAGCTAGACTTCACAGAGATGGGCAAGATGCAATTGTGTTGCTTGCTGAATCAAGGATATCAAAATAGAGAATATATATAAATGGCATCTTTGGATTTTAAAAACAAGTCGGTTCATCTCCAAATGCATGTGGGTTGGAAATCTTAAGAGTTTAGCTCACAGAGAAGAAATTTCAAAAAACTGAACACTCATTATAAGAAAACCCTTTTCTAGCCTGAAGTAGCACCAGAGTGTACTGGCAAGGCAGCAGATATGTAACATTTGAGCACCAAAGGAAGAAGAATTTTATATAAAAGCTTAAAATAAAAATCAGATCGAAGCCGAAGTGGAAGAGTAGAACAGAAATGTAAAGGAGCTTCAAGAATAGAGTAACTCAACCCAGTGAGCAACCTAAATTCTCCTTCTGTGCTGCAGCAGTTTACTTAGACATCAGTTGCATCCATAACTGTTTAAAAACTGACAAATTTGAGCAACTTCACTCTTGGAAGCATAAGCCTCTTTTAATCTCTTGGCAATGAAATCGCAGTTCTCTTTATGTTAGTTCAGCCAAGAACTGCGCCATTGTGCGCTATTTCACAGCTTTGCATTTAAAAAGAAGTAATGCTCACTTAATGCACAGTCATCCTATTATTGACACCATAACTAACTGAACGATCAAACATTTATCCCATAAAGGTCTGTTTGCCAAGTTCTGTTTTACACCCAGAAGAGGTAAATACAGCCTGGAAAGTCCTTTCTCCCAAAGACATCCACATCTCCCAATCAAGTGCAAACAGCACACTCTCCTTTGTGTGCTTAACACTCAGTTCCATATCTTGCCCATTATATGGAGAAAGAATATTTTGGACCAGGTGCGTAGTCTCATACCTCACTTAGATATGTGAGTTCAAGTGCTTGCAACAATATTAGAAAAAAAGAATTGTGAAGCAATGTAGAAAACTAGGTTTCTTTGAGAACTCCGTTGGATGATTTAGCTTTTTTTTATTATTATTATTATTTTTAATTTTTTTTGTCTGTAAAAAACTGTTTTTCTTAAATCAAAGAAGCAATATTCAGATTGTAGGAATCCTCTTTGTTTCAGATCCCCAAACTGAAACAGCCTTTCTAGGTTTTTTGAGGTCCAGCTGCTTCTGTCATGGCCAACGTCTTATACAGTCCTTTACACAAAAAAGTCACTGTCTTAGAAGCAGCTAGGGATTCTCCCTTCTCGGTCTTTACCCTCACTACAGTTGGGAAGCTACTCCTGAACCTTGCTCTTTGGGTGGATAGGAATCTTCCCTTCTGAATTTACATTAACTCTGGATCTCTGGCTCATGGCTGCTCAATGCCCTAATCCACCCAGTTATAACCTATCTAGTATAACCTAGTATACAGCCATACCCTACAGCAGTGCCTTTGAGAACAATCATGAATTTAAAAGGTGAATGCATTTTATCCAACAGGGATTTCCCTTTGATATTGGTGAAAATTCAGTCTGGACTGAATTTTTTAATAAAAACTGTAGGCGAGGGGACCTGGGTTTACAACAAGAAAAAAACCACCTGCTTGGTGGTTATTACTACAATAGAATGAGATTGAAAGCAATTACTTTTCATAAAAGTTTATGTAAGAAATACTTCTAATCATCAGTAATGTGGCCACTTTTAGCAGCAGCAGTCATCATCAAGAAATACTAGATGTTTAAACTCTGTTTATTTTTCTGCAAAGATATTTTAGCATATTCCATCTAAAACCCGTGTATATTGCTTGTGGTCTTACATAACACGAGCAGAGGTAGGGACAGTCACAGTTTTTATACTTTGGATATAAATAAAATTGTTTGATTAAAAAGAAATCTTACTAATACAGACATTTTTTCTGTAATGTTCTCCCGCTAAACCCATTTTTATGAAAATAATGATGCAAGCAACTAAGTATAATTGTAGAAAATTATTGCTAGTGATTTGCATATGAAATACACACCTTTTACAGCCTCCAGTACCATTGTTCAACGAGCTTATAAATAGTACAGCTGAAATGCTGCAAACAGAAAACAGTTTTCGATGGGCACATGCTATGAATGAAGAAATGTTCAGACACAATGTGCAACTTGGAGAGCTTTCATCAAAACTAGCCAAGAGGGGAAAAAAGCCTCATTTCCTAATCATGCTGTGTTTTGGATAAGCTGGTCACATAGAAAAACCATCACTGCAGACAGTAAAGCTTTTTAAAATAAGGGTTAATTTTTTTTTATGGGGAAAAAAAAAAAAACCTAATCTATTGGTACTTGTTGAGATTTTTCTAATGGCTTCTGCATAACATTTAATTTCTACAATGTGATATTTAATAACTGCTAAGATTTGAACCTTGCAATTGAGGCCAGTCATTTGCTGTAGTCATTGAAGGCATAGAAGAGTCTAGTTTTAAGATATTGTTTTTGTTTCAAGTAAAATACTTCCATGTACTATTTTAAAACTAAAAATGATGAGCATTGTTCTAATAATAAAGCAGAATATTTTCAAATTTTGGTATTTGGGGCAAGGGGTGAAGGGAGGAAGACAAAGTAGAATAGGGTACAGAAGGAAATGTCAAAGTAAGATTTTTTTATAATGTTGCTGCAAAATTGCATTCTCCTATACAATATATCAAAATATGCCTCAAATGGAATTTAATATAGAAATTTCTTAAAAACCAGATAAATCTGAGAACTGCTGTTTTAGTTATCAGTGGGACACCTGCCTGTCACTATTAGCCAAGAGGAATGTTCTTGTATGATGTGATCCCTCTTTTCTCCTGCAGACAGTCTTGCAATTTCACCATGTGAAGTCGGTAGAACACTGCTTTCCAGTTTAGCAGGCAAACCGTCTTGTTGCTCTTTCCATTTTGGAGAAAAAGGTTGCCTTTCCTCAAGAGAGGCACACTGACTAAAGCATTTTGCAAACAGGCATGAATTAAAGTCAACTTCACGCACTGCAGAGAAGGAATCTCCTACACAGGGGGGAGCCCGAGCATTCTCCGGCTGCTGTCGGGGGCTGGGAATACGGCAGCAACGCCGGGAGCTGCGGGCAGTCACGCACAAGCGCATGAAGGGCTAGACAAAGGTGACTGCAGGAGGGTTTGGTGTATCGATGTCAATTTGTTTGTCACCCTCTTCTCCCCTTCTCAACTCAGAGCAAGCCCTGTACTTTACCTTTTTGTTTATTTTAAAGGCATTTCCTATAAGAATTTTAGCTTAATGGCCACCTTCTCTTAGCTTTAGAAAACCAGGCTTAGCCTAAAAGAGAAACACGTGAATGCTAATTATGTAAATAATTGATGCATTTTAGGGATTGGTTTCTGAAAGGTGGAACAAAAAAGGATAATTTAATTCAAAGACCATCAGAACAGATGACTTTCAGAACTGAAAATATTCTTTCCTTTGAACTGCTTTGAGAGACTGAAAAGCTTTAGCTCTTTATTTTTGGTAAGACACTGTGCAGGTAAAAGACTTTGAAGATTACAAAGAATAAAAAAAGTTTGATGCCTCACTCTTCTGTGAGATTGAAGCAGCTGACGAGAGTAGTGACAGCCAGTGCTCTGACCCAGAAGCCACTTCCTTGACAAATCTGCAGCATGGCACAATTGCCTGAGTTAGCCTTTTGTGCTGATGAAAATTCAAATACTGCTCAGAAGAAAAAGCCCCGGGGAGCTCTCACCAGCAGGTGTACCCCTGAGAACACTGGTCTGGCATCCTTAGCACCGCTTGGGGCAAGAAGCACTCCCCAGCAGCTCCAGAGAATGCCTCCTTAATGTTTCCATTAAGCCAAAAAGAGCTTTTCAATCTTTTAGCAACTTTTGTCAAGTTCAACACTAAGTCAAACATGGGCCATGTGTGCATTCTTTCTTGCCAATAATGCAAGGCACATGGGGGGCTACATTAAGAGAAGCGCAGCCAGCTGATCAGGTGTGCCAGGCCATCAAATCCATTCACTCAAATAAACCTGGTAATCTCTTTCCTTACCTGGCCAGAGGCAGGGCCCCTCAGTTCCTGGATGGTGTATTCAATACCTGATCCTTTTTCTGCTAACCAGAAGTTCCACACTGGGGTCAAAGGCAGTATCAGTCCTTCTGCACTGCTGGGGAACTGCTCAATAGCAACCAGAGTGCTAATTCTCCTGTATGGGCCCTTTTTGGCCACCAAATTCCTTGCAATTCCCTTACCCCAGCTTCCACATTTGGGACATCCCACTGCCCCATGCTCTCCTCATGGTAATGCAGACAGAAGCACAGGGTGGCACACAAATGTGCACATGGTACCCTCTGAGCAGAAAACAGCTCCCTTGTCAGCCTAGATGGTGGCTGGTAGGGAGGAGAACACACATGGTCTTTGAATAGCTGGAACTGTTGGGAGTCTCTCCCCAGCTGAGGCACAGGTCTGCAGGGGTGGGTGGGAGAGAGATTCTCTTTGAATTGCTGGAGCAGACTGGCCAATCTACCCACAGCTGGGGCCTTGATATCTGGCCAAGTCACGAGCACCAGGTACTGGCATATGATGCCTGTGCTCCATACAAACTTCCACTGCATGCACCACAGGCACTGGATTTCATTCGGGTCTTTAGATGCCTGGTTGTTATCCAGGCTGCTGTAGATCACCTCCACCACTGCTAATTCCCTCTGAGACTGGATACTCTCAGTGGTTGTCCACTCTTGCCTTAATGGTTTACAAGACCTTCTTCACACTCAACACAAGCTGCCTCCAGAGGCTGCTGATTTTTGCTCCTTTTCCAACCCTTTTGTTGATCCCCCATTCCCTTGTGAAGGATCCCAGCTGCTGGGCTTCCTTGCTCTCTAATTCCTGACTGTTGGCTCCAGTACCACAGCCCTGCAGCAGCCAGCTGATAATTAGCTTACCAGGCTGATGGCTATAATATTTATGTGTATCTTGCAGCTTACTCAGGGATAAGGAGTTGACGATTTCTGCCTTGTTCATAATTTCTGTCTCTTCCCCATCCTGTTCTTGTGATTGTTCTGCTGCACAACAGGCTGCCTCTCCAACCCCTCCTCCTGCTCCCTCTGGAGAAGCTTTCTCCCTGAGGCAATTTGCTTCTGCCTCCATTGTTTCTTCGTGACTATAGGCGTAACTGATAGAGTTGAGAGGTGGGTGTCTGGCTTAGTCATGGTGCTTTTTGTGTGTCTTCAGAAACAGAGACCATATCTGCCCTCCAAGGGTGCTGAAGAGCTCTTGGCAGGGTTAGGCCAGGCCCAGCACAGTGTGAGAACTTGTGTCCCTTTAGCACAGCCAGGGCATCCTTTTCTCAAGTGTACTGTCACTTCCTCAGGATCTTGCACTTGTTTGGCAGTTAGGTCCCACACCATCAGAGATAAACAACTGTTCTAGATACCTTGTCACCCATGACCACACAACCTCAGGGCACATCCCTGTGTGATATTCCTAAATACTCAGTTAATCCTAGGAAAAGCTGGATACAGATTTTTGAGACATACTGATGTGAACATTCTGATTACTCAGGAGTGTTCAAAATACTGAAGAGTCATTGTAGAGAGGTGGAAAGCAACCCTACAGGAGGCGAAGGGGAAGGTGCTGTTGTTTCCTCCACAAGCTGTCTCTCAGAGGAAAGGAGAGAAAAGGTGTAATTGTTAATTATCTCCACGAGATGGTTCCCGAAGTACTGGGACAGCAGCAATGCACAGTCCAAGTACCAGATTAGGCTCAGGGCCAGTGCTTTCATCATAGTTCTCCAAGGGAAAACACAACCAAGTGCTACACAGCACAGCAAACTGCAAAAGACAAACTTAGCCTTCAACAAGCTCTCAAATTGTCATGTTTACTCTTAAGCAAGGCAGGGAGTGGGTAAGGGAACAAATAAACCTGAATCAAGAGTGAGTAAGTCAACATCACGGCTAGCAATAGCTAAACAGGCATGAGAGGTTCCCTCTAGCACACTCTGGTAAAACATCTTATTATCTTGAGCCCTAAGTGTTCCATCCTGGGTACCACAAATAATTGTGTTGGATGGCAGCTAAGCACCTCAGAGCTGCTCAATCAGTGTCCCCCACCATGGGATGCACTGTGGGTTTTTAGTTCTGTACAGACAAAGGATGGATGCAGTCCCTCCTAGAGGTATTTTCTGGGCTGAGATGGAGCACATCTGGGGTTAGACAGGCCCAACCAAGTTCTGTGTGGTACATCCCACCCTCTGTGCCCAGCACAGGGGAACAGAGAGCAGCATTCCTCTCTATCCAGCTGAGGCAGTGTGAGGCCAGAGGCAGGCAAACAAGGGTTTTTTGTATTTGCATGACTTGCTGCTTTACTAAAAGTAAATGCAAAATCACTCAAAAAGTGCTTACAAGCAGGTAAGGGAGATCTGAAGAGTATAAAGGTAGTCTACTAAGGTGTCTTATGATTAAAGCCTATTTCTCCTTGGTATTTGCTGGTGCTTTAGCTCAGTGAGCATGAGTAGAGGCAAGGAGACTCTCAGGCCACAAGAGAAAGAGCTTTTTACTGAACTGAACTTTTTACTTTTTACTTCTGTTCCTGGAAAAATTTGAGGCTACAATCCTAAAGGTCAAAAATATTGTGGGAAACGGAAATTGATGCCACCACTAAAAGACACAATTTTAGTAGATTTTTCTAAAAATCCCTAACCATGAACAGATAGAGAAGTGTCTCCACACTCTACCCCAGAGAAGAGCAAGTGAGAAAATTTGTGGGTTGAGTTAAAGACAGTTTAATAGATAAAAGGGGAAAAAATGAAAACAAAACCATGAAAAACAAGCAAGGAAAAAGCAATCACTACCAGTTGATTGACAGTACCCAAGCAACAGACCCCTGGAACATCCCCCCCTCCCCATCCCCAGGTTTTATTGCTGAGCATGATCTTGTACAGCACAGACTATCTCTGAGGTCAGCTGTCCCAGCTGTGCCCCCTCCTGCCCCTTGCCCACAACCAACCCCTCTCTGGGTGTCAGAGTGAGGAGCAGAGAAAGCCTTGGTGCAAGCACTGCTGAGCACAGCAGGTGAGCAATGCTGTTTTAGTTACACATCCAAAACATGGGACTGGATAGGATACTACAAAGAAAATTAACACCATCACAAGTGGGATGCAGTAGATCAGGATAACTTTTAATTTTAATTTGGTTTAAAAAGCAGCTGGGACCTCGTCCTGTATTTTGTGCATTTGTGGAATGATGCAGCAACTCTGTAGTGGTGATAAGTTCAGAGGAGCAGCCACCAGGAATGTCTGGTTGAGTAGCTGGGTGACTGAAGTAAATGGTGTGAATGCCTTCCTCAGACCACAGGCCTCCCTCTCCCTGACCTGCTTTAGAGGAAGGTGAGAACAAGGAACCAAGGAGACCAAAATAAGACCATGATGAGACCAGACCAGCCCTAAGGTTGTTATTGCTCAGAAACTGTGTGAGGTGTGAGGAGTACATTAGTACACAGAAATGACTAATTCACCCGGAGTCTGACAGACAGGTACAATACTTTGTTTGTAGTTTACCTGGACGAAACAAGACAACAAAAAATTTCTGAAGAATTACAGGCAAATACCTTAAATACAAGATTACTTGATAATATTGATAAGGGACAATTCACATTGTTTATTTGGTTTTTTTAAAAATTAAAATTGAATTATTTAAGAGCAATCAGAACATTCTGGTGATAAAAATACAAAAAAAAAAAGTAATTTTTGGTGATTCCCCTTTATTGGTAACAAGTACAAATAAAAACTTGTACTTGCATGAAAAAATAAGCGAGGTGTACATAGTTCTGTAACATGTTTGGTATTTCTTTCACACAGCTGAGGTGAAATGACTCAGAATATCTCCAGCTCCCCAGGCTTTCTGCAGCCCTAAATCATTATGAACCAACTAACATAGATGTAAGACAAAGAAAAGATGATGAATGGCTCTTACTTCATGTAATATGTAAAAACAAGAGCCAAAGAAAGCTGAAATGTGACTCTGGTTGAACTTAGATAGTTCTTTCAAGCACATTTTTTATTAGAACTTCAGGGAACTTAATGGGTAACTGCCTGGAATAAACCATGCTTCTCAGTGCTTCCCTTCTGTCTTCAGCCTTCCTGCTGCAGTAACAACAGTAACTCGGGGAGAAGTTCCAGAGTCTTGGGAAGCGAGAAAATGCCAAGGCAGGAAAAAGAGAAAGTGCAAGTAAGAAAGGGTCTGGTGTTGAAGGCATTCTCCAGAACAAAGTGAGTCCTGAGTTCTGGATGCTGCTCCTAAACAAAGATTGTAACTCAAGGTTGCTTATTATACAAAAAATATCGTGGTATAATGTGGGCAGAATGTACACAGAATATTATGTACATTACACAGGATGTATTTTCAGTATATTTTTAGAGGATAGAGTTTTTATTTATATTTTGCATTTGGTGGAATGCAACACGCTGATCTATGACAAACAAGCTGTGTGACGGGGAGGGAGCACAGGGGGAAAAGGAGGGAGGAGAGAATTTAACAGAAATAACTCCACTTAGTGTTTGAGTGAGGGATGTAATGAAATCTGTTTGCTGTGCTAGCTGTCTCCAGATTGGGCTGTAATTACACCACAGAAGGAAGAAAGGTAGCTGAGTCTCAATCTAGATCATTTATGTAAACTCAGCCTTCTTGTCAACGGCATTCTCAGATTGCACGAGTGCAAACCACAAAAATCATCTCCTATGAACAAAACAGAGACGGTCTCAAATTGCAGGCTTCTGATACACCTTATAAGCCCTCTGTAATTGGACTTGAAAATCACTTGTACACTGAGGTTCAAAACTTCCCCAGTATTTTCTGCATTTTATTCAGTGCAGTGACTACTCACGGAGGAGCATTCCTGCTTCCTTTTTGCCAAAGGCTGATGTCTAGCCTTACAAATTAACATTTATTCGGCTTAAATTAACACAAGTGTCACAACATAGGAAATTATTTTGTGTAAGACTCTGTTGAAACAAACTGCTGGATCCAAGGAAGGGATATTCCGTCCCCCAGAAGAGTTGGAAAAACCTCGTTCTTTGACCCAGAGCAACATTTTACATCGGCACAGTCTAAACTCCAGGCACTCAGTTCTCTTAATAGAGCCAAATTAATATTTGATTAAATATTTTAAAGCTCCTACTTACCATGCTTGACACATTTTCTCAGCAAGTTTCTCAAATTAAGACCTCATTAGGCACAGGGTAATTTTACATTTGAATACATAAAAAGAGTGTGAGGAGATATAACTGCATGCAGACAGAGAGGGATTTTCCCCCATTAATCCCCCAAACTGCCCTTCCCCTTGGATAAGGGTATGTTAATTCCTGGCTTCGGCAGCTCACTCTCTCTGGGCAGGTTTGAGCGGGTTTCTCGTGACACCTGGATCTTCACGCCCTTCCATCCCTCTCTCCCTCTATCCCTCCCTCTGGCAGGAAAACCACCGGCCTCCGCCCTGGCGCCGTCCCCGCTGGTGCCCAATCAATACCGACTTATTTCCTGTCCATTTGCTGAGGTCACGGAAACGGGACTCATTAATTATTTCTACCGGTGCAGCCTCAAGTGCGCTTCTGGCACGACAAGTGAAAACCGTCTGTGACCTTTTTTCTTTCCTCTCCCGAATTTTGCTGGTGGCGGCGGCAGCGAGCGCTCATTCCTCTGCCGGGATGGGATGAGGTGATCAGAGGTGTGAGGCGGCATTGGTGTCCCCGCCGGGTTGCTTCCACCTGTGGAGAGAGAGATGCTCCTCCCGGAGCAGCAGGTCAGGGAAACCTGGTCACGGCGTAGACGATGTTGGCCAAGGCGTCCCTGGCCTCCGAGGGAGGGAATCGCTCCAGGGCTGCCAGTGCTCTGTTTCCGTGGCAGCGGCAGAGGTCGATGGCAGAAGTCACACCTTTGCCAGCCTTGATCGCTTCCTGCAGCTGTTGGAAAACACAGGCACATCGGTGTGGGGGGTGTTTCAGCCGTGCACAATTATCTCTGGGAGCACAGTGCTTCTACCGCCTCTTCTCGAGGTAAAGGCAAAGCCAAAGCCATCAGGACAAAGCCCTTAAATTCTCTTAGCTGCTCTGTTTAGCTCCCCACTGCAGTGAAACTGTGTGTAATGGAAACTACACCACCCGTTACTTCATCACCTGAAAGATGCTGGCTCTCCAAAGGGCACACTTAAACTAAAAAAATAAAATTAAATTTTTAAGTATCTGAACATTTCATACCTCAGCCACTGCCTGAGAGCTTTTGTTCAGAACAGGCAAACCAGCCATTTGCTCACACTCCTGTTTTCTGCAGTGAAAACCTGCATTTTATGAGCACCCATTCCATTCACTGCTTTCAGAAACCAGCATAGGATGACACAGGTGGAACGACTGTATTTTTTAACAGGGGTTTCTATTTATAGACTATGTGATTACATTGGTCATAGTGAACAAAAGCAAATTTTGTCAGCAAAATGTGGTAAACTATCATACTGAACTCATGCAAACTCCATCTTATCAATAAGGCTAGGGAATTTGACAAAGGCTTGGTGATACACCATATGAGAAAGAAAATACTTTCATGGAATAACTGACATTTCACAGCAAGTTGCTGGAAAGATTTGGCACCTAAAAAACTCGGGTAAATGATGGGTTAAATTTCCTATAAAATAATACAGACAAAATTGACAAAATAAAGCATGTTATTTTACCCATACCTGAACTTAGCAGAACTCTAAACAGCTTTTATTAAGGGCTTTTTTATTTTTAATTAGTATTTTTTTTAACACCATCATGAAACTGTCATGAAACACTACTACATTTTCTACTCGAAAATACAGGTGTTCCCAGACCAACTCCAGCCTGATGTCTCATCCAAGAGCCTGGGAACAAAGGCCAGGTGGATCTTTGGGATTTGATTTTTCCAAAAGCATTACAGCATTTCATGATCTTTAACATGCCCTACACGGCTTTCACAACTGTCTTACATCACTGCAGCAGCTTTTTAAAAAAATGGCTTTTCTTGGATACAGGTACCTACAGTAACAAACTATACAGGGTTTCCTAAGTCATGTTTTTCATCAATACACAGCTCAGTGCCCAAATTATTAAGAAAATACATCAGTATGACCTTACCTATCTAGTTTAAATCATATATATGTATATATATGTATATATATATATATACACACACACATATCTTTAAAAAAAAATCCTAGATATGACCAAATTGTACGTCACCCACTTTCTATACATACTTGCATTCATACAGAATAAATGATGCTTCTTATCTGAAAGTGGATTCATTATCTGAATTTAAAGATGAAATTAGCTGAAAGCATATTACAGCACTTGAGTGTTCAAGTCCCAGTTCATAAAAATTTTATTCTCCTCTTCAGCTGGAATGTTCCTGCACTATGTGCTGGAAAGGAACTTGCCCCGAGGCATAAATGCATCACATAGCTAATTCAACATGTCTTCTAATGAGTGGGAATCAGACATGTTTCCAGGGCTCTGCAGCAAAGGTGAGGATAGGTGAGATGAGGTGCTCTAGCAGTGTGAAAGGTGTCCCTTCCTCTTCTTTGAGGCACAACCTTGTGGGACAGTAGAACCCACACATCTTGAAGCAAACTCTGCTGATTTGCTAAAGCTTATTACAAAGGATTAGCGTAACTTCTAATACTCATGGAAGTATATACTGGGATGCAAACTGGAAAGAAAATAGCTCCTAGAAAGTCTTCAAATTGTTCAAAAGCCAGAGAAGCTTAGCTTAGGCATGTATATGCTCACATATATGTACCATGACTTAGCTGAAAGAGCAGAGTCTGGAAAGGGGGAGAATCCTAACACAAGGACACAATCCATTTACACGCCTGTCTTGTGTAAGCCCTCAGACACTTGCACTGCTTTGAAGCCAATACAATCACAAAGCTCGTGTCAAACTACAGGCAGAGGAATCACTACACAAAAATCAGACTAATCCGCTGTTGAATGTTTCCCAGCAAAGTTCAAGGAATGTCAAAATGGAAAATACCTGCTTATATGGAAAGCTTTTCAGTTAAAGATCATCCTACGTAACAAACAATTTATAGGCCTCAAAACTTACCTGTTTTGTATTCCATTTGCAGAAGCAGCTGGTCAGCTCAAATAAGCATACACAGAGGCAAAGCAGCCTGAACTAAACAGACTGACATACTAGCTCTGCCTCAGTAGGGGTTGTAAAAGGGAAAAAAGAAGTACAAATTTAGCTTTTTGTAGTGGGGAAGTTCTTAAAGAAACACAGGAACTAACTCTGTAACAAACCAGGCTTCAGCAGCCCTGCTATATGCAAAAGCCCCCTAATTTAAGACTTTAGTTGTACTCTTGGTTATATTACAGTTACATTTTCACAGACTCTCTCTCTCAGATTTTGAGCTTCAATAATTTTATGTAATGAACTTCACAAACTAAGGACACAGAAGAAAAAACATCAATGTATTCAGTATAGATGCATTATTTTTAAAATTGGATAGGAGCAGCTGATTTTTGCAGCAAATGAACAGAAAAGCAAAATTTACTGCTTTTATTTTTTACTTTATAAATTTTATTTAAGCTGCCTCATTGATTTCTTCTAAATATAAGAATCTGCTCTTTTAGTCTCTACTTATATGGCATATTTAATTCTGTGCATATTTCCACTTGTAGGAACAATTTAATCCACACAATCTTCTTCAGAATGATATTCAGTAATTAAAACTGAATACAAGTCAAAACACAGATTGCTTAGCTACACTTTTCTCCAATTGAACTGCTAGATATGCTGGAATACTGCGTTTTTGCTTTTAAGCTTTTGTTCAGACCATTGGCATTAAAGCCTTAATTCATTCTTGAAGTGCCAAGACTCTGAAAAAAATCACCAACTGGGTTTTGGTTATTTAAATTCAGCTTAAAGAATAGTCTTGCAATAGCACAGCCAAGCTGAGGCTCAGATAAGATGTGATCTCCTCCATAACGTGCCTGCACTGTTTTGCAATCCGTGCCCTTGCAGATATTCAGAACTTAACTGAGCAAACCCACACTGGCTCTGCTTTGAGCGAGAGGCTGGACCAGACATCCCCCAGAGGTCCTTTCCAGCTTCCACTATTGTATGATTCTGTGAAGAGAGTTCAAAGTACCATGTTTCTCAGTCTGTTTGTTTTAAAAAGGCAAAGAGAGGATTTCTCATCCATACCACAGAAATGAAGGATTTCCTTTCAGACCAACTGCCCTGGATGGCTGTTGGACAGAACAGCTGGTCTGAGGGCAGCAAGAGGTCAAAGAGGAAAGCTAGGAATTGCTGGATTTTGGAGACTGAAGAACTAAAGGAGTCAAAAACTAAGCAGGTGTTCAAGTACAAAGTCAACTAATTTCAAATCTTCTCTGCTGAGACACTTCTGCTTCATGAGCCAAAGCAAAGAAGATTCCTTTCACATAGTGCTACCTGTAGAGAGCAACAAATCGGGGGCAGGGTGGGGTGGGGTGGGAAGACTCACTGAATATGTGGTGAATATTTTGGCTGTAATAGACTTCATATGCAAAAGGAGAAAGAGAGCACTGAAATTCCTGATATTTTTTCCTGATATTTTTTAGTCCAACCTAGGATTATTTCTGATTATTAATTATTTCCGATTAATTATTCCAGTGGCAAAATATCAAAACTAACTTCAGATTTTTTTGACATTGTTTTAAAAGGATGATCCTAAACCAGATAATTTGCTACCTACTGAAGTATTTGAATATCATGCATTCTCTCTGATCCTGAAGTGAGCTAAAACATTCTACATTTCTGAAGTGCACAGTACTTGTTGAAGCAAAAAAAAAACCCCAAACCCCAAAATCTAAATTGATCTGTGGCTGAGTGACGGAATAATGCTCAAAATGTCTGCAGTGTTCTGCACTGGCTGTCCTAAATTTGTTTTTCCTTTTATGGGAACTGCATGCTTAATAAGCACTGTTGTTTTAGACTGCTGAAATGTTAACCTTAAAAAAGTATCAACATATTTCATAGGTAGTAGATCAATTTTGTCATAATTTTTCTTTGTTTACTAAAGAAGTACTTTGGAATGTTTCAGCATCCATTCTGGAGGCTGGACATAAGGTTGAGCTCTTCCTTCTCGAAAAAAACCTGGACAATAATTTATTTGCATCGCTTCATAACATCATAGGATATAAATTTATTTTTTAAAAATCTTTTGTTTGCTATATGCAGCATGATATGCCAGCTAAAACTGGGGCAGTACTTATCAAATATTTTCTGAGAAACTTTTTCTGTACAAAAGGTAAAGAAATGCATCTTCAAAGGGCCTAAATGCCCTGCAGAAGCCTCCATTAGCAGAGTAGAATTTATTTTCTTTATTCATCTGACAAACAGAAAAAATTTCTTTTGACTTCAAACTGAAACCCACACTATATATAGGATAAGACAAATGTGGGGAGGGTCATCCCCAACAGGAGAGGAAAGATGGACTGCTTACAGGGAGCACTGCTGTTACACAGCTCTTATAATACTCTGCCAAAAAATCATAAGCCATCCTGAGACACTGACTGATTGTATAGATTCTTTATTATTTTGGAAGGGACACCAAAGCCTTTCTATGTCTTTCACAATGAAGTTAACAAGACCTACTAGTTTTTCAATCTAAACAATGACAGTTGTGAAGACTCTTTACCCAAAAGCATAATTTTCTTAAATCCCATTAATGCAAATAGTGTTTGTTAATTGTCATGTTAGCACACACAAGCAATCAACTTCATATTTATGTTAAACCATATTATTTGCTTTAATGAAACAAAAGTTATGCTGGATTCTTACCCCAAAGAAGTGGGAAAATACCCACTGATTACAAACAAAGATGCAACTGATTGTCGGTACTGGATGTGCACCTTGATAATTCAGATATTCCAAAAAATAAGAAAATTGCTTCATCTGAATAGTTTTGGATGCTTTTGTAATACTACTAACACATCTAAAAAGCCCCATCTTCATTAAATCACTGACTATGCTGTGTTTTTTATTATATGTAACAAAAGGAACAGTGGAACAACAAAGGCAGTGGTTGCTCCAAAACAAACAAGACAAATCTTCATGCAAAACCAACATGGGTCATAAGCATCTACAAACAACAATCCTCTGTTTTTAACTCTTTGCTGCATTTCATGAGCAAGAGGGTGAGCAGCCTGTGGCCTACAGTCCCATGACACACCTTATAATGACTCCCTGGCATATTAACAAAGCCATGGGGTGACTGTCCCTTACACCACGGGGCTGCAGACTTGCAGCCAGCACTGCACAGGATGGCTGCACTCGCCGTGGCAGTCGGCAGTGGGGTGGGCAAGGGCTGGCCTCTCTGGCTGGCCCCGCTGGCTGGCACCGTGCTATTGTTATTTATGAGCGGCATGGCAGTAGGTGACTGCTGAGAAACCTCCTTGTGACCAAATGTGACCTTTCCCATTTTTCTTCTCTCTTTCCTACCATATGGGAAGTCAAGACTTTAGTGCCATGCAGTGTATGAACAGCTGGATCTACCCCATCCTGACTCATGCCTTCCAGCACTGTACAAACTCAGCTCCTGGTGTTGATGTAGTGCACAATATTTCATATACAAACCAAGAAAGTATGTCATAGCATACTACGCCAGACTATGCCATACTTTCCATGCCAGTTTGGATGAAAGGCCTCTATAACAGACAGCAGAGCAAATGGACAGGGCTACAGTAAAAAAAAAAAAAAGTTTTGCTACGTCCTCGCTCACTTAACTTATCTTTTCTGAATACTGCATTTAGAAAAGTAACAAATCATTGCATAGCACAGTCATCGGCTGCAAAATACAAGATTTCTTTCTTTATTTAGTATTATATTATAATTTTTCTAGAGCTTTGGCCAGAAAACAAGAATTACTCCTAGCTTACTCATTTCTGCCACTAGCTGGGCCTTTGTTACACTCCTTAACAAACCTCTATAATGCCAAGCACCATTAAGGTCTTGGATTTAGCAGAGAATTTTTAATCAATATTATGAAGTGGTAACAATTAAATTGAAAATCTCAATTTGTTGTTTGAGTATTATGCAGCTTATCTTGCACACAAGGTACATGTAACACGGATAAAAGCTTCTTTAAGAAGCTTTTAAGATTTTAAGATTAAGAAGATTTTAAGAAGTCTGAGATTTTTGCCACATATAAATGAAGGGGACAAGGAAGTTGCTGTTTCTTTCAATTACATACATTAAATTTGTCCCTCACATGCACTGGTACTTTCCCTTTTGTTATCTGAGAAACACCACAAAAACAGCTGAAACAATTTTTTCATCTCTGGAAGAGACTTTCAAACACCACAATGATGGATCAATAATTTGTCTGGATGCAGTGTAATAGCATAGGAAAAAGCAGAGCGAAACACTCAGATACTAATGTGAGAAAATATATATTCAGAACACAAACAATATAAAAAATCCTTCTGATAAAAAGATTCAACAAAGCTGGGATGAAAAATCCTAAAAATTTTTGCAAAACATAGTGACCTTATTGACCTGACAGCCTCAGACCTAATCAAATTAATAGAAAGCACTTCACTTCTATATTTGTGTCAGAGACCTCACCAAATTTGCTAGTATGATGCAGGTATTTTTTTTGTCAGTGAAAAAAATCAGGGGTACCATTTTAATATAACATGTGCCAAAAGAACAATTCAGAATTCTTAAGCAGTCTCAAAATTGAAGTAAGACTTTTGCCTTTTAAGAAGGCATGTTAAATGTGTGGATCTCAATTTCTCAAATTTACTTTCATTATTTTAATTGAAAGTGCAGCAAGCAAGGTAAAACTTTCTTAAGTAGGCTAACAACTTTTGTATACATATATTTATGAGTTTAACTAAGGAATAATACTTTTATCTCAATTAAGTGGCATACTGAAGTTCATAATAAAAACTAAGAGAAGAAAAATAATTGAAATTTTCAAAAGTTCTACAGCTAGTTTTGGTGATCTTTGATTTTACAAAATTAAAGAGGAGATATTTTGAAGGCTCAAAGAGAAACAAGCTTCCAGATTCGATTAGGAACATTAAAGTAACTGTATCAACTGAATAGAAAGATGAGAAGGGACTGTGACGCCGAGAAGAAAAGACTGAGCAATGTGCAAAGCACATTGTTTTCACCTCTGGTGATGCAAGAAAAAAGATGACACAGCAAAAAGCAAAAAAATAAATACTAATTTGTACAGCACAACATGCCCTCTAATTGGCTGTGTGCATATGCTCGTCAAGTCATTCTGCTGGGGACAGCTGCAGGTTCCTGAGTTCATTTAGCATAGATATATCTAATGACCACTTTTACTTTAAACCAACAAACATAGAAAAGTGGGACATGATAGCCTAGGCTTTTGAAACTGACCTCTAAAAAAAAAAAAAAAAAAAAAAAAGCTGGAAG
The DNA here is from genome assembly GCA_013399945.1 of Ploceus nigricollis. Lineage (NCBI taxonomy): Eukaryota > Metazoa > Chordata > Aves > Passeriformes > Ploceidae > Ploceus > Ploceus nigricollis. The sequence goes on along the minus strand of VXBC01010429.1, from coordinate 929,112 downwards.
TTGTTTGAACTCACAAAAATCATGCACAATTTTTCACTATCACTCACCTCATAATGTGCTTGTGCAAGAGATAATTACCCAAATCCAGCAAAAATCATGTGCCTTCTGGCAGAAGTCAATTGCTCAAAATAAAAAACTTGAAGGGCTTTTTCTCCTTCTTTACCTTTTATTCAAGTGTCCAAGTTGCCTAAGCATAATGTAAGATTTTAAATTTCATGTGAAGGATCCAAGATCTGAAATAATTTCAGTCAAAATACAGAATAGTCAAATAGACAAATGTTTGATTTAGGAAAGCAAATTTAGATGCTTTTCTTTCCCCTTTGCCTTTTTTTTTTCCCCAAGTATGGAAATTACACAGTGTGGATTTGTGGTAATGACAGTTGTGGATCACAATTATAACAATTAAAAGGAGAAAACTCGTTCTGGACTTGCAGAAGTAACCTAGCTTAAACATTCACAGGAGGTCCCTGAGACACATCTGAAGAATAAATTTGGTGCTCTCAGTGGTGATTTAGAAGAAAGAAAACTGATACAATTGTGACTGGTGTAGAGAACATCCTAAAAGCACAATGATTTTAAATGGCAAAGTAAATTGAGATCCTTCTGCTGTTTTAAGAGGAAGGAAGGGCAGAGAGGTTTTTTAATAATCCAGATTGCAATTTTTCATAATACAGAATAATTACAATAATCTGACCTGTACTTATGTAGCCTTCCATATGAGCAGCAATCAGTCAGAGCTGTAACACTCTTCAGGCCCCACTTCAAGAAACAATTCTCAATCATGCATGTGGCTCAGTAATTTATGTATTATTTCCTACTGATGCTGGAGATAACTGACTAGATGTCATGATCTGCTTAAAACTCAGAACAAGTCAGGCTCATGCTCAGTGAGCTGGGAACATAGTGTCATCTCTCTCCACCACAAGCGTGCCGTGCTCCAGTATTTAACCAGGGGAACCTTGTCAGCCATCTTCTGCAGCCCTTTAAGAGTTTCAAGGTGTTTCAGCTACTTCCAGTAAAGCTACTTAGTTCAGGTCTGCCTTTATTAGCGAGAAGTAGCAAATACAGTGCTGTAAAGCTAGAAGTTGTAATGGGGACTGGAAAAAACCAAATTATTTTAATAGATGGCATGGAACTAAGAAGAGATTAAAAAAAATTAGCAGTGTACTCTACCAATAGAGAGAGACCACTGATAGGATCTAACCTGCAAGTGACTTCAGAAAAAAAAGACAGCAAAAGCCATCAGAAGCCTGGTTTGAAAATTGAGTTTGGGGAAGTAAATGGGAGAAATGACAGTAAAAATGATTATTCAATAATTACATTATTGAATTACTATTATTAGATACATTATTAAAATACTATTATTAAATAGCTACATTGTATAGTTACAGTAATGCTGTCTATTAATGGCTTTTTAAAATCAAGAAATTGCACAAGCCATTCTCCCTCCCTTCATATACACACATCCAATTTACAACCTAGCTTTAATAAGGAAGTTTCTCTCAACTGCCAAGAATATTCTTGAAAATATTTTTTAAAATATTAAAAATGAGATATAAATGTAATTTACCAACCTTCTTATAGTCCACAATGTTTCCTTTTCCTTGTGCCTTAAAAAGAAAGATATTTTTTATCAGAGAATACATACTACAAACTAGAGTTGCAAGAATAAAGAATGCAATTAAATGAGCTACTACTTTGAACATTTCTTACTTTCTTTAGGAATCTGATACAGAAAACCCTAAAATACAACCAAATGTGTTACCAGCTTACACAACATGGTTCTGTTTCAGATGAGAGCTGCAGATACTCAGTGTAATTTTTAGGCTTTTTTATTATGACTTGTAGTTAAACATTTGGTGAATCCAAAACGTTTCAGTCTTAAGAAATCTTGCTGTTTGCATTAATTAATCTCTCCCATGAGATTCTGTAATAAACTCTACTTCCTATCAGCAATAACAGGATTTACTTTCTTTAAAGAGAACTCTCTGTATACCTACACTGGCTTGCATGAGGCAATAGTCTCTAGAGCTCCCAAAAGGGCTGTTGGACCCTATCAGAGCTGTTACCAGGCTAGAGGTGCTTTTGATTTGAGTATCAGCATCACCTTTTGAGTAAGCGACAGATAAATACAACCTCTTAACTCCTAATACATTCAGAAAGAAATACAAATAATTTTTAAAGTTCTTCTTGCCCAGATGCAGGCAAGTATGTTGTCCAACTTCCTGAATTTTGTCACAGAATGATGTAGAAGATGTCCTTCTCACTCGTGCTCTGACAGAACCAGAGCATTAGCACTTAACCAGCCTGAAAACCCTTCCCTGAGATCTGATCCGGATGTGCCATTTATCACTTCATCCAACTCCAGCTCTTTTCTTTCCAGACTCATTGAGGAAAAAAAAAATAACCTGTTTCTTTCTCTCTAGCTTCCTCAAGGGAAGACCCTAAATCTCGATTCTTCTGCAATATGTCTCCTGAAAAGATGTAGATTAGGACCACTACCTCTCCATGTCCTCTGTGGGGACTTCAGAGATCAGCCCAAAGGAGCAGACCAACTGGGATAACGAGAAGAACTGAGACCTGCACTGAAGAGGAACACTATGTGGCAAGCACAACTTCAAAGAGATGTTGCCAAGCTGGCCCAGACTTGAAAAAATGAGTTAATTTTTGTAAAGGAGGGAAAATAAAATAGAGAAAAGAACTGATGAGAGACTAAACAAACTGAACATGAAGGAGAACAGTAGATAACAGAACTGATTCCTCTGAAGGATAAAGGGGATTGATCCGCAAAACCCCTTTGCTTCTCTCTTTAGTCTCCTCAAGAGCCAGCTTTTCTGGAATGCATGTTAAGGAGACAACCTGATAGCATTTGGGAGTAGCAAAACCACTGCCAATTACTGCTTCCTTATTTGTATATTCCCATCTTCTTTGATTTGTCAAATTTTATTCACCTGATTGGATCTTACAGCTTCTTCAAAATATATCTAGTAGTTATATTGTACATTAGAACACCAGAAACATGTTCCTTAACAAGTGCAGATTCACACTGCAGCAGAGAATCTGATAACGTGTTTGAGGAAGATGCTTTTCAGCTACAGCAATAGCAGGAAAGGTGTGTTCAGCATGCCTCCTCCTGTGCTTATTCTCATTACCAAGAACAAGAATATTTTCTCATGATCTGCTCCTGTCGAGCATTCAAGTCAATGGCTGTTATGCTCCTCCAGGCAGCAACCTCATACCATCTATCTCCTAAGCCTTCTTTACTACAATCATTGCTTTTTTTCCTTTTTTTATCCTCACAGAAGCACTTAGGCTCTCTAACGTTTTCTGACCCTCATCTCAGACACAGATGTTTTTTTTTACCTTTTGCATCAGACTTGCTCAACTGGTTAAGCTTCTGACAGGGTCTGAGTGCACTCATGTGCTTTACCTATTAAAACCATACAAATGACATTGCATGAGAGGGTGGCTTATGAGTGCACCCTTACGAGCACTGCCAACATGAGAACTCTCTGGTTTGAGTGCTTGGCCTACACTGAATGTCACATAGTGAATGTGACTGTGGATGGTATCTCAAAGAGCATGTAGATAATCAAAGATAACTTTCTTCTCTAAACCAACACAAGTCAAGAAAGGCTCCTGGACTAGGTGTTCCATATTGTAGCTGGTAGTAGTGGTGGCATAGTAAATACCATGTATAAAGTATGTGTATAATAAATAAATGTATGAAGTACAGTAGTACTAGTAGATAGCAAATACTTTTGCATAGTGCATGTCACTTGGCACTCCCACCCTTTTCACACAGAACTGCTTCATTGTTTCCGTAATGCCCATTTTTGGTATGAAAATTTAGTAAGCAGACAGACGGCACTCCTGGAGTCCTGCAACCTCCTCTAGATTCTGCAGATGGGAAATTGTTTCAAAGCTTTTATACGCTGTGCTGTGGAAATGCCATTATTCTCCAACTGCAATAATCCAAATTCATTTACATTCAACTCGCATATGAGCCTTGTGTTGAGACTGTTGAGTTCCAAAAATCCTCATCATGCTTTATGAACTACTAGTCCCTAATTTCAAAGTGACAATAGGATTGCTTCATTTTAAGATCCCCCCACTCTATACCACTGTAGGACTGTAGATTCTGCATACATGTCCCAAAATTTCATGGCTGAAGAGACCATGCCTCTTGCTTGCAGTATGTGAAGGCAGGTTAGAACGCAGAACTAGGCAGAGGTTTAGACTCCACATCCTGTACCTGATTCCTGCTTTCAAACCAGCAAAGAAAGGAGCCATCAGCAAGCACATCTTGAATGAATTTGCTTGCACAGAGCCAGCTTCTTATTGAAGGCAGCAGCCTTTCTAACAAATGTATAACAACAAGCATGAATTTCCAAACGGCAGTCATCACTGTTGTTTAGACAGACAAAACATGTCCAACTGATGCGGGAACTCAACAGAATGCTTAATTTTGGCCATTTTGGTGCTTCGCACTCCCCCTTTCCCTTCTTGCTGTCTTCTACAGTTATCTATTTGTGCTTCAGCAATATCCAGGGAGCTATTCATGGACGTGAATCCTGCTGTGGTACATGACAGCTACCACATAGTTATTTTATTCTTACTGCCTTCCTCATGTAAAAATTAGGGGAAAAAATAGGTAAATAAGAGAATTAAGAACAACAATATCAGACAGCTAGATCTCAAAACTATTTTGTGGTGGTCAGAAAGCCAAGCCCCACAGATCTTTCCCCTTCCATTGAAAATTACTACTCCCAGCATCATTTTGGCAGAAGGAAATGTGTGCCTACCTTTCAGCCACTGTGATGGTTGAAGTTCTCTGCTTTAAGCTGCCAGTGAAAGTAGCTTTACGAAGATGTGGGACTGCACAAGCAGTGCGGAGGAACACACATATGCTCCACGCAAATTAATCTGCCTGTTACACTGATATACAAAAATCTGACAGAAGATGACTGTCAGGTCCCTAAATTTCCCCTTGTTTAAAGTGTGGATGAGAGAGGTATTAAGCACTGCAGAGCATAGGGAAACCTCTTGTTAATTTTTAAATTCCTGTGCAGATTGAAAGCATAGACAGGAGGAAATAAACAAATGGCAAAACCAGGAAATGCTAAACAGTGCTTTATTTTACCTCTCTAATCTGTTTAAGCCATGCCTCCCTTCCACGGAATTCCTGATGAAGGATTGCAGGAGCAGAATTCAAACTGAAGGCCATGGTGTCACTAGAAGTTTCTTTAACAAATGGCTGCAGGTCCGAATGTAGCTGGAAAAGAAGAACACACACATTCAGTTCCCAGGAACGGTCTATATGTATCCACCCACTCCTCAAACTGAGGTCCACATCCTGGTTCTACACCTACTCACCACTTCCTACTTTGACACTTGTACTCTGGTTGCACTTTTTCAAGTTTGGGGGAGGGATAGAAAGATGTTGAAAGCCTTGCAGTGGTGGAAAGATGTGGTAAAGAGAAGCATGTAGAGAGTCTGCAAAGACACAGATAAAGGGCAGCTTGCAGAGCTGGGCAAGCCATGGGACACAGCCAGGTAGGAGACTGTGGAGTGGCAAGAAACAGAAAAAATATAAAGGAGAGAATGATCCAGTCTTTGATGGGAAGAAGATCAGGTTTTAATCTGTGCAGAGTACTACATTCGACTTTTGAGTACCTGAGGAAGCAGATAAACAGTATGACCTTTCTTCAGACAAAGCAAATGCTACATAGCTAGGAGCTTTCTATGAAAATTATGCAATCCTTAATACACAACTATGTGTCAATGGTGAATATATTAATATTAAAGCATATACAAAATATTAAGGATATAACTGCGCTTGAAGTAATTTACTGGTAGAATTGTACCTAGCAATAGCATATAGCGGCATTCCTGTGGCAATAAAACTGTGCTTTATAAAACCACTTCCTTCTCCTGTAGGAACTAGAAACTGCATAAATCAACTCAGCTGAAGCAGATGGGAGGTCTGTCTCAAGCTGTATCTAACCTCACAAGTGATGCAATACAGCAGAAGCAGATCTGTGTTTTCCTCTGGACTAACTCCAGCTGCAGACTCAATGTCTTCTAGTGGAGGTCAGAGACCTTGTCCAGGAAATCCTATTACTGTAGAGGTGTAGGATGCTCCTGTCCAGATATGGTGAGCTCCCTCCTTATCTTCTAGCTGCCACCTATGGAAGTTCCCTCCACAGCAGGTTATTCAGAGGGGATATGGCTCAGTCCATGCTGCTGCAGACAATTGAGCCTCACAGCACAAATCTCTGCCTGGCAGCAGCCAAGACCCAACACATTATGTACAGACTGGGCAATGAGAGGCTGGAAAGCAGTGCTGCAGAAAGGGTCCTGGAGATCCTGGTTGAGCATGAGTCAGCAGTGCCGTGGCAGCCAGGAGGGCCAGTGGTGTCCTGGGGGGCATCAGGCTCAGCATCGCCAGCCGGGCAAGGGAGGGGATTGTCCTGCTCTGCTCTGCCCTGGGGCAGCCTCACCTCGAGTCCTGTGTGCAGTTTTGGGCACCACAATATAAGAAAGGCATGAAACTATCGGAGTGTCCAAATGAGGCTACAAAGATGATGAAGGGTCTTGAGGGGAAGCCATATGAGGAGTGGCTGAGGTCACTTGGTCTGTTCAGCCTGGAGGAGACAGAGCGGAGACCTCATTGCAGTCGTCAACATCCTTGTGAGGGGAAGAGGAGCAGCAGGCACTGATCTCTTCCCTGTGGTGACCAGTGACAAGACCCAAGGGAATGGCCTGAAGTCGTGCCAGGGGACTTAAAGGTTGGATATTAGAAAAGGTTCCTCACCCAGAGAGTGGTTTGGTACTGGAACAGGCTCCCCAGGGAAGCTGTCACAGCACCAAGCCTGAGAGAGTTCAGAAGTGTTTGGACAATGCCCTCAGGCACAGGGTGTGACAGCTGGGGATGGTTCTGTGCAGGGCTGGGAGTTGGACTCGATGATCCTTGTGGATCCCTTCCAATTCAACATATTCCATGACATGTTTCCTCCTGCAACTCCTGTTATTGAGACAGTGGGTTTAGGAATAATGAAGGAGCAGAGAAGGTAAATTTTTAAGCTGCTGCAGAAAGATGTGCTAGGAAGTTAACAGAGCCTTTAATGTAATGAGCTCCATTGCCAGGAGTGTGATTTTGGTAGTTCACAAGCCCTGTTCATACCAACAGTCTATGCAAACATCTCACTCCATACAGCAGTCAAATTTCTCAACACTCACCTGCTGGCTAAAGTCTACAGCATAAGTCATGCAGTACATGACAGAGCTCATGAGCAACACATCTTACAAGCCTTTCCTTCCATATTTAAGCTTCCAGAACAAAAGGAAAAGGTGTACCTTATGACTCATAGACATATGCTTCCCATACTGGAATGCCATGTCCTGGATCTCAGCGCTGTGCTTTGCTAGCTCCATTGCAGCCTGGCAGCTCTTGGCCAGCAAGGCACTGTGTGACAGGAAAACCTGCTCCTTCCACCTGGATATGCCAATGTCATCTGTGAGGCAGTTCTCCTGAAAATGAAACAAAGGCTAACATGAAAACACCAAAACTGCACGTCAGCTCACAGAAGTTAACAGTGTGGCATGGGTGAGTAACATGTGGTATGTAACAAACCAAACAAAACTCTGGGTGCCATGGTGCCAAATAAATTCTTTTAGGGATGAATAGAGGAAAGTATCAGAATAAGTATTTTGGCAGTTTCAAACAAAAACCTTTTCCATTTTCTTCTCAAAAAGTACAATGCAAAAGATCCAAAATATCCAAAACAAACCCAAAAAGCAAACCCCCTCTCCTGGAGTACACCTGCACTTCAGCCCTTTCCCAGTTACCAAGAACCAACAATCCCAAACAGACTTGAGAAGTCCCTACAATTTCTCCTTAGTAGTCAAGAAAAAAACTAATTATAACAGGTGTTGAAAATTCTTATAGACTGCACTGAAAAAATGAAGGGCTGTGAGAGAGGACTTGTACCTCTTCTGCTCCGATATTAAGGGTGAGGAGCGACTGAAAGTATTAAAAAATAAATAAAGTTGCAATTTTGAAGTGTCAGGGATTAATTAACTTTCTCTGGGGCTGATAGAGGCATGTCAGTTATGCCTCTACTGAACTTTACCACCTTGACTGTAAGGTCAGAGGTGCTCAACCTGTCTCAAAATCTTTTGTATCCCAAGTATTTATTTGGATTACTTTCCACTTTCGTGTTTTAATTAACACAAATCAAATACTTTCTCCCAAAATCCAAATTCAGCTGCCATTCCTTTGACTCATAAGGTGTTAATATTCACTAATTCACTCATGTCTTCAAAGCTAGACATTACTTTAATCTGTCTCACATACTGTCATGCCTTTAGGTACTCTCTAAGGGGGGAGGGGGGAACCCCCAAACGAGAAAAGATCACAGCTGTTTTGCTTAGAAAAATTAAAATCAATAATGAGAAGATACAGAAAAAAAAAATAAAGCACAAAAATGTTTAAAATTTTGTAATTTCTCAGTTCAGCTAAATCTGTAACATATACTAAGCCAAAAGATATTCTTTAACAGAGTAATATAAAAACCCCTCATATACAACAAACCTTTTCCCTAAAACTGATGTCAATTAAATTACTTAGAAATGAGCAAGAAGTAATTCTGTGTGACCCTACAGTTTTCTAGCAAGGTATTATCTGTCATGAAATCAGTAACAAATGAAATAGAATCCATCCGTTCAGCTCTAATTTTCCTCCCTTATGGATATCACCCAGAAGTGCTGTGTTACAAGGGAGAGGATAATTTGAGACTAATGGAAAAAGTAGGAGAATTCTGCAATGCCAAGTAACACAGAGCTGTATCAAAATGCCTTTGCTTTCAGACATACTATTAAGTTATACAAGAAAAGTGAAGAACAGTGCAACCACATGTTTGCTATTATGCATATGACAACTTACAAAGTCAAGCCTAAACTTTCCTCTGTTTCTGTATTTTTGTTTTAATATTTTAATTCAGCCCAGAGCATGTGCAAATTCCCATGACTGGCAAAATGTCAAAATGAGCATTTAATTCAAGTAGTTTCCCATATATCAAGTCTCTTTTTTTCCATTTAGATATAGGTCAATTTATTTTAAATTTAAAATCAGGAGCTGTTGGAAGACGAAACACAATCTTTTCCTTAACAACCAATCTGCTCCGTGAAAAAACAGTACTTACTAAAATTCGCTGGATGATACTGAAAATTGGCAGTGATTTTTATAATTGTTTGTTTTACATCAAATTAGAAAAAAATATTCTATAAAGGTATCCTGAAACAATTTTGAAGTTAACAAAATCTTTCAGAAGACCCATAAATTGAAAATGATTGCTTTCTGTAGCCTCTGAGCAGCAAGAGAAGTGCAGACATTATACAATATCAACTGAAGGAACTGAAGAAGCTTAAGCAGTCATTGCAACTCAATGTATACAAGAAAATGAATTCTAAGATTTGTTACAAAGTTATATTACTAAACAAATTTCAATTTCATTAACAGGATTGAAAATTATGGCAGAAAAAGTTACTGTCCACTACACGAACATTATGTAAAAGCTTCAAGCACCTAAAATGAGCATCTAACTTCAAAAAACCCACAAGAATTGAACACATATTTGAAGATTGAAATCTTAAAAACATAAGTATTGTAAATCTCTGGGCTACAGAAACAAGCCAGTCATAAAAAAGTATTATGTCCATATGGATGTGCTTTAGCATATGAACTTGCATGCCAGAATATAGCTGATTTTAATGAAATAACATCTTATGACCACACACCCCTAAAGCTTCTGCTGCTTAAGACAGAGGCAGGCACATCCTTTCTTCAGTAAAATTTTCCAACAATGACATTTTTTCCCAAGCTTAACTCTCATGTTATACATAAAGTATCTGCCAACCACACTACATTCTTACAAGGGTATGCAGGACAATATCTAAACACTATTTTAAAAACATCAAGGGAAAACCCAAACTACTGCTAGATTGCAAAGGCTGTAAAATCTGATATCACGACAGCCCTTACTACTTTTAGAGAAATTTTCTCTGCTTTGTAAGCTTTGTTTCGCTTTGTCAGCAGTGGGTATAAAAGTGGACATTAGCTAGCCCAGAAGACTCCTAAGACTTTCTTATAAAAACCTCTCTAAAGTCAAATGAATTCCAGTTGTAGTTGACAGTGCTCAGACATTTGCTTAACTAATGCCTGTGAACTGACCTCATTCATAAATTCTGTCACCAAGAAATGGGTGCAGATCACGAGCACCCCTGATGCTGTCAGGGGGGCAGGAAGTGGTGGATGAAGAGAGCTGAACCTCTCATCATCACTGGAAGAAAACAGCCAACTCCAGAGACAGTTTGCACAATGTCAGCATAAGTGCACAGGGAAAATATCCAAATCCAGCTCTGTCGATCATCATTTCCAATGGGAAATGAAGAACAGCTGAGGGTGCTCCCATTTTACTATTGGCAAGGTCAGTTACTGCTTTGTTAGAAATTGTCTAGTCGAGATTTTCTTTTATTAAACTACTCCCATAATTTAAACTGTGTTTAAAACAATCACCTCAGGAAACAAAAAACTTTTAGAAAACCAAACTGCGGGACAAAATATGTGATCATAGCCATCAGGAAGGGCAGCTCTCAGTGACAGTACCAAGGATCCCCAGTACAAAAGCAACACTCACAATAGCACAGTTTGATTTATCTCACCAAAAAAGATTCTTATATGAGACTCAGCCAAAAACATATTAAGGAAATGTGAATGAAAAACATGTCTTAAAAGTGCACGAACTCATTTGCAAAACCAAGAAGGAGCAGAAGTCGGAGACTTTAAACTTCAGCTATCGTTTGTAACAGAGCCCATCATTTATTTCCATACCGTGGCAACTCTTTCTTAACCATCTGCTGTTGCACAAAACGATCCAAATGTCTAAATAATTTATATTAAACATTAGTTCAGTTCTCAATGGGCAAATGATCCACAGAAACACATAGAAATAATTTTACATTGCATATTCAAAGTTTTAAATTAGGTAGTTCAAGAACTTCTATTTTACATAAGTAAAATCCAGTGCAACTATGAACACTCTACCAGCAGCAAGACCCTGTAAAACATTTTACACATGGTTCACATAAGCTTTCAGCAGATGTATTCATGCTTGCTGAACATGACAGGGCATGTTTTATTGGTCTATTAATACCCGTCTTCACTGCTTTTGGAGGAACAAGGGTGTCTGCAAATGGGTCAATAAAGCAAGCTACTGACTACTTTTATCATGATACTGTAAAAAAACAACATCTGGTTTTAAAAGAAAAGTTTGTAAACTTATCATAAAGATAAATATCTCTTCACATCTGTTACTTTTAAATCTCTCTGGAAAAACTTAGTATTTAAAAGAACAAAAGCAGTAAATAAATAACATTGGCCTTCTTTCTAGCTATGCTCTTTTTCCCCCAACACATTTTCCTATTCTTTGTGAAAACTCTGGCTCTGCTGCCCTGCTAAAAGGTGGTTTACATAACTCAAAATATATTTGATTTACTTCCTATAGTAAAATTATAAACGAATCCATTACTTATAATACAGACTCATAGCAGTCAGTTGATGGACATATGCAGTATTCCAAAACATTACTCCTCAAAGCAAGGCCAGGGACCAAACATCAAAAAAGTACTGGCACAGCTCACTGCATGTAGCCCATCCTTTCCCAGAAAATAAACTAATTTTCATTAAAAACCCTACAGTGGTCTAAAGTAAGTACCTGTTAATTCACTATTTGATACAATGAGTACTTGCTACTACTGCCTTTATTTTTTAAACTTGTTTTACATACTAGTTATGCACAACTTTCACAAAATTGCATCAAAATTTCCTAACAGCTCCTCTGGCCATCAGTGGAACATGTTGGGAATGATCCTGTCTTACATAATAGCCCCATGTTGACACTATAATGAGCTTTGCTAATGCATATTTATCATCAGCTACATATTCTGAAGAAAAGAAAAAATTGCCAAAACCCAACTAAGTTATTTCCCTTCGAAGTCCCTCATACTTTAAAATCACAAGAGCATTCTGGAAGGTTAAGCACAAAAGCCAACGTACTGAAGTCCCTCTCTTGATTCTGCTGTTTGGCCTTGAGCTTCCTTGTATCACTTTCCCCTGTTTAGTGAATTGACAGGAATATTAAAGTAACCCCCCTTAGTATTTGTTAAATGATCTGGAATATTAAAACAGAGGGGGGTTATAAATATGACAGTATTCTCTGAGTTAGCAAACATTTTAGAAGCCTTCAGCCTCCTAAAAGTTGGAAACAGAGACTCAGAGCAATGGGTTTTTTCTGTTAAAAATATACAGCCACAATCACAACTGAAGGCCAGACCACACAATTTTCAACTTTGCACTCACTAAGGCAAAATTTTTACTCCTAAATTAGACCTAGATTTAGGGGAGGCAAATGGCAACTGGGAAGAATGTCCTTCACTTGCAGAATTTTGGGCTGAGAGGGGATTTAGCACAGAAAACTGCAATAGTTTATCATATCACCGCTTTCAGCCCCAGGTTATAGTCCAACATATAAGCTTCATATTGCTAATGCAATATCCTAAACCACAGCAGCTGTTTGTTACTTTGAACGTGAGTGACAAGCCTTAACCTTCAGGCTGTGTCAAAGCCTACACTTCATAGTTTGTATTGTCACTTCAAATAATGATGAAAAGTTAAATATTTGCTTTTTCTTTCCTGGTTTCACACAGATCTCATGATTTACTTATGCAGAAAAGATGAAGGATGATCAAACAGAATGTACTAAAATGGGACAGCTGTAGGATTGCACGTGGCTGTGTAGAGGAAAAAAAAGTGGTAATAGAGCTGTCAAATAATTATATCCATTATATGTATTCAGGAGTAAACCAGGTCAATCTTGTTAGGTCAAATGATTCTTTGAACTTTCCTACTGGGTTATCCAAATGAAGAAGACTGAAATTTTTTTTTTTGCAAACATGAACTTAGCGTCTCAGAGAAGAAAGGTTAACTTTGCAGAGATATTTTTGTATATTTGTCTACCATTCAGCAAAGTTCAAAACAACTTGGTGCTAAGTTAGTTTATTTTATGGTACTAAAGAGCTTTAAAACAACTGTATTAAGGACATTTAACATATGAAGTACAGTTTTCTTGCCTCAGGGAAAAAAAAAACAAGGTGAGAAGACATCCTTCTGCTTTTCCAAATTTAAGACATTCCCAGCAATGAAAATGCCATTACTAGCATCCCTATGCCCTATTCCGAAAAAGAAAAATAAGTTTGACATTTGAGATTTAGTTGTGGAGCAGATTAAAGCATTTGTCTTACCTCTGGGAAATGTAGTTCACAATTTTGTTTCAATCAAATTGCAATTAGGGAAGGAGGGAAGATGCACAAAGGACACAAATAAGACAGACCAACAACTGAACTAGTCTCTTTGCCAGTCTTTGCTAAAGAAATGTTCAGGACATGAATGGGACACTGCCTCGGCAGAACAGCGAGACGAGAAGAGCAGGGATATGTCTCAGCACAACATGGAACTAAATTTCTCAGAGAACTAGATAGAAAAAATTAAAGCAGATGCCATGCCTTATTGTAGGTCTCATCAGAAGCCACACACTACCCGTTATAAAGGCTGAACTTCAGACACTGTCATGTAAGTGTCTCTATTACACCTCCACACTAATTGTGTTTTGAGTTAACTGGGTTCCCCTTAGGAAGGGTACAGTGTACTTTCAACTCTCCTTAGACAGAAATAGTCACTGAAACAAAATAAGTCTTTGCTATTTGTAACTGGGCCAGGGCAGGGTAAATGTCATGCAGCTGTGCTTAGTTTATCTCACACTTCCCCTTGCAATCCACACACGTGGAGGGCTTCAGTAAGGCAACAGAAAATAGAAAAAGAATGATTCAGAAAGAAAAGATAAAGATCTTCTGCAGTGGCAGGAACCCAAATGAGTCCACAAGATTTCTCATTTAAAGAGGAGGCATGGTTTCAATAAAATGCAGTTTCATTGCTGAGATGAACCTGTAGAGCTTTACCTCTACACATGAAAAAGTAGAAAGTAGATGAGTGTTTTTTAAATATACCTGCAATCTACTTGTATTTAGAAACCTGCTGGAATACGGAAAACAACATTTCAACTAGTCTTGGCAAAGATCTCAAAGATGTAATCTATTTTAACATATAACCCTGAGCACAGTCCTTGGGAGCAACACTGAAGGCTGAGGTCAGTTTATACACAAGTTAAACACTGCAGGTGCAGAAGCACCACCAAGTTCCCAACGCTGCCCTCCTGCCACGCTTCCACTGAGGATCCACTCCTGAGAGGTGCCAGAGGACACTCCAGGCATGCCATCCTTTCCATGCATTCCAGGGAGCCATGGGCCCCAGGCAGCTCCTGAGTGTGCCATTACTGCAGTCCTGCTGGAGGCTCTCAGCTCGGCAGTGTGATCATTCCCTTTCTAACTGGTTTCAGTCAAAGCGACAGGGATACACCTCAGCGAGGTTAGTTTTAGTGATATGACTCTGCTGCTGCAGAGCAGGAGAAACAGAGAGTGTCCAGAGGAGCAGCACCCTCCAGAACACAGTGCTTTTATCCAGTGGCACTCTCCACTTGCCCACTGTAGTTTGCTTGGTGCAGAGGCATCAGGGCAGGTATCTACTGTAGCAGCAGCCCATGAGAACAGCATTTTACCGTGGTATCAATTTTGTAACATATGACAACACAGCAATAATAAACCAGAGCTGCAGTTTCAGTACACAACACCTGCTAAGATTCAGGTCTCCAAGGCACGTGAGACAGCACCACTAGAAGTAAATCTATCTACCTCAGTGGACTTCAAGATCGATACTCACATATACACAGTGCTCATCAGTGACTGAAAACTTGCTATGAGAAAACCTGGAGAGGTCATGACAACTTTAAATTACTGATTTTATTGCATGTGTTAAGACATGCAATAAAATGAAAAAATGGAAAAAACCTCTAATTTGAAAGCAAATGAAAAAATGAAAATGAAAAAACTCTTTTTTGCTCCAACATGCAAGCCTACTTCAAGAATGGCCTCTAGAAATTCCCTTAAATATTGTAGTAAAGATAAAAATACCTACATCTAATTTGACCAATTTTCATTACTGTTCTTGCCAAACAACAACACAGAATATCTGCAAATGCCTATGATGAAATATGAGATTATTTGTTGTGAAATGCTGGCAGCTATTACCTTGGCCCATGCTGACTTTTGAAATAGGACAAAACTCAGAAGAAAGGACATGTTATAAATTCAGGAAGAAGCATTCTGTAAACCTCTTTGGGCTTGGAAACAACAGGTTTGACATGAAAATATTAATGACGTAGACAACATTGTAATGAATACCTCTAACAGAACCTTGGCTAGGAATCTCTGGAAGCACTTGGAAAGCCTGTAGTAAGCTCCTGGTAATGACACATGACAGTATTCTATTAAGCACTCAAAAAAAAAAATAGTTCCTCCTTGAGCGTATCTAGAAACTTCTATCAGAGCTTACAGGTGTCATAATGATGTTACTGCTGAAACCCACTAGGACTAACAACTCTTCTGCCCTCTCCCTTCTTTTAAACAGGTGAGAAAGTCATCGTATTTACAGTAGTCACACACTAATATCACCAAATGCCTAGGGTACATAAATCTAGTGAAATTCTTACCTCAGATGATTTTGAGTTTTCATAATATATCCCTTGAACTAAGTCACCAATAGCACTTGAAATGAGTTCCACAACCTGTAAAAGAAAAGGAGAAAAAGTCTTTAATTATCACCAAATTGACTAACAAAGCTACTGCCAGATTTCCAGAGAGATAAACCACGAAGAAAGATAATTGTGAAAGACTTCAGGACCTACTGAGATATATTCTGTGATATGTCTCTGCTAAAACCTCTACTACAGTAACTCTTCTATCAAAGTTTTAAGTTAATATAAATGAAAAACAAGACTTGTTTTTCCTACAGTGTGAACTATAGAGTGTATTCTCACAAGGACGTTCACAGAACTAATAAATCCCAGTTCATGAATATGAGACAGTACCTCATCTGGGCTTTGTTTTGTTTTGTTTTTTTCCTGCCAAGTAAATACTTCACAATACCTCTCCTTGGGAGCTGTTAAAATTCTAATCTTCGTGGCTAATACAGAAAAGTCAGAATCCATAGAAAGGTAACCTTTCAAACGTGATCATTTGGTATTCAGGTGCCCTGGGAATGCACTGTGGATGTATTTAGTGCATGGCCTGAGGCTCAGCTGCACCACATACACTGAAAGTCTGCAACACGGGAATGTTTAAATCAGATTTATCAATCTGTATTATCTTCAGGGTTCTGGCTTTTTATTTTATTCAAGCGAAGCCTAAAAATCTGAACTTGATCCAGAATGTAAAACAAGTAGTCCACAGTCTCCCTGGAACTACTGTAAAATTTGAAGTTGTGCACATGAACTGTCTTAATTGGAACAAAATACTCAGATTTATTATAAAGTTAAATGCAGGCATTTCAAATAAGCACACCTTAAGGCTACCTCTGGTTGCTCACAAAGTTTTAATTTCTTGAATGTTTAATTTCCTATGCATATGAGTCTGTATCTGATTCCTCTTTTTGCTTCCTAAAATTCAATGTAGTTCTTATTGAATTAAAAGATTTAGTTTCAATTTTTATCATTCTTGTAACTGAAGACAAGAAGTCAAATGATAAAAGTCCTAATGGAAAGATATTCTAACATTTAGGCATGCTTTATTTGATAATAAAACCACATTTGTATGCTAGTTTTGAGTACTAGCAGAAAGGTTGTGTTTTCTTTTTTTTAAACACTGGTTCATATACATATTCATATACACATAGCAAGTGCTAACTTTAGAAATGGTGCTGATTAAAAGTCATGGTTTTTCTTGCAATGCATATGGGTTAATTTGCAAGACCTACAAAAACAGCCTGAAAAAAAAAAATCACATTGCCCTTTAGGAAACTAGACACCGAAGAAATATTGTAGCAATATGAGCTTTGAAGGAACTGAAAGGACAATGATCCTACAGTGTTACCAGATGTGTTGAGTTATTTAAGGGGGGGAAGAGAGAAAATGAGGGGCTTTTTTTTTTTTTTTTTTTAAACAAAAACCCCCACCCCCCCCCACCTTTTTTTTTAAGGTATCAGATAAGCCTTATTCCCAAATCCAGGAGGACTGAGTATCGCCAATAGGTCTATGAAAGTCTGTAACTAAATGCCCAGGATCAGATTGTATTACAGTTTATACAAGCAACATCCCAAGATTCTTCTGATGGCTAGGACACATAATACAGATCAATCACTCACTCAAAAATGTTATGGTTTGTGAAATGGTCTGAGCTCAGAGACCTACACTGGTAATACGAAGAGGAATTTACAAAGACACAGAGTCCTACTCTAAATGTCAAAGTGATAGTATGAACTTTTAACAATGCAGCTGGCTCTGGATAACTAGACCTTTTCCTCTCTTGCCTGAAACTCTAGACTGAGCAGGACCCTGTTTTGGGGTTTCTTTTTTCCACCTCTCCTCCCTCTTTTTAGTGCAACTCTACTCTCCAAGGCAATTTTAACTGACTTAATACAAGCTTGGTGAAACATTTGTGAACAATTGTACCTCTTCCTCTAAGAGTTTATAAAACATCTCAGGAGAATGACACAACAACTATTTAGAAGAATCCTTATTACATTAAATACCATTAGTGACATATTGAGCATTACATGTTAGTGAGAATTTAGTATTAATATTACCCCCCTTCTTTCCAAATATATATATAAAAAATACTTCTAAGGTAAATGTAAGGCTATACAGATCACTACCAGGAATGAAATTCCCGTTTCAAGAGCACAGTGGGATGCTTGCATGAGGCTCTGTTACCTCACCAACCCTTAATCTGATCTATGAAAAGCATCTCCTGCTTAACATCAGTGGCCTGGGGTCCTGAGCGCTGGGGAAAGAAATGAGAAACGAGGAAACCAGGCAATTTTCCTCTGCATCCCAAAATGACAGAGGAAGAAAAATTATTACGGATTCAGTAGTATTCATGAAATGATACAGTGTCTAGCTCTTATGTAGCACTTTTCATCAGAAAATTTGAAAGCAATCAACATCTCCTGCTAAATTTATTCCCTACTGTTTTATATAAGGGGAAAATGGCAACAGTGAACTGATTTTCCAGAAAATCAAGCAGTCTGCCAGCGTAAGAGCAGCAAACACTATCCGAGCTGTCTTCATTCTCATTGCTGCCCTTCTGCCTGACCAGTGCTGACATTTCTGAGAGGTAAGTCAGAGGAGAGAGAAAGTTAGATGAAAAATGAAGTGCTCTCAACTGCTTCTCTTCTCTTTTGACAATTGAGCTCCATTTTAAAAAGGTTCAGAGATGAGGGAAGAGAAGAAAGGATTGCCAGAATTAGTGCTTGAAAACAGCATCCCAAAAGAGACCAAAGGCAGCCTATTCATAACCTCTCTTCTCACTGTTTTCCACTCCTCAACATGTTTTTGAGAAGCCTGGTTCCTCATAGGTACTCGGGATGAGCAGGAGCAACGACATATTGAGAGAAAACAAACTTCCACTGTATTTTTCATTTTCCACTCTGCATCAGCATCTTCTGAAGTGCTGTTTTCTGCTCCTCCAGTATCCCCACAACTGGGTACTGCCCAGGGGATGACCCATTACTCGCAGGTGACAAATACACATGCAAGTGACTCCACACCCTTTAAACACATTTTGCAATAGTTCTGCAGTGTCTTTTTTTTTTCTAAGGAGGTATTACTTCAACACTTTTTGTAGGGATGTGTCCTTCTGCTTTTAAAAAGTCAACACAAAGAACATCTGTTTAGGATGAATACAGGGAAAAGAGATGGATTGTTGAAGCTAAAATCTCTCCTACTATTTAGGCAGACTAAGTGTATAACATGATGTAAATTCTGGACACAACCGTTTGATTGCTCATTCCACAGCAAGGTAGAACACATGCTCTGACCTCTCCAATACATTCAAGTATAAAATATTATCAAAAGACTTCAAAAGACTATGCTGTGTGTTTCAGAAGCGCTCTTCCCAGAAGAGCGTTCCCAGAAGAGCTCTGTAGGGTTACAGATCAGAAATTTGGTGAAACTTAATTTACCCTTTTCTGGTGTAGTAACTTGTTTATCAAAAAGGCACAGCTTTAGCCCTTCAAGACTCTTTAATTTTACTTTGAGTCTAATTACTCAAGCTCAAAATTTCTATATATTACTTCAAGAAATAAATAAAAATGTTGGTAATTCACTTAGTACTACTCAGGACATCCAACCAATCACTTAATGAATGTCTTCCTTCATTTTCCTGAAATCAGAATTTCATGTAGTTTCTTGAGGACTTAGCCATAAGAGTTCAGAATTCCCAAAGCATCATACACGGTGTCACAGAATAGGGCCACATGTTCCCTGTTGCAGGTACAGCAGCCCAATTCATGACTGCAGTTGACTGTCCAGGAAGATGCAACTCTGTCTATAGAAAAAGAGGTGTATTTTAATGGAAGTGAAGCTCTATGCTAGAAGGAATGCAGGGAAATCACAGAATAGAAGACATTTTGGTAGAATACTTTCTCCAGAGTTAAAAGATATGATTCAGACTCTATCAAGCACAGTAAAAAGAATGGATTCCGAGCCCCACTCATCCTTCACAAGGCTTTTAAACAACCTGGACGAAAAGACAACACTGGTGCCATCAATTCAGCAATGCAAGCACTCTGCTCTCTTCACTCGTCTTCAAAATACTTTGTGTAAAGTTTACTGCAACATAACACCACTTACCTTTTTTTTCCTGGTTTTCCTTCTAGTTTACAAAATGAATGAATCTGAGCTCCATTCAAAGAATGGTCATTTTATTTTAAATTCAACAGCTGAAATGGAACTGATTAAACAGACCACTCTATTTCAGAGTAGTAATGTGGTGTCTCTCCAGACTCTACTGGATATTTTCAATGGAAACATCCCAGAAAGGATGAAGCTCTTGTGGGAAGACAGGAAGCAGCACTAGGAAGAACACAGCAATGGGTATAACTTTGTTCTTCATCCCTCACAATTTCTATTTGACAAACTTCCTTAGCTTTGCCAAATTCCTTCTGAGAAGGACCACAAGTAATTCCTTCCATCCTTATGTTGAAACAATATCCTTTCCTCACACATCTGCTACTGACAGACCCTAATCCTTGCTGCTGATGTGTAGATTTGAAAAGGTAGCAGGACTTCTCCACAGAAATAAAGAAGAAAATTAGATGGTCATGAACTATTATATATACAGATAAAAATTCCTTCAGCTTGCACTTCCCTCCCCAAAGAAGCACTAGTTTGAGAAATACTCCAACAGTCAATAATTCCACAGAAATTGACCCAAAAACATTGCAACACTAGGAAGCTAAAGACAAAAGTCAGCAAAGAGCTGATTTGGGATTTTGATTGTTCAATAATGCCTTTAAAAAAATGGCGGGGGGAGTGAAAACTGTAAGAGAACAGAACAGTGAAATTCAAGAACAATGAAAAACAAACAATTCCAAGAACAGTGAAATTCAATTTTCTTTCCTGGTAATCTCCTCAAACATCATTAGTCATACAGGTAACCAAGTGTGCCAGCCTACAGAATGTTTTTAATCTAATGTTTATTGAATCCCATTGGATTTATTGTTTGAAATTGTCTTGAGCTTTACTGTCTTTTGGATCTGGCTCTTTCTTAGTACTGAACACACAGAAAGGACAGCAATTTGCCTTTCTAGTGTGCTTTAAATGGTCTTGGAAAACACAGTTATGGTTTTCTTCATTCTCTTAATGATATAGTAGTAGCAAACTACAATACAACAATACAAAGTAAACACATCACCCAACCCCCACTACTTGTTAAAAAGGTTTTCTAAGACATAAAAAATAATCAGCAGCTGTCAATTTGAAAATTGCTATATATTGTTAAATATCTACCTTAAGGTCAGTCTGCCTCAGGGATTTTCACCAGTGTTAAGTTACGCTTTTTATGCTGATGCAGCACTACCTACAGAATTGGATTTCATCAGTATAAAGAATTTTAGTGCATAATTCAGTAATTTTCCTTAAGGACAATATAACCAACAGAAGAAATATAAATTTCCTTGTCTACTTCCACATGATACCTTATACAGTTTCATAATACCTTTGCAGATCCATGGCAGCAGATCCTTGCACTAAAGTACTCAACACCTGTTGCTGAGTGACCTAGGTTAGAGAAATACCTGATTGCTTCAGCTTGACCCTTTTGGATGGGTAATTTCATTACTTTATATAGAACTTTCTTCTATATAAAACAGTGAATAAAGAAGATACAGTGACTACAGGGTTCTGTAGATATAAACCCCTCCCCATCCATAAGCGATACAGGAGAGCATGGTTATAAAATGCTGCTCCCAGTCACATTGCTGCAGACAACCATTAAACTGGGATATGTTCACAAATGAATGGAGGATTAAAGTGAATAACACAAATTGTACCTGCAAGTAGCATTTACTATTTTGAACAGTCTGTACCTGAACAAATGTAAATCAGAAGTAAGACCATTTAGCATCTGACAGATGGAATCAACTTAATGAAGCTGCAGATGTTTGTTAAACTAACAAATCAACAACCTCCTTTAGCAGTGGTAGCAGCAATCAGATTCTTGACTCCAAGTGAAATGCTGTTGAATTTCAAAACACTGATATTAACAAGCAGTTACAGTCCATCGAGAAATTCAATATTCTTGTTAGCTAACAAGAAGTCAAATACATAAGCATTTTGATTAAAAATACAATTAACCTATTTATATTACTGCTAAAATTTTATGCATTTTACCTTATTATTACACTGAAACCACTCCAGATGTTAAGGCACTTTTACAAAAATTTTACCATGGAAAGGTTCATTTTAAAGACAAGCTTTAAAGCAGTGAAAAGAGAAGGGAAGATATATAATCTATTCCCCTATTTACATGGCACATTGATTTTAGCCTCTCTATCTCTTTTAGCCTACAGTACCAAGGGTATAAACACCTGATGGGAAGGAACACAGAAGAGGGAACCAAATTCTCCTCAACAGTGCCCGCTGACAGGATGAGGCAACAGGCACAAATGAAAACACAAAATGCGACCTGGATACAGGAAAACAGTCTGTTGTGAGGGCATTCAACAATGGATCAGGTTGCCCAAAGGGGTTGCAAACTCTCCACTTCGGGAGATACTTAAAATCTGTCTGGATGTAATCCTGGGCAACTGTCTCTAGCTGACCCTGCTTGAATGAGGGCTTTGGACTGCATGATCTCCAGAGATCCCTGTCAACCTCAACCATTCTGTAACACCAGCAGCTGCTGGAGGAGGACCACAGCTTATTACATTATTTACATCTGCAGCACCAATAACAACTTTCCTCATCTTTGAAACAATACAGTCAAGGTTACAGACCTGGTGACAAATACTCTCTTAGGTAAGAATTAAGTTTAGTGATTGTACTAGGAACAGATTTCCCTATTATCAATAGCTATGTTCTTGGTAGACTAAGAAAGGCCATGCAGACTAATCTTAGATTGTTATCACTATTGCTAACAGCTTTGAATTGCAACCAAATCATCACAAAAATATATTTTCACTTTTTAAAAGTGTATTGTCTGTTAAAGTCATACTCTAGGTGTACAGCTGACTATATACCAGCCACTATAATATCCAGTCCTACAAAACTGTATATTAACTGCCTTGTCACAAAAATCCACCTCTAGAACCAAATACCCTACACATCCGAAGATGAAAGTTAGTATGTATTAAATACTCACACACAAAAAAGGTCTGTTTCACATAATATTGGGACAGCATTTCACCCAATACAGATCTGATTGCTTTTTATCCTCCTATGCACTCTCAATAGGAATCTTATTATATTTGAGAAACAGATTTTGAATAAAGCCATGAAAACAAAACTTGTAATCTTCCACTTCTTCAGCTATAAAGAGAATGAAGCTGACATTTCTGGAGGAATCACCTTAGAATCATAGAATCATTAGGTTAGAAAAGAGCTTTAAGATCATCAAGTCCAAACTAAGCCCAGGACTGTCAATCCACTGCTAAACCATGTGTCTAAGCATCACATTTACACATCTTTTAAAGACCTCCATGCATGGTGACTCAACCCTGTGCAGCCTCTTCCAGTGCTTTTGTTAAAGAAATTTCACCGGTACTCTCATTTCATATACCTGTTCTGTGAAAATTCTTTTCATTTTATAATTTGTGTAAGGGCTAAAGCTATTTAGCAATGAATTTCTCCATGATGATTATTCACAGCTGTGAAAGAAAAAACTGTAACAAACATCTCTGTTTAAGAAATGCAGGCAGTGCCAATATCTGTGGTGAATGAAGTAGCAGAACTGCTGGCTCTTGAGAGCCCTTTCCCACAATATGCATCACACACAGAATAAAACATCATATACTCAAAAATTTTCATTGCTTCAATTTCTTAGAATATATTTTGGTTTTTTTTTTTAATATCTATTTGCTACATATTCTGGCATTGATCTTGGATACATATTCTTGTTAACAGTCACAGAAATATTAAATCTAGACACTTTTTAATGTTTGTCTTAAATCTTTCAAAGGCAATTTTTCTGAAAAGTGAGGGGGTTGACTTTAGAAAAAAGAAAAATTCCAAAATTTGGCTTTAACATTCAATTAAATTTATATGTATATACATATATATATATACACATATATATATACACACACACATATACATGCACATATGTAATATGCACATATATATCTCAAGCCTGTAAATATTTCTGACTCTTGAAGTATTTGTGTTCACCACTAGACAACTGCCAATTCAGTGCTGTACATTAAAGGAGCAAATGTAAGGGGAACAGACCCCAACTACCCAGAACTCATTAGTGATTGTCTTGAGATGTTGAATGACCTTTGACTTTCATCAGATTCAGCCTTTCTTCAGTTTCTTTCATTTTTATCTTCATTGATGATTAGTCATCTCTGAAAAGCCCTCTCTTTCATGTAGATGGCATACCTGTATTTTCCAGACCATTCTGTTAATTACGAGGCAAACAGCAGTTCTATAAGACAAAGAATTACTAAACCAGGTGTTAGAAGCAGCTGTGCAGTTTATCTCTGAGGAAGACAATATTTACCTGGAATAATGACAGGTATTTGGTTAATGAACTCAAGCAGTAAACATTGACTTCGGTCGACTGGGCAGACCAGAGAAGCAGAAGGACATGTCTGATTGCTACTATGACGAAGGTGAATTCAGATGTAAGTTGAGGAAATTGTTAGTGAGATGATTCAGAGGCAAGAATATTGCACGGACTTTGTGCAAATTGGTGTAAAGATCTTTGGTAGGCCACTGAAAATTCATCATAACTGAGTGGAAAACTTCCTGCGACTGTCAGTCACTTGGTCAATGTGACATTGAGGCAGAATCTCAAACACTCACAATTCTGTTCTCAACAGCACCATGCCTTGATGCTTTAAAAATATTCTTGCAGTGTATTTTTGGGAAAGACTTTAATCTAGACTTGATGATACAACCATACCTATGATGACATACTCTGCTATCAGTCTCAGTTTTAGTCTTTCCATGTTCTGCAGCAATCATTCTGCTACAAGGTACTGTTTGTAAGTCACAGACGTCCATGAGGGAAGTGGCAGAAATCACTCTTTCTCTTTAGAAGTATTTTTTCATGCAGAAGTGGGAGGACAGAAAACAGATTGAAATCTAAACATAAAATTTTCCAGTAGTGCCACGGCCAAGAATCAGAAAAATATACTCTTTCCATGCAGTCATATACTAACCCCCACGGAGTCTAACTTTGGGAAAGCTTAACATAAGCATTAGCTTTAAAAACCAGTACAGGTGCAAAAGGCCACTAAGGTAAAGCATAAACCTATTTGAGGAATGCACCGATTAGGAATGAAGGCAAAGTTGAGCAGTTTTAATCTCAAAACTGGCATTCATTGCAACACAATAGGACTCTTACTCATTTAAAAGGAGACTGTTTCTAACATTATCACAATTATAGATTAAGTCTAATTTTTAGAATTTTAATTGAATTAATAAGTTAATAAGCTGTGTCACCTAATCCTCTAATTTAACTTCTCTAAAAGATTACTTTTCAAAAATATAACCACAGCCATTAAGGTAATGAAATTTTACAAATATTCAATTATATTACTGGTTATACATAGCATATGTTAAATAGAAAATATCCTGTGGAATACTGAATGCTTCATTTGCTCAGGTGTTATTTTAGGGGCTACTTCTTGAGAACAATGGCAAAAGATGCACTTGCCAAGAAACTGTTCCACAGACACAAGCATCAAAAGAGATAATGAGAAGAGTACAATGCAGCAAATTAGGAGACTCACTAGCATCATTCCACAGTTTTATCATCATCATCAATATCATAAAAGATGTTGCCTCTAATGACAGCAGAAATGCTAGACAAAAGTTTCACAGAAGTAGGGTGGGAAAAATTTGATTACTAGGTACTGATTCCAATGGATTTTAACCTTTTATCTCTAACACACAAGATTTTTTTCCCTCCTAATGCTTCAATACCTTCATCAACTATTACGAAAAATTGCCTTTTTCCTACCAAAGGAATTTCACATGATTGTCAATAAAACTTCAGTAAATAAATCTTATTAAAAATCCAGTGTTTGAGAACATTTAGGAGAAAAAGCAATACATGTCCATTAAATGAACATAAAGTTTGTTTCAATTACCATCTCTTTTATGTTTTACTTTACAGTAAATGAAATCTAATTTTACTTCTCAAAGGGTATGTAAATTAGTACATTTTGGTGCCATCTAAATATAATAATTATAACAAATAACTTTTCTTCATTATGATTCATACATAATTATCAATTATTATGTATTTCTCAGTACTTAAGAGTGTGTTTGCATTCTCCAGTAAAAGCTATGCTAAGTTGTATGACAGTATTCAGTATGTATCTCAATATTTTAAGATACAGAACTGCTTATTTAGAGTTGCCTAAGGAAGAGCTTTATTATATAATAATTCAATCATGTTAGCTATGTTGCCCTGTGTCATCTCCCATTAGTTTACAGGTTCAAAAAATTAGACTTCTTTCTTGGTTTTCTTCTTCCCCATCAGTATCCAGACAAAGCAGTGTTTCTTAAGTGTACTTTTCCATAAATCAGTTCAGAGCTCTTTAATCTTATCTATATTTTTCAGTAGTGTCTAGTTTTGAGACATGGCCCTGTGGCACTCTAAAATACTAAATTAAAACAAAAATACTCAACAATATAGATACTATCCTACTCCCTATCTTGTCCAGTACATCATCATCAAACAGTGCCTCAGGGGAAGGTACACCAAGACAGACATGATAAAGTGCTTCAGAAAAGCTCTTTAATCTGCTCTCTACATAAAAATCTGAAGGGTTTTTTTTCTTCTTATTTTTTTCCCTCAAGAAGACAACATCATTATCAAACTTTATAAACTGTCTCTTAATCTAATTTGGTCTAATTTGATCTCTGCTTCTCACCAAATTCCTGTCACCCAGCTGCTCTGTAAGCTGATCATTTTAAAGACACTCATCTCCAACAGCAGCTTATACTAGGGAAGAAAAAGAAAGTTGTGAGCAAAGACAAAGAGTTAAAAACAATTGAAAATATATAAAAGATTCAAAAATGGTTTCATCACCAGCTTCAGTTTTCTATATGAACACTGTGACTGGGAGCAAACACATTACTTCTGGTACTCAATGTTTCTCCATGATTTTTTCATCCTGTCTTCTCTGATCAATAAAGCTACTGAATCCCAGTAGGAAAATTCAGGTTATAAAGTTCTCTATGTTATGTAAAACATAATAAAAATATATGCTGTAAATATACTTAGCAGATATTTCTAGTTCAAATCTTCCACCAGAGATAACAAAGAAGAATCTCTCTTTCAAAATAACTTTCATTCCTCTGAAAATAACTCATCTCCACTACATTTAAGAAGGAGGACCTTCTACTTACCGCAAACAAAATGCACTGTTCCGAGGGATGGTAATTTGAATCTATTACAAGTCAGTAGCTGCTAAGGGTTGCCTTTATATTTGCAACAATTAACATTTAGTTTCCATTTTAAAAGAGTATTTCTTGGCAGATTCTTGATGGGGTTTTTTTTTACAAGTTTATGTTCTTCTCTTGACATCATTCAGGGAAAGAAAAAGTCTGATACAAGTAACACCTTTGTTAAATGACATGTAAAAATTAAATTTGTAGATTCTACAATTGTTTGTCAATGCTCAAAAACATCAATTTACATCAAAAGAGCAACTGGCATAATTTCAGAATGAGGATATTCTCCATATCCTGCACTGGACAACAAGGTTGCTTAAGTTCCAAACCGAGCCTTTCCCATAGGACCACAATTGATGCTACAGAAGAAGAACCATAGGTCATGATAAACAGTTCTTATCTGAAGTGCAGGGAACCTTCAGGTGATTGCAACAGGAAGACATAGGAGGACTTAAATTAGTAACTTATTGATGTTTATGTAAACACAAGGCTTATTTGATAAACAACACACTTATGCCTTTAGGAATACATAAACTTAACATAAGGAAATGGATCCACTACGTAAGTACTACATCTGTGCTACTGTTTATTTATGAACAAATAATACTTAATAAAACAATGCTCTACAATGTGGTCTTCTGGCAGAGCTCTGCACTGACAGACAAGATTCTTAAATCCAATTCCAAGCTTTCAGCCTGTAGATTTTGAAGTGTTTCTGTGAAGAGTTTAATAATTTCAAGAAGAATTTACTGAATTACAGTGGGAAAAATTGAGTCAATTCTTAAGATTTCAGTAAGAACTACAGAGAACACTACCATAACATATACTTCAGGTTTTTGGGATAGGCTTTTTCTTCTTTTGGGGAGGTTTATTTTTTTGTTTTGTGTATGTTGGGTTTTGGTGGTTTTGTTTTGGTTGTTTGGCTAGTTTGTGGGTTTTCTTCCTTTAAATACAAAGGGATGCCCTCTTATCAGTTTATGAAGTTGCAAGAAAAGCATTTGAAGATTATTTTCTCATTTTCTAGGCATTGCACTAATATGCACCATTTCAGCCTCCTAAAGTTCTATGCATCACTCTCTTTAGAGAGTGTAAGAGCATCAAAATTGGTTTTAATTATGTCTTTTAAGCACCTCCTCTATAATTTTGTAAGACAACTGATGATTCAGATGCTCAAGGAAGCACCAGCTTTAATGCTGTGACAGACTTCTTCTAACTTCTCTGTTACAAACACTGAAAAAGCACATTATTTGATAATATCATGGTCAGTATCCACACATCACTTGTGGTAAAATCCCCATATCCCACATCCACGTGACAGGTGACTAAAATGTCAATTAATGTTTGTTACTTTTGCTATGTTTGCATCTGAATGCCAGCCTAAAAATATTATAGGGAGTGGAGGTTACTTAAGCAGAAATCAAAGACAAAACTAACACTTTTTGCTACCAGAGTCAAAGAGGGACTTTTATTCAAAAGATTTGCTTTTAGCAGTTTCATCCCCACATCCTTGGCTGGCAAAGAGAGATAACAAATGTTAAAGACATACTGTCTTCAGATGGCAACAAAGAACCACCCATTAAACAGATCGTTTTACACTTCTTAATAATTTATTAGCACATTTATTTAAAACTGCTTATGGTCACATGTCCCACAGGATAGCTGGGAGGTACCCTATTTTGTTAGGCAAACATAATTTACTTTTCCATAACTTCCACACTATATGTTTACAATGACTTCCACATATATATTACATATATCTTATCACGATCCTAGTATCAGAGCATTGCAACCTCAAAATGAGAAAACTTATCAAAATAACCCTGTCATCCCATATAAACACACCCCAATCCAATAAGTCAGCACATCACCACACATTACTGCATTGTTAGTTAAGTAGCAAAACACAAACATGCTCTTCCTTGCCAAACGTTCACCATTCCACTGCTGACATAACAACTACCAAAAGACCCCAAACCAATTCATCTTTGGGCTCAATTCTGTCCTAAAATCCATGGATTAGCAATAAACAATCTGCTACAGGATGCAGTTCTCAAGTAAGGTTTTATCCATATAATTTTCAATCAACAACATGATTTATCACTGCAATCAGCAGGCCAAGAAGAGCCACCATCCAAAAGGTTAGTGTGATCAAAAAGTTAACATGAATGTACTAAAGAATTGTTAACACATCTGATCTGATCAATCTAATGCTTTGTACTGTAAAGGCTTTTGAAGAAGTTAGTGTCCATTTTCAACAGTTTTTACTAACTTAAAAGATGTACAACTTTGCCATGATTACAAAAATGTAGCACTCGCATCTGCCCTTCAATATTTTAAGCCTCAGTTGATACCAACTTTGTATTCATAATTAATGTGCCATGATTTCAGAAAGCAGAAAATGAGAATGCTTTCTTCTGAATTGTTATGTGTTCAAAAAACAAAATGTGCAATGATTTTGTAGTAGCACAACAATAGAGTTTACCTTACAGGAGGCTTTCTAACTGACAATTAAAGCAATCTAGAGTCCTTGTACCTCAGAGATCAAAAACCATAAAACCCAAAACACCAGCCCAAAACCTTCTTTGGCATAACTTTAGCAAACTAATGAGAGATATGAGCACTAGTTTAAAAGAAAACCCCAAAAAAAAAGACCTTGAGCCTGGATTCTTGTTAACATCATTACAGTAATATTCTATAACAGTAGCAAGAAGAGGAAAATTACTACGAATTAACAACAACAATTCCTATATTTAATGTTATTTAAAAATCAAAGTGTTACCTAAGGCAATTACCTTGCAGCCTTTTAATATCTACAGGGAAAAGCCTAAGGGAAAATAATTGACTTTGCTAATTTTACCCTTGGCAATTATAAAATAGCTCTGCATTTCATTACGACTACAGAATTTCACGTCTAATTGTCAGCCCCGAGAGAAGCAGAGAGATAAATGCATCATACACAAGCTCACAAGAATTTAACAGACAATAAAATTATCCTGGTAGCACTGAGTTCAGTTATGTTAAAACCCCCTTTAATTTAAATTCTGGTCTACACAATAGCCATGCATGTCTATGGAGGTTATGGCTACCATGGTCAGTACCATGCATGATAAAATGCTGCTCATTTCATTAGCCAATTTGCTAAATGCCAGCAAAAAAAGCAGTACTGTGATTTTTACTTTTTACATCAAAGAACACAAAACATTATGAAGGAAAAATCCACAGTTATTTCACACTGCTAAAAAACAGATGCCAGATTTGAAAATTCATCATTTACAAAAGAATAAATACAGTATGTTTAAATCATTGCACCTGTCAAGAGATTTCTATAGCTTGTATTTCAATTTTTCTAACTTTGCTAGTAGGGTTAGACGTATGAAAAAGAATAATTTACTAAGTCAATCAGTTTCCATAATGGCATCCCACTTATCGTATGTAGAAGCTATGAAAGTATTTAGATGTCAGAAAAATGAAAAAAAGTGCTAAAATGTTTTGGCAGAATTTTCCAACATGCAGTATAATGATTGCTTTAAAAAAAAAGTATTTCTTTGCACTTGTGCTTCATTTCACTGTAGGCTTGTTTCCTGGCAAGTCTTCAGGGATCATACATTCCGGCTGCAATACTTAATGATGTATTAAATGCAAAGTAATAGTTGCTACAGTTTGTAAAAGTTTCCTCTTATGTTGAAACAGAAAACTGATGTAGGGTTAAATCTTTTGGTCCGTCCTGAGAAATTCGCAGGGTACTAAAAAAAATGAACCGATACAAATTAATAATAATTACTAAAATCAATTACACCCCATTTTGATTATGGTGTGCACTATTTAAACTTTTTTCCTAATACTTACTACAAGTTAGCACCATAATGATGTAACCCACTATTCCAGTAGATTGACATTTAATTTTCTGCCTCTTCTCTGGAATCTCAGCTCTGTGTTAGAAAATGACACCACTTCTGAGAGAAACTGTCATACCCATGATCAAAGGAGCACAGAAATACTCAACTACCACAAGGAGATTTAGCATGAGAATCTAAAAAAATAGACTACTTAGGCTGACAATTACAACTACACTGATTATTGACAATTGCACATGACAAACATTTATTTTACATTACAACATAGCAGCAATCTTCAAATGTATGAAAAGCACCTCTGCAAAATGTACTGTTTCCTGTTTCCATTGGAATGGCACACTTAGCTCTTCAGCCATA
Organism: Ploceus nigricollis; assembly: GCA_013399945.1. Taxonomy (NCBI): domain Eukaryota; kingdom Metazoa; phylum Chordata; class Aves; order Passeriformes; family Ploceidae; genus Ploceus; species Ploceus nigricollis. The sequence continues at coordinate 897,764 of VXBC01010429.1, read as the reverse complement.
CATGCAGTTAGGTGTTACACTAGGTTGGCACATGGATGCCCAGGAATCCCTCTCCACCACTGGAGGTTTTAAGAACAAGCTAGATAAATGTGGGTCAAGGATGATTTTGTGTAGCTGATCCTATCTGGCGAAAAGAAGAACCGACTAGAGAGAGGATCTCAATGTCTCCATCAGTCTCATTTTCTAAGATAATACATATGCACAACTTGTTCCTCATCAAAAACATCTCCCTATAAAGTTTCAAATTGTTTGGCTAAGCAGTTGGATTGCAGCTGTCCTTTAGAAGCCAGTATATCCACATTAGTAGGGCAATCCAATATTCAGGCACATCCAAATCCCTAACAATATTAAAAGCAAAAAGTCACCTGAGACAAAGCAGTAAAGCCTTTTGCTCCCCAAATTATCTAAGATGGAAAACCTTTCACAAAACACAAAGTAAAAGAAAATAACGCATCAAACATGTCTTCAGCTGGGAGTTTACCAGAGGTGTTGTAGCCTGACATGTCATGAAGATGCCACTGCATATGCCTTAAATTCACCAACTGACTACCTACCCATTACTACAGTGCTTCAGAATGTATACTAAAGACATCATCACAGTAATTCCACAGGAGACTGTTAAACATGTTCACAGCAGCAGCAGCCTGCCAAATTTACAGCTATAACGGTAAGCATGCTGATTTTTAAATGATGCTCCACATATACATACATAACTGCTGATTTTTTAGGGGGCCTCTCTTTCAAAATACTTGCCAATATTTACTTGCTTTGGCAGTAGAGGGTTTTTTTCTTTTTACCTTGGTATTCTGCAACTGTGCAAGGCTTGTGCAAGCATTTGCTAGAAGAAAATCTCCACTCAAAACAGCCATTTTATTCCCAAACTGCATATCCTTCAGTGGGCCATCGCAGGACTTGAGCTCACCAATGTTTACTATGCCACGATGCACCAGAAAGGCAGTATGGATCAGCTCCGTAATCTCAGCCAGACTTCTTTGACTGAAAGGAAAAAAAAAAAAAGCACAATTACGTTTGATGCTATGAATAGAACAGAGATTCTTAGTGCAAATAACCAAACAACCACATGTGCTAAACAGGTATTTTATTAATTATCATGTAGCTCTTCTATGTACTTCTAGAAGGCACAGCCAGGAGGTGTTAAACAGAGAACTGTCACTAAGTATTTCCAGGCAAACCACAGGTACCACAGGCTCCACTTGGGAGAATGCTGCCCTTTGTTTAAATTCTTTCACAAAATAAAGCAAAATAATCAATATAGTCCTCATGGTGCTTTCTTTTTTCTGTTTTGCCTACCAGAAGCTTGAGGGACACTGACATGAAGAAAATGCCAAGCAGAAAGCAATGATGGAAAGAAACAAAGGACATATCAGCAGGGGAGTCCTGAGCAAGCCAATCCAAACAATGTAAGAATGCTGCAGTCAATGACTGCTCAAATTAGAGTTATATTAATAACAGAATACCTTGCAGTTCAATACTACCAAAGGGGATGGGTTCAGGCAGGAGAGGAAAAACAGCTGAACGTTTTAGAACTGTGTACTAATGATATTTCACTGGTGGTTTTAGTCAGAAGCAGCAAAGGTGACTGTCTAGCAAAGGGGCCAATTTCATTGAATAGGTTTACAAATCACTTCTTACTCCAACACATAGCGTAATACATTCTGGGTTTAGGGGTTGCAAAACCCTACGAGAGGCTTGCCAGAGAGGTTATTCCATAGAGGCTTGCTCTCTATTTTAATTTTTTGGAAAAGGCAAGAAAAGAGTCAGTAGCACAGCCCTCTCCTCCCCCTGCCCTTCCACAATTCAACCCTGTAGCCCTCAACAGTGGCTGTCACTCTAAGAAGTCCAGAGATGTCACCTTAGCTCAGAACGACAATGGGGTGTTAAACAGACATAATAACTGAGCAGGGGCAAAGGGAGGGGGAAACAGAGCAATGCACTGGAGCATCCTTTTAATGCTAGATAGACACAGGACTCATTCTTACAAAATCTTCAGCACATTCACATCTTCTCTGATTCAAGCAGTTCCTTTTCTGCCATGGAGATTTCACATGTGAGCAAAATGCAATCCAATGCTCTCAACTAAACAGATGACTAAAGGCCTTAAAGTTCTAATTAATTACAACATAGTACAAAGGCATGTTATGTTCTCTGTGCTTATTCAGAAGTGTCCAAGCACTGATTCATTGAGTAACCAAACTGATCCACACCTTCACATACAAAGATACCTGCTGGTACATGCTCAGGTTAGATTCTGCCTCAGTACTAGCACAGTGCTGAGCAAATTAATTTTGTTTCCTCTGGACAGTGCACACGTGTTCCAACTGCCCCAAACCATATTAATCTAAAGTAACCTTCTGCCCCAAATATATGTGACCTCTGAACAGTCCCAGCAGCGACTGTTTCAGGGCAGTGGTCAGTGCCAATTAGTAAGAGAGAAGAGATGGGACGGTCGCATGGCCTGGGCAGCACAAAAAAGGCAGAAGAGCTGGAGGGAGAGGATAAATAGAGGTTCCTCATTTATTTTGCCATGCACAAAAAACCGAAGCTGTTCTAAAAACTGCCTTTATAATTCACAAATCGTTGGCTCCATGCAGACAAAAACAGTTCAAAAACCAAACAATCATTCTCCATGTAGACAATAAATCTGAAGGTTGAGGCTACTTTTCAAAGATGTGAGGGAGAAACTCACACAACCCAGTCGCAGTATTGTGATCACGCTTGGCTCGGCTCTAACAAAGGGTTAATAAATTTTCAAGCTCGGAGAAAAAGACTAACAAGACATCCCGATGCTCCTGCTGTCATTGTCAGGGCAGCCCTTGGAGGAAATGTCCGTATCAATTCGGTTTATCAGATGGACAGCTGATCAACATTAAACAGACTTGCTCTGGGCAGATTGAGCCGAGCTACCTGTTATGAATAGCAATGAGAGCCCTCTGCTCCCCGCTGCCGCGCTCTGCCTTTCTGACTGCCGCAGATCCCAGGACATATGGGGATCCCTAGTGACGAGCACATAAAGCTGCAGCTAACTCAGGCGACGGCTCATTTCCCCCAGCTGAAAGCAGGCATTAATATCCTGAGGAGACCAGGCCCGCCTCTGTGACCCTCAACTATTGAAGCAAAACAACGACTGTCCTATTTCTTCATTTAATAAGCTCTTAATGAAGGAAATCAAAATCCCCTCTTTGACTTCAGCATCGCTCTTCATGAAAAGGTTACACAAATACATCAGTGTCATGCTTTCCACATGCTCAGGATCTGGATGTTTTCATTTCTTTTTCTATAATCCGTTTGTTCTTCAAATAGTATTCACATTATTTGTGCTAACAAGAATCATATTAGGCAGATAATCTATGTCTAATTCTGATCTTACATACTGCATTTCCACTCTCTCTCCCTAGCAGACTAAAAATACAAGAATCAATGCTATCGCAGAAATCCCAGGCAATGCATTTTTTAATGCTTTTTGTGATAATCCGTAGAATACCCAGGCACAATAACAAGTGCACAATTGCCACAGATACAGGAGGATCCTTGACATGACTTTGTAAAGACCAGTATCCAACAAATAAACACTGCTGTTATGAAGTTGCTGCTAAATGGCTGAAAAAATACTACACACAGCTTTCTCCATCTGAATACAATTCAGTGATTAAATAATTTCATATTTGAAAGCAGCCAATCCCAACATACAAAAAACCCAATGTTTTAGCAATACAGGACTTAGAAAGAGGGCAATGGGATGACAAACTCTGACTGCCTCCATCCTGTTTTCACTCCAGAGCCTGCAGTCACAAAAAAAAGAAGTGGCTGCTGCAAGAATTACTTACCTTGGTACAAGGTAGTACTAAGAAAACAGTCAACATTTCTAAACACACAAAGTTCCTAAATGGAAGCGTGCTAAGAATCAGGAAAGCTTTATCACCAAATGCTAACACACTTCCACGCCTTTCACCTCTGAAGCAAGAAGTCCCTGCAAACCACCACCAAAGTTCCTAATTTCAAGTCCTACTCTAAAAAGAAATACTAGGATTCTGTAAAACATATGATAAAAGAGATATATTAAATAGTACAGTTGTATTGAACTTGAGTTAGTACACCTTTCATTATCAGCTAACCATCAGAACTACACCGGGCTTCTCAAGGGATGACAGGCTATGCAAAGAAATATTTAATAATTTAAAATGTCATTTTTAGGCATAATATTTCACAGAAACGGGCCAAAGACTTAAATTAGCCACTAAAAACCATATTTGAAAAATTTTGAGGCAAATACAATGAACAAAGATAATGAAACTGATAGATCAAAAATTCTTTAAGAACTCTTATCACTGAAGCTTTGAATTAAAGTGACTAACAGTACACACTCAAGATTTGAACACTTTCTTTGTGACTGTCAATTCAATAGTTTCCCTTCAATACAAAAAGGATTGATTTGGATGAAAAGCCTTACATTCAGGACTTTAAAAAAAAATTTAAAAGTATCAGCATCTATTCCATTTCAGTGACAACTATAATAATCTTTATATACACATAACTATGAATTTGAAATAAAAAGAAATTGTGTCTTTAATGGAAAATTACATATGAAAAAGCATTAGCTAAAGAATTAAAGTAATTATTTCAGGTACTGACTATATATTTGGGCAGCATTTGGTATCTGATTTTACATTTTTTGAACAGTGAACAGAAAGAGAAGTTCAATGAAGACAAGAAGGTGCTTAAACTACATTCAAGTTGATCCTATATGCTCTGGGTACTAGCTGGTGCTGCACCAAGATAGTTCACTTAGTTACAGTAAGAAAGGGCAGTGATTTTTACAGTTCTTTTTCCCATTCACCTGTCAAAGTCAATGTCATGGTTAATAAACCATGATTAGAAGAACAATGGATAGTGAGTAACAAATAGCATCAGAGTGATGGAAAGTCTCATTCCCATCTTCTGTATATAGTCTCTTTTATAAGAAATCAAATGGCAAGGGGGCAGGTGATTAGGCCAGTCAACATGTATGGCAGATGCTGTGATTTCACTAACAGGGAAAATTGTCAGGGTAAAGCAGCAGATTTGAGCAGAGTGCCAAATATTCACTATATTACCATGACTCATGTATCTGTTAACAAGCAGAAAACATCTACCAACTCCTATCCTCTAACATGGTTAGAGACCAAGACCTCTCTGGTTCCTAAGACGTTCCTCTCTTGGTCCTAAGACGTACGAGTGTCTTTCACCTGAGGGATAAATCAAGTTGAAAGACATCAGGTCTATAAAGTTTGTTGAATATGCTGTTCTATTGCATTCCTAACAAACAGTTTATTTTTAAACTGGCTACATATACTACCTCTTTCATCTTCTTCCCTTCCTAGTATCACAAAGTTTTTGAAGTAAAATTTCTACCAATGTTCCTCCATGTATTTTTCTTAATTTATTTTTGAAAAGATCTTACATTTTCACTCTCTGTCACCCCCACCACTGATTATTGCTTAGGTTCTTTTCCATAACTTGTCTTAGTAAGATCTTCCCTCAGCCCATTATAGGATTCGAAAATGCTTTCTGATTTTTAGCGGGCAGACATTCACTTGAACTTGGCAAGCCAGTTTCCCTAAGCATTGTAGGTGTTTGGCAGTGGAGAGTGAAAAGCCTGACTGGAAGTCAGGGTCCTGTTCCCTTCCTTAGTGCAGGAATTTTGAAGAAGGGTTTTCGCAGGTCTTGGCTTCATTGTTAGGGCTACCACAGAACAACCAATTCCTACTTTGTACTCCAGACAGCAACACGCAAGTGAACCAGCTTGTATCAGCTTCTGACTAGTGCCACTGATGTGCCAACACGGCCACCACTGTGTCACCACAGCATAGCCAGGAGCCCTCCAGCCTGGGAGCCAGCTACCCGTACCAGACTGCAAGAATCCACACTTGCGTCATCATCCTCAGCAAAACGAAGCCCTAACTGCTGAACTTGTGTCTGGCTTCATCCTATAATCAGCATCAGTGGCCAAAGAACAGTTATCACAACCTACACCACATTGTCCTTGGGTTGGGTGGCCTCATCATGGCAACTCCCCTTTCAAGTCACATAGCCTAAAAGAAAAATAATCCCAGCCTGGAAACAAAAGCATCAGTTATGGAAAATAGGTGAGAATCTAGACAAAGACCTGGTAAGGATCACTACCTCAAGCTCAGTTTAAAAGGAAAAAGTGTTAATCTGAAAAGCCAGAAGGAAAATACCACCAGAATCACTAAGTCAAACTGATGTTTTCCAGTTTCCAGAGGCAGGCACGCAGGCTGGGACCAATAAAGAAGGGACTATCAAGAGGAAATCTGCTCAGTAAGAAGTAGCTAGCTAGTGCAAGATCCAGAAACCAGTGACAATGCAGCTGTGTGAACAATGAGGAGCAGGCGGGCTGCGCTGACATGGTTAAGAATCCAGATACACTTGCTGTACAGACAAATCTTGTCATGTTGGGACTTCATTAGCAAGAAGGATACAAAGGACATTCTGCAAGGGACAGGTATTAAAAGAACAGTAAGATGTGGTGGCAGGCCTAGGTATGTTTTTTAATCCCCACAAACCAGGACATGTGAAACTTAAATAGCTTTGGATCTTATTTCAGTTATTACAGATTTCATAAGCACTAGAAACTGTTAAAAAGGGAGATATCAATTACTTTTCCTGTTCTCAGAGATCCTTCCTACACTGCTAGAGAAGAAACAGACTTGAGACATGAGCCAGTACTTACATAAGTATTGTTAAAAAAAAATAGCTTTACAGCTTAGGTTTTATGGCTTTTTTATTTTTTAAAGGAAGGATGACTAGCTTAACCTAACTGATCAAACCAAAGGAAAAACCATGAGTGCTCACCTTAAGATAGAAAGAAAAAATTAGTAAGTTATCTGGAAGAAGACTTCTTGGATTACTTGAACATTGATGCCAAAAATCAATAATAAAATTTAGAGCTACTAATTTATAAGCATATTGTCAAACTTATAAAATCACATATCATAATCACATTTTTAAATCAGTGATTTTCCCTATGGGAAGAGTCACATTTCCAAAATGAAGTAAAGCTGTCAAATGCAATATTGTGCTTTTATAAAGCAATTATCAAGATTTAAACTTCTAATAAAAGGCAGGTTGAAATTCCAGTTGGTATCTGCTACAGACTATATAAACAGCTATGTAGACTATATTAAGTACTTCATCAAGTAATAGCATGAGCTAAGATGTTTACTTCTTCAAAGACCTATTTCTCTCATTTTGTAAATAATGATGCAGACATTCAGTGTTCAGTATGCTCATGCAATAATGTATATTGGCAATATGTAGGTATATTGACAATATACTGACACTAGGTTGAATTTCTAAAAGGAATTTTGCTAGCTCAAGAAATGTTGCATTTAACCTGAATTCTCTACAGTAAAGATTCAATTTGCTACAAAGACCTCATATCAGAAAAATTTAGGTACAAGTGAAATGCGAGTTCAATACATATGTTACATGAAAACAATATAATCTAAATCTGTATACAAACATTCTTTATAAATATGACAGATAATATTCACAGGCATATAATATAGATGAGTAATATTTTCAATGATAAAACAAGCTGAATCAGTTAGATAAATTAAAAAGAAAAATGTGAATACTTTTTGGAAACTCCTTATGAATATTTCGCTATATGACCAAAGAGCCACAAATCCCCAATTAAAAAGACTAAGCTGATTAAAAACTAAAACAAGAAGCAAAAAAATTGTGGTTTAGTCAAAGCTGAATCAGGTATAATTCCTTCCCTATCTATCTTAAACACACTGAAAAACTGATAGGAACAAACACAAACCAGAGAAACTAGGCAAGGAAGAAAATTGACAAAGGACTGGATGAGAAAATGCAGAGATGGAGAGGGAGCTGAGCAACGGCAATTTAAAAATGGATATACTAAAAAAGCCTCAAAACCAAGAACAACTTTAAGAATTGCATTGGTCCATTATGTAAGGTTAGGCAGAAACAAAACTGCATAAAGGCAAGGCACGGTAGTGCCATTGAAGGTAACACCTGATGAACACCCATTGTACAAATATTAACATTTATTAAAGCTGGGGGAATCCTATGTTTTGTAAGACAGCCAATATGACTACCAGAATGATATCTCTTAGTTACTCATATATGAATGAACAGCGAAGGCAAGGAAAGGCAACTTTTCAGATAATAAACAGAAGATGACTAGATTTAGCAGCATATGTTGGTCCCTCTATCTGAAAACTCACCATTGGCCAGAAGCCCATTTTCCTTTAAGGAGGTATAAATACTTTCAGCACTGAGATTTACAAAGGCATTTATTTCAGCCACCTTTGTCAGGAGAAACACCAAAACCAGAGCCATTCAGCCCATTAGAGTTACTTCCCATGCCCAGTGCAGGAGCACACAAAGCAACCATCAGGCAGGGAACCCGTTCTATTATGGCAGGTATATTAATTCTGTCTTACAGTGCACAGAAAATAAATATTTCAAAATGTATTTGAAGCAAGTTCTGCAAGAGGAAACAACCTACATTCAAGATTCATATCTGTCTTCACATATTTAGGTATCCACACTGGTAATGCAGTACTAACCTGGGAATAAATACAAATATTCCCACTAAGAACAGGAGATAAAGAAAAACAGAGACCTTCTACAAAATTATTTTATGGATATAAGGGTGTGTATTTTACATAAGTATACATATTTTATTTAATTACAGTTTTCCATATAACCATTAGGAGGTTCTAGTCATGCAAGTCACATTTATTAAAGCCAGCATGTCAAATAAGAGTTGACAATTACAGGCTATATCAATACACATTATGCCAGATGGTAATGAGCCATACACAGAGGGCCAGCCATCCAAAATAATCACACCATTTTCCACAGAAATGTTGAAGAGGTTATGGTTTATTACACAGTGCTCATTAGATATACAGTGGCAGCATTAGCAATTTTTCCTTCATTTGTGTCTCATTTAAGACTCTGCCCCCACAAGCCCATTCAAATTAGTACACAAGGTTAAAATCATTATGGTCAGTGGGAGAAAAAAAATTAAGTTTTATTTTTATTTTACAGTAATGGTAGATCAAAGGTCCCTGAAATCTATTATTCTCTCAATTATTACCTAACACAGGATATTAAAAGGAATGAAATTCACTTTCATTTGCTGTGAAGAAAGATAACCGATTTTAAATGGGTAAACTTGGTACTTCTTAATTATTAGCTTTAAGTGAAAACAACAGTTAGATTGTGACACAAAGTGACAAAAGTCAGAAAACTAAAAGTTGAAATTGAACTTTCAGCCTTGGCTTTGAACTTTCTCATCTGCTTTTCAATCTGCTGCTTTAACAGCACGGAAATATTTAAGTGTCCAAAAGGCAACTCATCCTTCAGAGCAGGTGGAAAAAGCAGTTGTCTCAAATAACTAGAGTGTCATCTCTGAGAAAACACCTATAAGATGATTTAAAGTACCTTTCTAGTCAGCTGCATATGTTGACTTCCAGTTAGAAAATTACAGTTGGAGACATTTATTTTCCTGTCTTTTTGTGTTTATAGATGGTATGGGGGAGAAAAGATGTAACAAGGCAAAAGTGAAAACTTGTCAGCACAAGCAAGAATATGTTTATTGCTTAAAAACATGCCAATGTCCCCCATACTTCAAGTGACAGCCAGCATTTGGAAGTCATAAAACTGTGAAAGAGAGGAAGAACTTAAGTACTGGACATGCCACCTGACAACCCGACTGCAGAGAATTGTCTTTCCAGTCCAAGCTCCTCTTTTGAAGCATGCAGTGCATCACTCGGAAATCTGGGTCTCCCATCAGGCAGCCACCCAGCTCTCAAGGCCAGGGCATCCTCACACCTCCTTCTTTGGCCACTCCTGCCGAGTTACTCTGCTGTTACACAAAACCTTGAATTATTCATTCAGCCAGATGGCAAAAGAGTGAAAAAAGTCAGTACGCAGGAGATTATGGGAGAGAAAGGTGAGACACCTGGACACCAGATCCCGCTCCACTAAGTTAGTTACCAGGACGGAAACAACATTACAAACTTAGGCATTCCTGACCTAGATGTCCTATCTCCCTGTGTTTAGAGAAATTTTCTGAAAATTCAGAGCAGTACTTTTACATCCTTCCAAATTCTCGAGAAGCCAAACCTAGACTTCTTGCATCCTCAGTGAATGCTTAGCCAGTGGCTAAAGAACATAAACCAATGTTAATGGCACATCTCCAGTCTGACAATCCACTTACAAAATTTCTTAGTTAAACTGACCAACAAATTTTATCTGTGTTTTGGAATTGTTTGAAAGACAAAAAGCAAATTTTATTTAATAGGGTCTTAGAAAAAATGTTCACAAAATTAAAAAGAATTCCATTAATTCCAGGCAATGCTAGTCTTATGACAACTGAACAGGTACTCTGGTAAGAAAAAACTGTTTACTGCATTTAGTTAACAACAATATTTTGCAAAAAGGTCATCCTACCACCTGCCCTTTGTACAACTCATTTTATTACTGACAAAACCACTTACCCTAACAAGGTGGCACTTCTGCAGTCAGATACCAAGCAAATATGAAACTTGTGCAATGTGAAACAAATGCAAGCCCTGATTCATTACACAACTCGAAGGGCATCAGGCTAATTTAGAGGTCTAAACAGAACATAGAAAACATCATACAGAAGTTTTATAGCGTTATTTCCATGCTAAGTTTCTAGACAATTCAGACTAAGTTTAAATTCTGCAATATTAATTGAAAAATGAACACCACCAACCAATTCCAAAAAAAAACTGCTCACAAGAAAGCCCACCTCTGCACAACTGCAACTGGTTTAGAAACAACAAAACAACTGTTTTGTTAAAACTGTTTCCTTAAAACAAATTTATTTTATTTCTAGTAGTCAAAGATAAAAATAAGACATTTAAAACTGATGGGGTGAAAGAAGAGCAAGCCAAGAGAAGAGTTTACAATGGAGTTAGCATGAAGGCCTTCCTTGTGCCTTATGGAAGGTGAGCAAGTTTTTGTTATTGGAAACAAGAGTCAAAAAATGGCAAGATATGAGGTGATCGAAAGCTTTGGCAACAGCTGCTGTAGCATGGCATTGGGAAAATGTGAGGGTAGGATACATGATGCAAAGATAGACAGTAAGACTCAGAACTAAACATATGTTGACCAAAACCCTCGAAAGATGAGGTATGACCCAAAGGATTCATTTGTAGACTGGATGACCTTGCTGTCACCACAGCAGAAATCAAAAGGAACATGATGATGGAGAAAATCACATATTTTGTTATGGAAATGACCATCGCTCCTTCCCATATGATGGCAGCATGTGTCAGTCAGACTGCTTGTGGGCAACACCCAGGATGCCCATCCATCCAGGATTACCCCTATTTGCTCTATAGCCAGTCAACAACATGTATCCTCCAATTACATCCCACGCATCTATTCCATAAGAAATTTCACATCATGGTTTAAAAATAGTTTCAACTACTCTGTGGTTCATTTAGTCAAAATATTTAAATACCTGCACTAAAACCAACTAAAAAGATATGAAGGGAAATAAAAGGTCTCACAGGTAAGTGCAAGAAACAGGCTACTAAAAATTAACTTTATGAACACACTTTTTCCTACATTTTATTAGTTGCTTCTCAGCCCTGCAAGACTGAAGCATGTCTATAATTTTATTTGCAATGACTATGGGAGACAGTTGGAACCATTGTTAACAGAAACTCCCATTCCTGTGCACTGTCAGCTATTCTGAGACTGCCAGCTTGACTTATTACTTCCAGTTTTTCTCTGAAATCTCTCTGAAGAGTTTGTCTGTAATTGTATTCAATGTAGCTGAAAGATAAGGTGCACTAACCTTGACATTAAATCTCTAGTACTAATGACATCTGAAATACATGGAACCTTTTTATGTGAGAGCAAAAAGAAGGTAACCTTTTTTATGCCATGAAGAATGAACACTTGATAAATGAGCAGTCCTGTTAAGAGAATAGATTGTTCATATGTCTAACTGCACAAGAAAAAGGCATTAAAAAATAAAATGTGAATCACCAGATACAGTGTACCAGATAGGGTTGGGGTTTATTTTATAACTATATATATATATTTTTTATCATGCTTATATAACAATTACTGTGAATTCTGAAATACCCATAAATATCCAAGATACAGAGGGGATAAAAAAATTCAAACATACTGGTTGCACAACCACAGATAGCTCATACTATGAAGTAAACCTGTTGTATTCTGAACAGCTGTAACTACATTTCTGTTAATCAGCAACTAAAAGTATGGTTATCATAGGTGCTCTCCTCCACCCTCCTGAATCTTCAATGTTCAGAATTGGATAGGGACATTAACATCATACATTAAATTTTTTTTATAGGAATACTTTTGCTTTTCACAAAGCAGAAGTATGCAGCAGATGGGTATTGCCTGCCATGTACAAGGGAAGAGACTAATAGCTAAAGGGAGACAGCAGACTTCTCAGAGACCTTGCTCCTTACACCAGGTGTGTTGACAGAATTGCCAGCAGGGAAAGGATAATAAACCTTTCGGAGCAAGGCAACGACTGCTGCTTCTGGGACCATATCAGCATAGTAACAAGCATTTGGTGCTGTTGAGGTCTGCAAAGTTTTGTCATTATTATTCATATATATTTTATGCAAATGGCATACGGTGTGATATTGAGAAAAATGTGTCCTTTGATTAAAAAAATGACTTACTATTATACCATTGGCACAATTTCCATCTATTTTTACCTTATTAAAATATAAAGTATCTGAAAATTTCATGCTTTCATTTTTTGGTTCTTTCATCCCAGAATGATTCAATCTACACACTTTAAGAAGGGATAAAATGACATCAACCAATTCAAGCAACATTAACCCCAAGCAAGTGATGATGGAGGGACAGCTATATGCTAGCAAGCCACCTTCAAGAACAAATTTTATTTCTGCAGAATTCCTACCAGAGTCCACAAAATAGGATCCTTTCCTGACTGCAGCTAATACTGCAGCTTTGCTAAAATTTAATTTGCCTACAGGAACAGCTATGAATGTAGCTGGACTTTTGGCACTGGTTTTGTTGCATGGATATCAAAAGCCAGAATGAAATTTCAGCTATAAGAGACTGGAGCAAGCTTTCCATGCAGCAGTGTCTAGGTGAAACATAGCAATTACGAGAAAGAAATCAGAAATACTATATAGTATAAAATAGAACTTGTTTATGTTTCTTCCCTTACTGGCAATAATAAATGCCTAATTTATTTGGCTGCATCTTCTCTTTCCACAAAAATGTACACAATTTTGGCCAAGTCTTCGGAAAAATTAAAAACTACAACTCCAAATACTTAAATGAACTTCAGGAACCGGGCAATCAAGCTCACGAAATCTCATATATACCAAACATGCTCCATAATCATGCTGGCACTGCTGATCATAATGTTTGAAATGCTGCAAACCCTACAAAAAACCCATTGTCTTTCTGATTTCTCTTTTGACTGCATAAGCACCTTCTCAAATACAACACAGTGAGAATACCATATTGCATTCATATTCTTGAAATCTTTATCCCTAGTTCTCCAGCTCCTTATTCCTCTTCTCAAATCATCAATCACTCTTATCTATGTACTCATACACCCACCTTTATACTGGAATATATTAAAAATAACCAAGTTTTGCTGTCCAGGAACACAGTGCCCTGTTTACACCACCAGCATATTATTGCTGCTTTTTTATTATTGTTTGCTCTAGAAGCATCTCAGAGTGGGCAAATTGCACAGGAAAATCTACTAAAGGTTAAAGGCCAGATACCAATGAAGCCACAACAAATATTCATTCACTTAATGTGATTAGGGTCCAGAGCTTGCCATTATTTCAAGTGGAAGAGAAAGAACATTGCATAATCTTTATACAGTCTCATATTTTCATATACATATACTCGTGGAGTTCTCAACTCCCCCCCAGCAGACGAAAAATATTGTAATATCTTCAGTTACCTTATATCAGAGTACTGACCAAATCATACTAAGAAAATAAATTAATTGGTGCAGTATGCCTTGTAATATTTAACTTCATATTGCTATAATTTCCCAGGAATTGCAGATATTTGTATTGAAACTGCATCATAAAATTTGTCAAGGGAGATGTTAAAAGGACAGAAGGATGATTGGTGGTACTTCAGCAGTTAGAAAAGCAAGGGAAATATTTTGGGACTGTAGGACAAATAAATGATATAGATACACTTGTTTAAGAATTTGGACTGAAGCAATCGGTCACATTGATGTCATAGTTCTGATGGATAAGCAGTCCCCAATGCTCTTGTGTGCTTCCATCACAGCACTGGATTGTACTTAGGTGATGGTTGGAAATTTCTCTTCACAAATACTATTATATTTTTTGTAAAGGAAATGTGAAAGTTCCCAAGTAGAAAATTATTTCAAGGGAAAGGTTTTACAGCAAATACAGTTTTGGTGAAGTGCTCTGGTGTGTGGCCATGCCATGTCCCAGGAAGGCTGTGCCAGACCTTGTTACCCACAGGTCTCCTGGCCTTCCTTTGAAAAGCTCCCACTGGGGTGAAAGCAGGGCTTTGCTGCTCCCACAGCTGCTCCTGACCCACTGCAGAATTCCACCAGTGCTGCTCTGGTTTTGTATGCTATGCTGCACATTGTGGCAGCCCAGTTCTCACTTCACAAGCAGTGGGAGAAAGAAGCTCCAAGAAAAGGGAGGGCTGGACAGACAGACAGGGGTGCCATTACAATTTTTCCAATGTAAGCCATCCCTACCATGCTTTCTCTGATACTGAAAATTACTTCCTTTTTAAAATGGAAACCAAACATACTTAGTGACATACATGCTGAGTTTACCTTGCTCAGCTATCTAGCGCTGTAAAGACTTATTTTGAACAAGATTTGAGCTATACCTCTGAAAAGGCTTTGATCAGCTCTAATGCAGAGCCTTTTTATTTGTCCTACAATGTAAGGAGAAGACCTTTTCTTGTTCAACATATAATTGCTGTATTTGCACATGCTAAGTATGCTGAAAACAATAAAAGTTAATGAAGAAAAGTACTGGTTGTAATGAATTAGTAATATTGTTAGATTTGTATTTGGAGTTGATTTTTATTGTTGTGGATGGAAGATGATCAATAGGAATATGTAATCAAGTTGTATGTGCTTTTCATCTCCTGAGACTCATCTTGTAAATGAGATGATGAATCTCACAGGATTTATCCTGGAGAGAAAAAAACTAAATAGAATAATTTAGAATAACTGCTTGGATTTCCTCTCACTAAAAGCTATGGGAAAGCTACCAAGGACTGGGAGACAAAATTACATATTTCTTTAAGATTATAAAAGACATCACTGTTCATATTTTGACATACTTTTCCCATTATCTTTCAAACAATTTTGTCAAGAGCACTGTACTTCTTAATGTACTTAGATATTGAATATTTTAGGACCATGCATTTTCTCTACCAGTTAATTAGCTAGGATTCCAAAGTACTTGCTAGTTGGGATACTGTACCTTTGCTGAAAGCCAGCCTTCCAGAAGATAGAAATAAGAACAGTAAGTCCCAAAGGAAATCATTTTTATGATAAAGAGTCCTAATGTGCCCCAGTAAAGGTGAGGATTGATTGTTATGGCCTATTGTTACTATAATTAGAAGTCAAACACCAATTAGCAGTTCCATTAATAAGATTAATCTCTGCAATATCTGCAGCTGAGACCCAGGGCTTGTGTGCAATAAGCCAGTGTGAATTTAAAGTGCAACAGCTACACTGTACTAAAACTTCCAGGCTGAATACTTACATCACACAAAAGAGAACACCTCTGCTTTCTTTGAGTTTTGAGTTCCTACATACACTATTGGTCTTACAACATTTTTCTAATTTAATACTTTTTATTTTGTTTAAACATGTTCTACCATGATTTAGCAGTCATTGATGGGCATAGGTGCAATGGGGCATGAGGTCTCCCAAACTCTGGTTCACAGACACTCCCTCTGCATTGCACCAGGTCATGGTAAATTTAATTTAGTTTCCATTACTAGTAAACCCAGAGAAGTTGTAATGGGAAAAAAAACTCAACTTCTTACAAATATGAAAGTACTCTTCACATGATAGAAATCCATTGTAGAGTTAGGAATAATTTTTTACTCGAAAATATGAAGGTAAGAAACAGTCAAATCCAATCTCTGAAGTTAACACCCTATGCAGTTCAGAGTACAGAAATTGAAAGAAAGGCAAGATCTGACATGAGGTGAAGAGTCACACACTTGTGCTCTTTGTACTTTAGTAAGTACCGAAATCATAATTTGTATGGTCTTTCTTTGGTTTTATTTCATTTGTGTTTTACCTTTCACAGTAACTCTCAAAGAGAATTTGTCCACAGATATACCTACACTGTGCAAGGTAAAAAGAAGGCTTTTGTAAAATTTAATAGCAAACAGGTCAAAGCAACTTCTAAGTGTCATTTACACATTATCAATACAATAAACCTCACCACCTTCACCAAAATTTACTCATGTTTCTCATGGCTAATTAGCCAGGAGGCTTTGTAATGGATTTGCTTTTTCCTTTCTTTCTTTTAAACAGGGACTATCTACTTCTTTCCACAGATACCACAGATAATCAAATCTAAATTAATGAGGAGACACATTCCAGTTGGAAAGCATTTAAACAACTATTTAAAATTACAAACATCTTTAAACTTGTCTACAGTAGAAAGAATCTGTTGACAAAACTTCATAGGTGAGCTAAGCAAGTGAAGATACAGCTTACACAGTAAAAGACCTGCCTTCCCAGAGAGCATTGACCTGTTCCTAAAGCAGAAGGCAGCCCTTTGCTACTGGAGCCATCTACTGTGACTGGAGATGTGAGTCACCCGAGCATTAGCATCTCTCAGCTGTTTGGCTGCATTCACAAGAACAGGACAGAAGCTACTTGCCAATAACTGGAGCTCTCAGGGAATGCAGAGCCAAAGGTGCATATCCTCATGCAGTATTTATTCTGTTTTTCACTCAATGTGGAACACCTTTTGCATTTTCTCAATTTCCAGAGAAGGTGTGCTCACACCTCATACGCTGTTATGCTAAATACATAAAGCAGAGTATTGCCATTTCAGATCCTTATCACCCATAAAATCCCAGTCCTACAGCAGTCCAGGCCACAGGCATAAGTAAAGTCAACCAACCAATGTTCATTTGTGCATATTTTTGCAGACTGCAAGTCTCAAAAGCATACTATAATCAGCATATTACCTCTGAGCTTTTGACTACACTAGTCCATATTTATCTTTGCAAACTGAAGTTGCAAAGGACCATCATTCACGTAAGGTTGAATTCCCTGGAGGCAGCCTGAGTGCTCCTCATGCTTACAGCGATTAAAGAAACCTAAGGGTGAATGAATCCTCTGGTTAAGATCTGGATTTAAGTTTTAAGTGTTCCTTAGAGTAAGTTAGAACGAGATTACTGTGATATGGCTACAATGACAAAGAGTTTGTGAAACCACTCTGTGACCCCTGTGTGTGTGTGCACCTCCAAAAAAGGGTACTCAGGACAACTTAGTATTGGAACATGACAAGAAAAAGACCCACCAGCATAACAAGGAGTTAGCATCTGCTGCCAACTTACTCTTAAATTGGGCTTTCATTGGAAGCAGCATCAATGCTGCTCCAAAATAATTATTAAAACACTAAGGAAAAGGAATCTATGTTCGTGATTCCTGTCTCTACAGTATTGCCACCACTCTTCCAAGCAGCAGGAAGGATTCTGATTCAGAGACAAGTTTATCCAGTGAGCACCTTCTTATAGTAAAGCATGTTCAGCTTGCAAAGTGATGAACCCCTGGGGCTGTAAAGGTCAGCTGCATCATCCTGAGGAAGAAGGTGCAAGGACAGAGTCCAGTATTGATAGTCCAAATCCAGTAATCTCCTGGATTTACCAGGTTTTAGTACAGAACGGAAATAGTACTTTCTATATTCCAATTTCAATATTCCATATTGATTAAAAGGTCTTTGCTTGTCAATGACCATAGGATCCACCAGTGTGAATGCCCAGACAGATTTGACTTAAAAAGGATTGTTTCGAACCTCTGACAAGCATCCAAGGAAATCTGCAGAGCTGACTCAATGGATGTAAATACTAGAGGGTATTTTTAAAATTGGCACTAATAGGGAAAAAAAGACAAAAGAAAAAAGGCACAACAGAGAGAAGAAAATAACTTGCTGTGCTAGAGCCAAGGATACTGAGGGCTGAAGAGATGGCCCAAGTTTGTTCTTTGGTGTCATTTGCATTTTAAGCTGCAATACAGAGGCCATGTCAGGTATTCATTACTCAGTATAAAGCCAAGGAGATCCCTCAGTCCCCAGGCAGTAGTGTCTGGCAGCACCAGACGTGAACAGAAAAAGATACCCCTTTGGGTACTTTGAGGGAGGACCCAAGCCAGTCTTGGTATCTTCAACTGTGAGAATGTAGCTCCGCCATGAAGCATAAAGCTGTCAGTGTTCAGAAACCACATGATCCTGGAGTTTCAATTACAAACCTCACTTCCAGCAGCAAAGTAAAATAACAGCAAGCTGCACACTTCACTATCCAAGTGAGCTTTGCTCTGAGAGAAGGCAATGCAGTGTCAGACTCTAGTATAATCACCAGTTAGGAAATGGATCTCAAAGCCCTCATGAAGCTCTAGCCTCCTGTGTCACATCTGAGGCACTCTCTGATACTATTAGCATGATAAATTATTGTTAATTTGATTCTGCCTAAACCCAAACGTGATTTCTGCTTTCTCTTTAGCACAGGAGTAAGGACTTTCAAGGGAATATGGGATGCATGCTTTGCTTGAGCACAGGCAATGACATCAACTCTTACATGATACTGTTTGCATACTCTGTAGTGAGCACTACAATTGATCCTTATATTTGCAATGCTTCTGTAGCCAAGGAAATATTTTCTTTAATGCTAAGAGACCAGCAGAAAGTTTTAATTTAGGAAATCTGTCCAGCAGCTGAAATGGAGCTGTTTATCATGCTGCCACTTCTCTTCATCCTCTTTTGGGATCACTGGTGCTGAGCTGGAAGTAAAGCCAGGCTCTTTTCCTCGCCAATAGGAATAAAGTCAGGTTGCTGCCAACACGATAGGGAGGTGGCTGTACAGCGTAAAGCATGCCAGGCAGGCTTTTATAACACTTCCTCCCTTATCTTCAGCATGGCTCATAAGGCAACCAGCAGTTACTATGATACCCTTGCACACAATGACCCCCATGGCCCCATATTAATGCAGGCAGATCACGACTCTTGCAAATTATGAAGTGCTAAAGCTGAAGGCAATGCTGGCCAGAGGCAGCACCATTTAACTACACTAGTCCTGCTCCTGTAACTACCTAAATTGTAATTCTCATTATTCTGGAAAAGATTGTTCTCTGGTAGCAGGCATTGGTTTTGTTCCATTGTGTACCAGTGAAAAACAGATGCCAGCTAGGAAGCTAGATTATCTATTTTTATACATTTGGGTCAATTGTCCTTTGAATTGACATATCTAGAAAACAAGAGAATAGGATAAATTTTTTTCCTATTCCAAATTCAGCTCTCGGTATCTTTCTGTTTTAATTTTAATTTTTGTATTGCTTTATTGTGATTTAAGAATATGAAATAGTGAGAAGAGGTTATGCAGAATGTGCCAAATTCCAGGATGAAAATGTCCACCATGTTTTTTTGTCTTTTTTAAAGTTAAATGGTTGTCACATTGTTACATCCTCCTGGTCACAGATTGTACATTTAGTGTAGTATCAGTCACAGAGGACTGATGTAACCTTGCTATGTACTGCAGGACTGAATATTTAAATACAGCACAAGAGCTGGTTCCAACACAAACACTGGGAAAAGAAAGACTGGGCTGGTGCAGTCAGTGACAAGTACTGGAACAACTTAGCTCATGCTCAGATTTCAGAAATGCAGTTAATTAATCACTACTAAGTATCCTAAAATCAAGTCAGCCATATCCCAGCTAATAGTCCACAATATAATGTTCACAGCACGTAAGTATCAGGCAGTGAAGATGCTCATTACAGTGCCAGAAATAATATTTCCAGCAAAACATTATATATAAAGATGAAGTAATTATATGGCATGGCAACAAAAAGAGCTGTATAGATTACAGCTGAGCTGAAAATCTGTGAGCTTCTATTTCCAAAAAATACTATCCAAAGCTGGAGACATATAAACAGTAAAGGATTAAGCATATTTCTTCACTTCATATCACTGAGGGATATACTTTGCCTTTGATATATATGTCAAATATACACAAACCATATATAATTACATTGCAACCAAGACAGCAGACAAAAATGCACTAATGGAAAACAACATCCTTTTATTCATCTTCAGGAGAGGGCAGTTTGTAAAACACTGCTCGTAATACATGTTAAATATCACAAAAACCCTTTAGGATCACAACTTTACAAGCTGCCTATTCTCTTAGCTATATACAATGGAGAAATGGAAATCAGAAATTAGACTCACATTTAAATAAGTGTAGTTGGAAAAGTACCTTAAATAAAGAACTCCAAAGCCAAAGCCCACAGCAACTTCAGTAGAGGGCAAGAACTGATCATTATGACACAAAATGAAAAAATGCAGTGGCATATTTGCTTGTATTTACACCATGCTGCAGGATTTAAAGTGTCATTGAAAATCCATTCAAATTAACAACTCCACAGCCATCACTTTTGCAGACAGTAATGAACCTTAAGTGAACCTGTGTGGGTGTATTCAAAACTGCTTTGTTTTTGGCATACCTTTGTAACTCTGAACTAGATATTATAATGGCTATTGACTTGCTCAAACTTAGATTATTAGGCTAGATTTTCAGCTGGTTGAACTGGCATCATTCCAATGATGTCCATTTACACCAAATGGCTCATTATTAATTCAAGGTCTTATTTGCTCCTTAATGAATACTTCCACTAGTCACCTTCCCAATGGCAGCTTTAAATGCTCAAACTTTACCTCCATGATCAGAATCATCATACTCAAGAACTTAGTTATCAAAAAAATAATGCTTTTTCTCTCCTTTTGTGAGGCATACTTAAGGTAAACTTTTTAAATCATTTACAAAACAAACTAAAATACCTCCTATGCCATAATTAACTAACTAGAATTATGCTTTCATACAGCATCATTTGCATATAAATATAAAAATTTTACAACCCTAAGGGGACATTACGGATGAAACAAAATAAGAACGGAATTAAACAGCTAAAGAGACAACACAGCTCTCCATAATAAGCCTGCTTTACAACCTTGTCATTTTTTTTACTTATTGTTATTTCTGCCTGTACTAATTCATATATATTTTCCTTGTCTGCTATTTTAAGATATTACATAGATTTTAAAATTTTTATTTGTTTGGTCTTCCCAGTTCTATGATACTACCTCTGCATTTTGAAACAAATCAGAATGCAAACATGTCACTAAGCTTGTGCATCTTCCTTTAGTGTATTACAGAGGTCATAAGCACAATTAACAAAATATACAGCAGTCTTGTTTCCTCAACCAAGCAACACACAAATTTTCAAAAGGATTTTAAAAAATTCAAATTTTACAAATTTTCAACAGATCTCATAACTTACTTCAATGGAATAGTTCACTATTAAATATACAAAGGACAGCAACCACTGATTTGCATTACTGTTGTTACTAGTATTAAGAAATTAAGTTTAAAAGCTTAAAAATATTTAGAAACTCAATGAAGCTGAAATATCTCAGTGAGACCCTAAGGAACCATAATGGTAGGCTCAGTAAATCTGCTGTGACATGTGGGAGGTAAAAACTTTATTCTACACTGCTGCTGCATGGGAAAACACCCTCCCTCCAAACAGGCTGTACAAAAACTTCTGTGCTCAGTGAGACCAGCTGGTGTCCCACAAGGCTGGCGGCTAGCATCTCACTCAGAAATTTCTAGTAAACAGGTGTACCCAAATAACATTGGAGGAAATCAAAATGAAAATACTCTATTTAAAAAACTTTTCTAGCATTGGGGTTTTTTTATTCTGAGTACCTCTTAATGCAAACTTTCAACTAACTATCTTGATCCAAATGTTTTCAATTTGGTTGTGCCCAAAACCCACAATTAAGATACAGTAAGAGTGATACAAAGAGTAGGAAATGGTTTTCACTGTGGAAAGCTTACAATAAACCTGAGGAACAAAGCTTTGTGATTAGGTAAATATTGATTTTCCTTAACAGGTGAACAGGCCACTTAAGATGCTTTGATACCACCAAGAAATTGCCCATCAAATATACCTCAGCATATCATACTACATACCTGGAATAAATTCCACTGACCATGTCATGCTGGAAAGAGAGCTCTGCTGTGCTGGGTCCAGCAGCTTTGGAAATAAGCAGCACGACCAAACCTCGCATCTGTAAATTGTTTCGGCTATCGTACACAAAACCCCTAAAACAGAAGAAGAAGGGAAAAAAAAGACATATTTTCACAATCCATGTTCACTGGTTGTACCAAAGTGGAAAAAAAGACTTAGACCTCAGGTTGCCATCCATTCATCATGTCTTTAATATTCATGTTAGCAGGGAAATAAGTTGCAATTATGAATCACGATCTTTTGTCATCCTTTACCTGACAATTACAATGAAATCCTACTGTTGCAGAGAAAAACAAGTATTTAGGATTGAATTAAATCTTCATTATTTTCAAGGTGCAGCATGTCTCTGGCATTTCATGTACAAGTCAGGTGTACCCAGTGAGCCTGGCAGCTCAGGATACAACATGCTCACAGCAACCCTGACCAGAACAACATAAAAAGCAGTAGAAGGGAGATTCTATATAACTTCCCAAAGTAGAAATTTTTTTTAGTTCAGCCCCTCAGTACTTCCCAGCCACTCAAACCCATGAAAGATTGCACTGCTTAGATTTCTGCTCAAGGGCATACGCACTGTGGTCATGTGGCATGCACCTTTATTTTTTTTACTGGGTACAGGTACTGAGGGATTTTAAGGAGGAAGGGGACAGCTGCTTGCCTTTAGCATTCTGTAAATCTGTAACCTGCATATTTCTATCCTCACCAAACACACAAATATATAATTTATTTCTTACCATGCTCCAACATACAGTCAAAAGAATGCAGCCAAGGCAGTTATACACTTAAAATTCTATAGATTTCCGAAGTCAGAGCCACAATGAACATTAAACTACCCAAGAAAAAGACAGAAAATACATATAATGAATAATACATAGTGTGTATGCATCCTGTACACAGAATTCATAATTGTTTGTGGTGGTGTAAGTACTTCTCTGGCTTGAACTTCAGTTGACCACATTACTCACAACCACCTAAGTTACACCGATGATGCAAATGAATTAAAATATATTTCCTCTATTTAAACTATTTAAAACTCCATAATTTTTAAAGAAAAGTGGTTTCAGGGAAAAAATTGGGTTTTTCCACATATGTATGTGGTAACATCAGAATGTATTACTAAAGGAAGAGATATCGTGAGAAATTAACAACGCTTTAATAAAATAGCAAATTATAGTGATACTCTGAACAATTAGAACCCTTTGCTTTTTCATGCCCAGTGCTCTACAGCTTGTCAAGTGAGAGGATGTTACAAAAGTAGGCATAAAAAGTGTTCATCACAGCAACACTGGCCTTTAAATAAACCACTGCCTAGACAGACACTAGAAGTGAAGCACTTTTACCTGATTCAGACCAGGTAAGGAACAGAAGAAGAAAATTACCTGTGTTGAAAATACTCAGTCTGTAGCAATAGCAAAAGCAAGTGTTATGGGCTGTTCAGGGAGTTTCCAACACCACTAGCAATGAATACCTTACATTCTTAGCAGAAAACTGTTAATGAAAAGTGCAGCTCTGGGTGAGGGGAAGAACAGAACACAAAAATCTAGTAATAAGGAGCAATGTGTCTATCATTGCTATACCTAATCATACAGCCTCTATGTTACATATGGTTTGGAAGTAATTTTAGACAGGATTTTCTATGAATTACCAACCAGTAGTCAAAGTTTAACTCCATTTTCAAAACATGTTGTGTTACTGACATGTAACATATCCACACTAAAGCAAACCGCATTAGACTTGAAACAAATAAAGCCTCCGGTGATCATCCTTTAGACACTAGAAACTACTGCAGCTACTTGACATGGCTTCAGGGGTCACATTCACATTCTGAATTAAGCTCCCCAGAGATACCCTGCACAAGTAACAGCAACACAAAAGTCTTCCAGATGGTGCAATTAGTCTTGATGGGTATGTGGCAGGAGACAGGTGCCTCCAGGGAAAAAAGTGAACTAAAAGCGACCCAAGTGAAATTGCGCACACAGAAAAAGATACATCAAGCTGACAGCCTTTTGGAAAACCTCTGCTGAACAACGCAAGTGCATGCATAGGGTACCCAAAAAACCCCCTCAATCATTAGCACAATTTTGCTTCCTCTTAAGTTTACAGGCTAGGTATCCGCAAATGACATAACTTCATCCTCGGGGGACTGCCTACCAGAGAAAGGTAGGAAAGTCAAACACCTCTAGGATTCCGTTTTGGAATTCAGAATTTGGGGGAGGGAAAGGCATTTACTCTAGATATTATCCATGTGACAGGGTAACCCAGTTGAAAACTGGCAGATTCACAATTTTAAATACAGCACAGTGTTCACAAAAAAAATCCATCCTACAGCACAGGGGAGAAGCGCCTGGCTCCGACACATGCGCGGTGTGACACTGCACACGCACAAGGACTCACACCGCCCACTCAGGCAGTGACACCGGCTAATAGCTAATGTGCTGCAAATTACACCTCCTACTACCAGGGTCCGTCTGCTGCACGGAATAAATCAAGCAAACGTTCCACTTAGTATAGCTTTGTGTATTGCTCCACAAGTGCAGCTATTCCAGTAGAATTGTAACCCCCAATAACCGTCAGGTTTAACTCCATCGGTAATTTACACTTTTATTAAAACAAAAATCTGCTATTCTTTGCAAGCGTCATTTGGATTTAAATATTTAAATACCATAAAGATTTTAAAATTATTTGCATGAGACAAAACCACATTCCTAGCACTCTTTTTCATTATATTAAACTGTGAATTTAAACAATAGAGAGGAAATGTGGCAACTGTAACAGTTACCATAAGGAAGAGCTGGACATAGGGGTAATTTCATGGTACCAAAAGACAGCAAAAAAAAAACCTGCACAGGCAACTGTAAAGTCAACTGACTCTGCAACTGGGTGTAGCAGAAGAGACCATATTCATGGGTACTAGTGCTAATTCAAATTTAATTATGAAAAATGCAGAACAAATTTCCCAACAAAACTGATGTGATAAGGTATTTTAGGAGGGACAAAAGGGTGTTTTTAAATGTTTAGCTAAACGTTTTTAGTATTTCCCAAAAGTTCTGCTCATGACCCAAGGAAGCAGGAGCTGGCGGGGCTCGCAGCCCTTTTCATCAGTTACCCCACAGGAGGCTCTCCACCCCCACCCAGGCGTGTTTGGTGGCCACAGGACTGCTGATAAGGGCTGAAGTGGACAGATCACTGTCCTCCTCACCTCCTCTGGTGATTTTTACCCTTCTTTTCCATGCATTCTATTGCAGGTGTCCCACTGACAAGATCAATCGTTTTGTTTCAGGCCATACACAAGCCCTGTGTAGTTAACAAGGGGAAGGAAAACAGAAGAATTCCATTCTCCTACCTCCCCTGCTCAGCTGTCAAACAAAAGGAGGGGGGAAAAAATGATCTGTCCACACAGCTCTAATAAAAAGCAGCTGGGAAAGTCTATAACGTAACCAAAATCAATTACACTGATGAAGAAGATTTATAAGCACAGGATAGTGTCATTGAAAGCCCAGGCTAGTTTTAGACTGAATTATAAACTATTCTGAAAAAGAAACCCCTCAATTCAAACTGATAATCCCAGATGTGACAATATAAACAGAGTTTTCAGTCTGTAACCTCTCAGGAAAGTACCTTCCATTTTGCTCAATATAGAAGGGTTATCAGGACACACACATAGTTACAGGTGCAGGTACCTTTTAATAATAACACAGCCCACTTTGTCGAAATTAATTATAACAGACAATTCTATAGCTATCACTAGAGGTAAGGCATTGAGCTACTTGGCAAGATTCTTGGCTTCCTTATTAGAAATGCAAGAAATACCAGCCTCAGGGCTTTTATCCAATTTGCTATATTAATGACTTGTCAGAAGTAAATAAGAGAAACTCTCTGACATACTCATTTTTTAAATGGATGTTAAACCACTGTATTATTGATGTGCATATCTGAATCGTAGGATTCACCATCTGACCATATGATCACACTCAACCATGCATATATTTAAATACTGAGAGCATTCAAAGTTATACATTTGGTATATGCTAACAGCAATCTATAGCAACTTGTTTTCACCTGCTACTCAAGTTTCAAGTATTTATTAAACACCCTTCTGCATATCTCTCCAGAGCACATTAAAAACCCTGGCCCATTCCAACTTCCATAGCCAGATCTGTAGAGGAGAATCAGCCTTGTCATGACATGTGCTTTGAGCATGATTCAGAAGGGGAGAGGAGACAAACTCACTTCACTTGCAGAGAATAGAATTAAAAAATGGGATTCAAATTAAATACACAGCTGACAGGAAATTATAGAAGGGGGGATGCTCCGCCACCCACATGCCATCTCAACTCAAAAGCCCACTAGATGCAGATGAGAATGTGTGTTTTAGAAATTTATTCTTGGGTTTGGACAAATAAACATTTCTTTGCATAGGGAAAATGAGTATTGAGGTTTGGGGAATTTCCTTACCTGAAAAACAGGCTTGTGAAAAATGGATGGGGCTCATCACCATTTTGTAACTGCTTGGTAATTAAAGAGTTTACCCAGTAAGGGCAGACTTGTGCAGTGAGTCACCCAGGCTTGGAGGAATGTTCCTGTTGATGCTCCTGTCCCACTTTGCAGGAATATGCTCTTAGACCAGGTTACAAGGGACTCTTTAACAGCTCCCCTGCTCCACCTTCGTCTGAGAAATTAGGGGTCTCACTCCATTAGCTTTGTGAAGCTACTCACAAAGAAAGACAAGATTTCACAGACAAAACACAAAACAAAACTCTGGTGTGAAGAAGGGACCTGTCTCTGCACTAGCTTTTCATCCAAAGGCAAAAAATTAGAAAGGTAATTTACAAGTGTGGCTTTCACTTATGACACAAGGAAACCTTTTACTAACTTCAACAGTTATGTAGTGTGATGCTTGGAGAGGTAAAAGTAAGCCAAAACAGTAACTTAGTCATGTGAAAACAAGAATGGTTGTGGTCCTGTGAGGAAGTACTTGCCTGAAATTTATGGGCTCACAGCTACACATCTACAGGCAGAGTCACTGAAAAACTAATACAGAAAATGTCCTATCTGTGCTTTCACTTGGCTACTCTTAGACTTAGGAGTACTTGGGAATGAATTGCAACCAAGGTCTTCAGTAAAAAAACAGGCCTAAAAATGCTCAGTTTCACAACAGCTGCAGCATTTTTTGGGATGCAAAGAACTGCATAAATTTGTGTACCTTTTCTTCCGTTTATGAAGTCTCAGACACCTACTTGGCTGGAGAAGGTGACTAAAGATCATTTAAAATACAGCTTGTACAAAAGTAACATGTTCAAGAGTCCCAGAAATCCACATAAGAGTGTGTCTTTAAAATATTATATATATTTTTCACAAACTGAACAGAAATATAACAAAGGTGGTCTTTGTTGCTTTATCTTGGAAGAAGGTTGCGAAAGGGTAGCTGCTAGATCAGAAAGCTCCTAGAGGAAAACTCCTAGGGTCCTTTACAACTCAAATTACTCCAACTGCTCAATTTTCATGGGGTACTGCTTACGAGGAGAAATATTTCTTAAATAATGGAGAAAATTCCATCCAAAGTTTCATCACGCTATTGTTTATTAAACATGATCTTCACAGGGACCGGGAGCATGGAAAACTGCAGTCCCAGGTAGGAGGCGCACAGAATTTGGTGTCAATTGCATCATGCCCACAAGTAATTTATCACAAGATAAAGTCTTGCACATAGCTTTTTCAAGAATCTCAAGGAAAAGCCACAGCACCCTTCAAGATTGGAAGAGAGATGGATCTCTTTCTGGAGCTGCTACATGCACTCATTTCTTCAGGCTTCAGTAACTATCCCAAATATTGCACTACTTTCAAGAAGAAAATTCCAACAGCTTCTAAAACACAATGATGATCATAAAAGATGGAGCCTTCCAGGAAACTATGAACATCAGAAGGTTAAATAAAATTGTGGAGATTCATATGGGCAAGATCCCACAAAACCCAAATCTTAAGTTTAAGAAACTACAGGCTTTTGATCAGGCACAAAAAATAATGCAGATACTTGGCCGTGGTAACTTGGAGTTAATTGTAACTGAGCACTTGTAGCTCCTAGAAATCAATACAGGCTTCCAATTCTTGAAATAAAAAACCACAAAGTTTTCCCTGGAGTCTGTAGAACCCTATTTAGACACTTGTATTAGTCTACCATTGAGTGCTGCTAGGTATATTTGATTTCCCAAAAAGGCAGAGGTTATTTGAATCATTCCTCCATGAAGATCAGCTACACAGATGCATATTATTTACAGGGGTTTTGATGCACTTATTTCCTTTAGCGTAGGATATTCCTTAGGATCAACGGAACGAGTTACTTTTAAAAACAAAACCAATAAACAAACAAACAAAACCAATCAACTAAAAAACCCAGACCAAACAAAAAAAGCCCAAAAAACCAACAAACAAAAACCGCCAACAACAACAAAAAAGCCCACACTTAAACAACTCCCATTTTTCTGCAAAACTTATGACCAGATGAAGACAAAGAGGAAAAAGATTTGCTTGGTGAGAAGAAGAGAACCAAATGCACAGGGATAGTTTGACACTTAAGTGTGAAAAAGGCTGTTTTCAGGTTGCATGGTCATCTAAGAGCTGAAAAATACCTACTATGGACACTGCAAAACCGCACAGTAAAAATAAAAGGCAGCTATAACCAGACATTTGTCTCAAAGACATTGATTATTCAGTAAAAAAAATATTTACTACTATTATTAGTTTAAGTAATTCTACCCTCAACCCAAGAGATCCTATGAGCGGTAGAGGCAGGGCAAAAAGGACCACTTTAATAATGACAATAAAGGCACCACACAGGAAACAAACCACCAAAATGTATTTTTAAACCAACTGCCAGTCTTCGCTGTTTTTCCTGGTCAGGGACTTGATTTGAAATGTGATGTGGACAGCAGGCAAGCTAAACATCAAAAAATGCAGTTAGTATCTGAGCACAATTACTTTGACCAGGAGTAGCTTGCAGGTCTGGCACCCTTACTTTTCTAACCACAAATACTTAGACAGAAGCCTAAATTTTGTGTGTCTGATTTCTCCATCAATATTTGCTTTATTTAAACTTTGTGGGAGGTCTAACACCCCACTGCCAACTAGTATCAACAGGTGGACTCAAGCACAAGACTACTTTTCTGGGAACAGGCTCTCTCAGATGCAGGAATAATCTGCCAAGTTAAAGGAATAAAAATATTTTGGAAGAGTTCAGTGAATGACAGAAAGATGATTGGCTTCAGAAGGCTAATGAATTCAGACACCTCTGGAGGTTCAGTGTCACTTCAGCAATATTCAGCAATTGTAGAGCCTGTCATAAAAATGTATTTTGCATTAAATAAACTTTACTAGGAAAATGTAACAATGAAATAGGTCAACTCTGGGCCATTATCTCAGACTGAAAATGCTCACAGCTTGTTTTACAAATGGATGAAATATAAAAAGGCAAAAATGCTAGGCTATGTACTGCCATGACAGAATGATATAAAAAGTTCTTTTAACCTTCCATACTGAATAAGATTTCTAGATAACAATTTCACTGATTTTCAGCATTCAGATGAATTAATTACAAATATTTCTTCCCTAAAACCACTGAAGGCTCTTTACTAGGAGTGAGAAAGAGGTTCCAAATTTTGTGCTTCAATAGATTGTTCTCCCTTCAAGTAGCTCAAGCCAAATACATGCCAAGAGTACCATTAAAAAAAAGCTTTTTTCCAGGTAGAAATAGAAATTAGGTGGTTGAAACCCAACCAACAGCATTACTCCAAATGCAGCACCTCTACACTGTCACTACCTAGTAGAGTTAGGTGGCTGTATACAGCAAAAGCCTTTTGTAAGCTTCTAGTTACAAAGTGGGGGGAAAAAGTGGGGAGAAAAAACACCTTAAAACATAGTGGATGATTAGCACAAAGTGCAAGGCAGCAATATGAACATACAGTCTCAAATGAGAAAAAAAAAAGAAACACTTCCAGGTTCTATGACAAATGTATATACTTCTAAATACTATACCTAAGGGTTTTTCAATAGTTCAAGTAATCAAGCAAACTTTTATAAAAATACAATTTCAAGCCAAGAGTGGAGACCACAGACACACTTAGACTGTAACTCTTAACAGTATAATCTTCATTTGCTGTTTTTCTCTAGATTTCTGATTCTAGAGTATTTTTTTTTTTTCACTGAGACCCAAGTGACCAACTCCAATAATGGAGATGAATCTGGGTTTTTACTTAGGTTAAAGAGTATTTTCAATGTGACCTCTACCCAAATTCCGTATTTGTCACTCCACTGTGTCAATATCACAGTTGGGCTTGCTCATCTGAACTAAAACCCCGCTTTTTACAAAGATCAACCTAAAACCCCAGAAGTATCTGTCACCTTTTTGTGGATGATTGCTAAGCATCAAATAAGCTCATGAAGTTACTAGCAGCATGCTTTAAATTTCTCAAGTCTTGAAAGAAGATACAGAGCAAAAATACTGGAAGTATTTTACAGCAAAACAATTGTTAGGAAATATAAATCACTGGAAAACTTTAGATATTTTCAATTCTTTTTTTCCTTAGAAAATGCAAGACTTCAGAAGGCCTGAGATTTTAAGCAAACACTTGTGGTTTTGGAAATGCTGGTTTCCATGGCAACCAGTAAGGTCTTCTTTATATAGCATTATAAACAGATGGTAAAGACCAGTCATGTTTGCTTCTTTGCCAACATATCAACAGAACTGCTGTACTACTCTATCTCTTGCATTAGAGTTATTAAGTAACTTGGGTATTTGAGCAACAAAATCTACAAATCAGACTTGCTCAACTACTATGGGTTTTTTCCATAAACACATGAAGACTCTCAACAGTAAAGTCACTGTAGTCTATATAGGCAGATTTCTTTGGCAAAGCTTTTTATAAATGTTTTCTCAGCACTCGCCACGAAGGGTACATTACTACCACAAATACGAATCTGAGAGGGATTAAAATAATGAATTCAAACAAGAAATAGAAATCTGACTGTTTACATGCACTGGTACTAAAATGTACTTCAGAACTGTATTGCATTTGGAATTATTTAGAGAAGATATAGTGAATTGTAAACTCATCTTCATTATGTCATAATAAGTAGAGGTTATTCTTGCAGGTGATTTGTAAAAGGAAGAAAATCTCTTTGCATTTAAATCTTTCAGTTATAGCCATGGCACATGATACACAAGTGGTTTCTTTTCCACAGATCGTTGGTAGTATCAAGAGAATTTGATTTGGTACAGCATTCAATTTGGTACCTCTCTGGAAAAGTCTGAACTACCAACTGCTGGCAGCGCAAGCTAACAGATTTTTGCTACTGAATTCTGCTGATTCCTCCAGTGGTTTTGTTGTTTAATACGTTTCGTGCCAAAAATGAGGGAAAGGTATAAGCAGAACTTGCATCAGGTTTTTTGACTGCATGTCAGGAGCCCAAATCACACATTTCAGATCAAAGTATGCCCTGTATTCTAACCAGGTTAGAAATTATTTTATTATCAAAATATGATAAAAATATCAGTATTTCTAATCCAACTTCCACTGAAATTCATGCCCTTTCCATGAGGGCTGGCACATAAATTCTCTATTGCTTATTTTTGTTAACCACTTTGTGGGAACTTTATGGTTTGGTGGGGGTTTTTTCACTGAACAGCAGCATCTCAAGGACAAATGCACTATGTAAAAACTTATCCTTATAGCAAGCACAAATTTCCAGGTCCACTCCTATCCAATCTGCTCCCAATGTCACACCAGTTATCACTAATAACTGAGATTCAAAAAAATCACAACACAACCCAAAGTTCTCAAAACCCACTCAACTTCATAAAACAACCAATAATACATTTTGGAAATGTGTGAACTACTAAAGATGTGACTATATTTGGCAAAGATCAAGAGGATAACAAGCATTCAGTATGCACAGAGAAGCCAGAAATGTGCTAGGGTATGGATGAGAAGTCTTCCCGCACGTCAAATGAGACTGCATTAAGCAACAAGTTCTACAGATAGATAATCACACACAATTTTTGTGTTGGTAGTTGTATGTTTTTCTGTTTGGTACCAGGCAAACAATACACAAATATAATCTAACAGTGGGGTCCATTCCACCAAAATTCCAAGAGTTTCCAGCAGTGCTTAAGCTGTAGATACCTAATACTACTTAGCATAAAATTTCTAGGGTGGTTTGGTTGCACAGCCTGTTCAGAAGCACACATTCAGATTTCAAGAAGTCCCTACTGTTGTCTACATCTTCAAGGATCAATCCACTGGCCACTGCTGTGGTCAACATTCCAGCAATCCCAATACACCTTTGTCATTTTAGGATACTGTTGTTCACCTGCTGCCTACACCAAAACTCACCATTTCCATGCCCCACATGATTTAGCTTCATAAAACATATATCTAGTTTGATCTTTGATACATAAACTTGGTCAATAACAGGTGATTGAGGGTAACATTAGGAAACTTTTAAACAAGTCAGATGTGCACCCACAAGTGCTGAAGAAACTACCTGAAATTATTGCCAGGTCACTCCATGATCTTTAAAAAGTCATGGTAATCAGGGGAGGTTCCCAAGGACTGGAAGAAAGCATCACTCCTACGTTCAAGAAGGGCAAGAAAGAAGCTGGAAAGCTACAAAGACAGTTGGAAGTACACAGGTAGGGTAAAGCCTTTAACTAGTATTCCAAATAAATCAGGTTACAATTTAACACAGTCCCTTTCAAAAGGCATGGCAGTGCAGAACAAGCATTGTGTAAAGGACCTGAACTTCAGTTTAGCAAGTATATGGAACAGCGCTAAATTCAGAATGGGGTGGGGAGTGAAAGGCAAAACCATGTTTTTATCACTCAAAAGGACTGCAGACTTCACCTGTAACACAAGACAACTCAGCCCTCACACCAACTGCTTTATTTGCATTGGACATAGCACAAAAAGATTCTAAGACAGAACACCAACACAAAGAATGAGTAGGAGCTGCTTTACTGAAGTTACGAAGTTATTCGGGAAAGGTGTTGGTGGTACTGACCACCCCAGTTTTTCCTAGACTGCCCAGTGCCAGAGTCTGGAAGGGAAGTTAAGAAACTTAAGTCTGTAGGAATATCTGGAGTACACAAGAAAAAACTGGCAAGAGGAAGCAGTGCTGGAATGTGAAGCAGGAACCTAATTTCTCCCCACAACTCCCAACGATTTTGACAGCATGGCAAACAAGTAGAAGGCAGCTCTGCTAACAGAGGCGTAAAAAGAGCCACTCTAGAACTGCAAAAAGAGAACACCTTACTAAAATGTCATTCTTGGAGTAGAAGCAAGAGTGAAAAGTAAAATGAAAAATGGATGCCATGCCATTCTTTGTCAATTTGCTTCAAAGAAGCAAATCTACCACTTCAGCTACCTACAGTACAAGGAAAACTGTTATTCACTATACATATCAGGCAGCCTTGCAAAAACCTCCAAGTAACCATTGCAATAGGAGAGGTGAAAATAGAAGAATCTTGACTTTAGGTAATCTGAAAATACAGATTTTCCAAGGTCCACCACCTAGGGAAAACTAGAGAGCCCAAGGTGAAACTGCCAGAAGCAAAACTGTCCCAGAATTAAGAGTCACAAGGAAGGAAATTTAAGTCACAGATCTGATCCTGCCTCCAAGAGATAGAAATAAAAATGCACTGGGAGGTTCTGACAAAGGAATACAGCATTGATATTATACATTTGCTGAGACAAAGTACAATGGGAGTGAGGAGAGAGAAACCTGAGACGTGCA
This sequence comes from Ploceus nigricollis, assembly GCA_013399945.1. Lineage (NCBI taxonomy): Eukaryota > Metazoa > Chordata > Aves > Passeriformes > Ploceidae > Ploceus > Ploceus nigricollis. The sequence continues at coordinate 863,566 of VXBC01010429.1, read as the reverse complement.
TGAAGATAACTAATTTTTTTTTTACATTTAGTTTACATGTGGAGCTTTTAATATTACATAGATTATCCAGGTATTTTACTCTAACCTGGCACACATCCTGCCATGTAGTTCACAATAGTAATAGTTTCTGCAGGCAATAACTCAGAATAGGACCTGCATTTTCAGCAGCAGCTTAAACAAATCTTAAAAGATGATAGAATTTGTTACATGAAAAATGTCAACTCAAATTGCTACAGGAAGTCCATCTTATTTTGAAGAGTATCTATTTCTTCTTTAAAGACCTAAAAGCTTCTTTATACTTAGTATTAATAATTTTAACTCTTAGAATCTTAAATCTTAAAAGATTTCTAATTTTTCTGGAATGAAGATCAACAAAATGCTGCTTTCAGCCATGCAATATAATATTATCCAAACCTAAAACACCCTACCAACAAAAGAAAACAAATCTTCTGAAAGTAATTCTGTATATATTTTACATATTCTTTAGTCATATCAAAAGCACACTGTTATTATTGTCAATGACAAAAAGCACCCATGTAAAGCTATAACTCACTTGAAACTATGACAATTCCCTGGCTTTTTATTCTCCTGGGTGTACTGACATTTCAAGAAAAAAAATGAGCAAATGCAATTATGAAAAAAGAAAAGACAATGATTTCCAGTGTTCCATTATTTTATCTTTGGGTTTTCCAGTTATATAAGCCGCCTATGGAATGAAATACAAATACTCTTTCATGACCACCTCTTGCAATACTCTCAAAAAATTAAAGCAGAACCTTAAAATAAAAATAAATAAAAAGGGGGTTGAGATAAAGCACCACCACCCTCTGAAAAACCAGAAGTGTTCCGAAAAACTTGTAACAACTAAGGCACAGATCTGGCAGTGCTACATCTCATCTGAGGAAAAAATTACAAATGTCAGATTTCAGTATCCTTTTTAAACTTCCACCCCAAGTCTATCAGGTACTATGAAACAGTTTTTCCCAAATGATACTTTGTCAATACTAATAGAGTGCTGAGTTGCAGAAACAAGTTAACAAGTTACCTGTTAAAATTGGTTTTTCCTCCACCAGTTCTCCAGCTGTTCCTTTAGCTAAAGACCAACTATGCCTGACCTCACTTAGCTCACATGAGACCATGGAAAAGAAGACAAAATCCAATATACACATTGCCTGATGTGCCGTGACTTGATCAATCACCACAATGATGCTAAAAACATTCTGCTTATGACATGCAACTACAAATGTTCCCGTAAGTAAGTATGAATGAATTTGAGAGAACTACCATCTCAGCACAACCAGACAGCCTCGAAACTCCTGCTTCAATTTCTACATCCTTTTGTAAGATTTCATCAACAGCCATTTTGTGCTGCTTACACATAAAATCATTTGATTGAGTTTACGCTTGATATGATGAATGAAAACCTCTATACATAATTTCAGTCTGGGAAAAAAACATTGATTGCATGCTCAAAATTTTAAATTTATGATGGGTGCAGCCTGTTCTATTCTTCCATTTGGCCAAAACAGTATCAAGCTTTCAAATAAAATTTTCTTAGCACTGCACTTCTTGCAACAGTGCTGTTCATTAGCTCTAATGTGTAGATGTCTAATTACTAAGTTTCTTTTAGAACACAAACATCAGGGCAAATACTTCTCATACACTTGACTTTTAAAAATAATATACTTTTAAAAAATAAAGAGAGCATGACAAAAGTGGTAAATAACTTTTTTTCATTCTATGTTACCTTACATCTAAAGGACAGAACTTAATTTTGGATCACAGCCAAAGAACTTCTAGCAAAGTTGCTAAGCTTTTACCACAAATCCAATAGTCCAGTTATATCTTTACTGCAGTTTGCTGGCAAGTTCTTGACTATGGTAACTGTGTTTCCTCCCATGCCAACAGCAGGATACATTTTAATACTTTGAGGAACCATATGCACTTTCCTTGGGATATGTTAGCACAAGAAAAAATGAAAAAGGTCGTTCTCATAAGTGAGCCTAATTTGCACATACAAGCTTGCAGCCAAGGAATATGTTTGTGTGCTACAACATTTTTTCCCCCATCCCACTAAACATTTTTTCTGTACTCAAGCACACTTCATCTGTGATTTCAATTTGCCATTGAAAAAAGCGTATGTAAGATGAGCTGCAAAATTACAGGATCGTAAATTTAAATGTCAAAATGTAAATGAAAAATGTACAGATATCCAAGAAGCATGCCACTGGAATTATACAGAGCTTTTAAGAAAAAACCCTAACCCAGTACCACTACCATTATAACATACAGTGCTCTCAACAATTTTCTTTGCCTATCAACTTCGCTTTTGCTAGTTGGCAAATACTGCTTTTTAGCATTGTTAGATGCCAGTCCAAAAAAAATCTCAGTGATTTCATTTTCTCTCCTCACCAGACTAGGAGGTAGCCAGCTAGAATGCTAGAACCTTTCAGTGCCTCTAGGTCTGTGCTCAGACATCTCCTTCCTGCCGATGAGGCCAGCCACAGCGGATCCTGAGGTTTCTAAAATGAAATGTGATTTGTATTTTGTGGTGAAGTATGAGTGATCAGAAACAAAGAATAGGCAGAAAACAAAGATATTAAAGTCTCCACTAAAGCCCAGTATCTGTTTCTATGCTTTATTGTATTTTGGCTACTCATTCCTCTAGAAAAAAAGTAAGAATAATAAATGTCCTTCTTTTCACAATAAACTTCTGCAGAGACATGCAAGCCTGCTGTGAGGAAACTGAACACACTTTTACTTCATTGAAGAAAGAAGAAACTGTAAAAAAAATCTCCAGACACAATGAACAGTGTGACCCAACACAAGATATAATTCACAAAAATGTCTGTATATGCACTTCTGCCCCTCTACACTCTTCTTTAACACCTGAGCCTCTGGAGAGGTGTTTATGTGGAAAGACAAGTGTGGATCAACAGCCTCTTGCTACAAACATTATTCAGTCTCTCACCTGTAAAAAACACCCAAGAACACACACAGATAATTGTTTTCTATGAATTTTTTAGATACTCCTGTAAAAGCCAGAGATAAAAAAAAAAGCTACTCACTATATATTAAGGCTTAGCCTGACTTTTCATTGTAACTGGCAAGGCGAGCTTTCAGTTCAACCCCAACACTCTAAAAGTACCTTAGTACAACTTTAATGAGAGGCTGATAACACTACTGCAAACTTTATTCCAGATTTCACGATTACCATCCTCCTTATCTTTCCCAAAATTTACAGATTCAAAGAACAAATCTGGCTCTTTGCACACACAGTCACTCCAAAGGGTCTCCACTCCCAAAGCAAACTTACAAGAGCTTTGTTGCGTCAGCAGACCAGAGGCCAGGCAGTGCCTCCTAAGTTTCGACAAGCTCCCCAGCTTACTTCCTCTTTCACCACATAATAAAATACTGAAGAGCAGGCTTAAAAAAAAGCAAACCAAACCTCAACTCCCAAAACCTTGAAATCAGTGACTAGTCAGGTCTTTACTCCTTCAGGACTGGAGCAAAACAATGAAGCAGATAAAAATCAAATGATCTTTCAGGCCTATGATGTGGTTTGCACGCTTTTGCAAGACCAACATCCTCACTATGGAAATACACTTCTGCTGAGTAGTGTTACAGACCAGAATGACAGCCTCATGGTGACACTTTTCAATAAGCAGGATAACTCCCAACAATAACATCTTTGGAGAGAGCCACAGTTTTGCCCATCTTGGACAGAGAACAAACTTCAATTTACTGACAGTCCGTTATATCACAGAGAAAACTATACAGTTACACTAACTTACACAGAGCAAACATACAGAGAATGATGTCCTTAAAGAAAATCTCAACCACCACAAATACATATAGAATCATCTATTGCTTTGAAAATAAGTAACTTCTGAGGGCACTTTAACATTATAGTATGATCTAGAACAACACTAAATGCTAACTAAATTTAAGGACAACAGTGGTTACCAGTTATATTCACTGAGCAGAAATTGGGATCAAATTAAAGTGTGTAGTCTTTAAGTAATCAGATTCTTGCTCTAGACTTAATGACTGCAAATGAAAATTCAACTGTCAAGGGTGCATCTGACAGCTATAGGTAAGTCAGCCATCTAAAAATAAGAATTTGCAAATGTTAATAGACTGTGTATAGAAAATGTCAATCCTGGTGCAAACTCTCAACAAGTAGAGTTTAATTATCTCCCCTTATTGACCTTCTTAGAACTGACTCCACAGAGCCTATCTTTTGATAAAAGAATAAAAGCAGCATATTTGTCCTTCATATTAGACAGAAATGGGGTGCCTGTGTTACGAGGAAATTTCTAATGCCATCTAGAGACTTGAATGACAATGTCCGGATTTAATGTAAATGCTTCTTCCAGGCAACAAAAGAGAGGACATGCTAATTCCTGGTGTGTTACATCTGCTAATTTTAACATGAAATTGACTAAAATATACTGCCCTTGACCAGAGTTACAGTGCACATTCATGCATTAGGACAAGCTCTCTTTCCAAGACTTCATATTAAGATAAGCAAAATATCCCACCATCTTTAACCTATATTTGCAAATACCACGAGTCATAATGATTTTGTAGAACTGGTGTTCCAATCTTATCAGGTCTATAATACTCGCAGCAGCACCAGAACCACAAAATTTTTAAGTATTCTTTCTTTAAAACAATGCAAGAAGTGTATGACAGCATTTATATGATAACATCTAAATATGGAACATCTCAATTCTTTTTTGTTAGTCAATAATGCTGCATGAAATTTACCACACACATCTAAAAACCATAAAAACAAAGACTTTGGAATTTGTAACACTTTGAGCTCACTCTGAAGCAGAGGAGCACATCAAGCAGAAAATTCAAATGAGCTGATAAAAATGACAAGTAACATACATAATATGTAATTCCAGGTATATCCAGAGTCATCAAAATGTCAGACTCTGATGACTTAAATTACTTCAATTGAACAATTTATAAAAAAGCACAAACTCCTTCTTCTTACATAATTTCCCTTTTTCATCATATAGAAATTATGTAGTATTTTTATATCTACATACACTATACTTGTTATATTCAAATATAATAGTAGCCATGAACATAAACACTTAGAATAGAATTTTACTCTTGCCCTATATTCTGCTATTAAAACCACTGTAGTAAATATATAGTGTGGTAATGCAAAAATAACTGATTTTGGGACTTTAATTCTTCCTTTGAGTCAATGATCTTCTAACAATTTCAAAAGAAAAATGGTTTATAGTGATACTAGCTTTTCCGTTTTAGGCTGAAGTGCTTGTGACAGTCTCTTAGAATTCTCTCTTTTTAGGGAAGTTTTCACTGTAACTTATGAGATGAGCAGAGACAGGAACAAATACTCCCTCGCTAACCTTGTATTTCCTTCCAATTTTGCAGAGATAGTAGCTGCATCCTCTAACTCTAACAGAGTGATGAAGCCTGTATGGTTGTACTTCTCTGCAGGACTGATATAGCTGGAGGATAAAGTACCATTCATGAAAGAAAATGAGCTCTTTCCTCAAACAGCAAGGACTTGGTGCTTCTGGTACACTGTCTTGTTCTTGGGGATCTGCTACAATCCTGTTGTTAGTCTGCAGCTAAAAAGAATACCAAAAACATTTGTTGCATTCTATTCTTTCACCTAATAGGGTAGCATGACTGTTCCAAGAACACGTACAAGACTACAAGCACAACATCAGCAGCTCCTGAATGTTGAAGTCCAGTCATGTATCTTACTACTTACTCTTATTTTTAAACAAAAAAAAATTCACACAGAATTTTCCTGAATGGTAAAGATAGCGAGAAAGGGAGAGGAAAGACTTATTTAACTACACGTCAACAGGACACTGTTCTTGTAAATAACATGTAGTAAAGCACAAAGCAACTCAAATTAAAACTTTCCCAACACAACTTAAATCTCTTTCCTGCCTCTAGGAAAATGCCCTTTATAACCAAGGGTTATGAATATCCAAGGTTGTTGGCTAATGTTACAAGCCACCACAGGTTAGTGATCAGCAATCCCATTTCTGTGCAAAGTAATTAAAATGTTAGTGGTGGCAGTAAGTAAGTGTGTTCTGAAGCCCTACTGGTGACATGGGATGTCACCATCCACACTAAGGAATCAGGCAAAGAGATTTTTTTTTCAAGGGGATTAAAACGTCCATTACACATAGGCACAGCTGACATTCCACTGGCTTTCCTTGCTTTCCTCCTGTACCCTATTCACAGAATTCTCTATTCATCAGGGCTTCTTATATTGGAAGATATACAGAAAGGATTAATTCAGTCAGGCATAGGGAACTAAATATCACATTCTGGGTATCACCAACTGAAAAAATGACAACTGTTTTCCCTTACAAGAAAATGGAGTAAATTGAAAGATGAAGTTTATCACCAAGAGCTAAAGAGCAGTGATACAAAACATTTGCTGACCCAGGAAAAATGTTCAGCAAGCTGGCCTGCAAAGTGTTGTCACAGTAACTTGCTCTCCATGTCAGTATAGCAGTGGCAGCATCAGTTTTGACTTTTCCTTTCCCAGGGCTACAAAGAACCACAAAGGCAAGATGTTCACAAGATGCTGCTTTGGGGACCACAGCTACAGGTCTTTAAACTACTCATGTCTGCAGCTATACACAAACACCACTTAAGAGAGCAATTTTAAATAATTGGTCTGTTCAGAAAGGACCAGAATATGTCTAGAATAAAACCACTTTTATTCTGTAAGAGAGTCTACACCCTACTCCAAAATAGCTGCTTGCGCTATAGTTACGCCAATCAACTGCTGTGCATAGATAAAGCACCACTGCTATGGAGGCTCCTATTAAAAAACCCATCCAAATTCTATTGCCAGCAAAGCATGTTCATGGTCTCCTGTGTTAGTTTTATGTGGGGAGTGGGGGTTTTGAATAGGTTAGTTTTTCATTTAAACAATGGATAGGCTGATCCTTCTGTCTCCTAGGCCAAGGGAAAAATACTGTGTATTACTAAATGTACTGTACATTGCTATGTCAGCTGCTAAGTACAACAGAAATTTTTCCCGATGTAAAAAACAATGAGCAGAATTTGGATCAAAAATTGTTATTGGAAGTATTGATGAATACAACAGAGAAGCAAAAGCTCAATTAGAACTTAAACTGGCCACTTCTGTAAAGGCTAATAAAAAATGTTTTATAAATACATTTATAGCAAAAGGAGGGGCAAGGAAAACTTCCATTCTTTATTGGATATGGAGGGGAGTGTAGTTATCAAGGATGAGGTATATAACACCTTATTTGCATCAGTTTTCAACTAGAAGCCAGGTCATCCTCAGGACAATTGTCCTCCTGAGCTGGTAGATGGGGATGGAGAGCAGAACAGCCCCTCTGTAATCCAGGACGAAGCAGTTAGTAATCCAGGAGGAAGCAGTTAGTAATCTGCTGAGCCATTTGGATACTCACAAGTCTATGGGACCAGATGGAATCCATCCTAGGGCAATGAGGTAGCTGGCGGAAGGGCTCGCCAAGCTGCTCTCCAAAATTTATCACCAGTCCTGGCTCACTGGGGAGGTCCCAGATGACTGGAAGCTGTCCAGTGTGATGTCCATCCACAACAACGACCAGAAGGAGAATCTGGTAAAACTACGGTTCTGTCAGCCCGACCTCGGTGCCCAGCAAGATTATGGAACATATCATCTTGAGTGTGATTGAACAGACAGGACCTACAGGACAGCTGTGGATCAGGACCAGCCACCATGGACGCAGGAAGGGCAGGTCCTGCCTGACCAACCTGATCTCCTTTTATGACCAGGTGACCCTCTGGCTGAGAGGAAGGCTGTGGATGTTGTTTACCTGGACTTCAGCAAGGCCTTTGACACAGTCTCCCACAGCATACTCCTGGAAAAGCTGGTAGCCCATGGCTTGGACAGGAGCACTCTTTGCTGGGTAAAGAACCAGCAGAATGGCTGGGCCCAGAGAGTGGTGGTGAATGGTGCTGCCTCCAGTTGGTGGCCAGTCACCAGTGGTATCCCACAGGGATCTGTGCTGGGCCCTCACTTGTTTAATATCTCTACTGATGATCTGGATGAAGGGATCAAGTGTACCATCAGTAAAGTTGCAGATGACACCAAGTTGGGTTCGACTGTCAGTTTGCTGGATAGGAGGGCTCTGCAGAGGGACCTGGCCAGGCTGGATAGATGGGCCGAATCCAACAACGTGAGGTTTAACAGGACTAAGTGCCAGGTCCTATGCTCTGGCCACAACAACCCCCTGCAGCACTACAGGCTGGGGACAGTGTGGCTGGACAGTGGCCAGGCAGAAAGGGACCTCGGGGTGCTGACTGATGGCAGACTGAACATGAGCCAGGATGTGCCCTGGTGGCCAAGGCCAGCGGCATCCTGGCCTGTATCAGGAACAGTGTGACCAGCAGGACCAGGGAGGTCATTCTTTAATTCTTCCCCTTGAGTGCTGTGTCCAGCTCTGGGTCCTACAGTTGGGAAGCATGTTGAGGTGCTGGAGCATGTCCAAAGAACGACAACAAGGCTGGTGGAAAGATCTGGAGCACAAGTTCTGTGAGGAGCAGCTGAGGGAGCTTGGGGTTGTTGAACCTGGAGAAAAGGAGGTTTCAGGGGTGACCTTATCACTCTCTACAACCACCTGAAAGGAGGATGTAGCCAGCTGGGGCTGGTCTCTTCTCCCAGGCAAGAAGAGACAAGACAAGATGACACAGCCTTAAGCTGTGCCAGGGGAGGTTTAGGTTGGACATCAGGAAGAAGTTCTTCACAGAAAGAGTGATTTGGCATTGGAATAGGCTGCCCAATGAGATAACGGAGTCACTGTCCCTAGCAGTGTTGAAAAGATTGGATGTGGCATTCAGTGCCATGGTCTAGTTCACACGGGGGTGTTCAGTCATAGGCTGGACTCAATCTCAAAGGTATTTTCCAACCTAGTTGATTCTGTTATTCTGTGAATGGGCTTACACTGCTTTTTCTTCAGCTGTAGACCCTACATGAGTCTCAAGAGGTGTTGAAAATACTTTCAAGTAAAGCTGTTTCAGATGAAAACAGAAGGCTGGTTTTTTTTGAGTTAAAAGGTAAAAAAACTGCAACAAAACTACAAGTGTTCTGTGGTTCGGACTTCACCTACATTTTTACAGAAATGTGTTTCTTCAGAGTAAAAACTGGTTATTTTCCAGACCAAAACTATGTTTTCAAAGCAAAGTCAAGGAAAGGGAGAACATGGATGGGATGCTGGCCATAATCTTAACAAAAAAAAAAAAAACCAAAAACTACTGTTACTTCACAGTAAAGCTAGAGTGTTTTTCTGAATCTTTTCAATAATTCCCCAGGGATGGTGCACACATAGCAAGTGTATCATTAAATCAACCATATCACATTATGAAATATCTTATATGTCCAGAGATACTAAGAATTTTCAAATAATTCATGGCTAACTTGCTAACATTGTTTTGAAGTCCAGTTACCAGTGAAGACTTTCTTACCTCACTTTTCACTTTGTCATGGCTGCATGAAAAGCTATGGCATAAATCTATTCCCATTTGAAAACAGTTTACTTGGTATATTTATTTCTAGCTACAAAAACTAGACTGAAGTGTTGGAGATTTTGAACCACACTCAAAATAAAGACATAAACACACTGAGACTACCTGGCACATACCACCACTAGCTAAACTAAGTTATTTGCAAGTGTGGGGTTTAAAGCTTCACACAAAGAATTTTTTAATAACTTGTGAAACCAAATTTCATGCTAGCTACATGTCATTCTGCAAATTTAGAATGTAGCTGTATAATTCTTAGTTTCATTATGTTACACATTAATTGAAACAAGGTAGTGAAATTCCTGCTTTTCAGCTATCCTGTTGAAAAAATGAACTTCAAAAATTTGCATGAACTTCTGGATGTGACTTGACAGTATAAGCTACAAATTTTCCAACTGGTATCTCAGGCTGCAATGACCTTTCACTGCAGAACACACAGTAAGGAAAGCACATACCATGCAAAAGAGAAAAAAAGAAAAAAGGCTGCTACTCACATTTTGAAAGGGAAAGTTCCAAAAGTGCATTGCCAAAACAACTATTTCAGCATACAAACTGACAGATAATTTCTTAACCCTATCTAGAGTACTTTCAGAGCAAATTAACAAATCTATGATTTTACAGAGCACAGAAAAAACAAGTGTCTCAAAACTGGATATTTCTTTGTTCTAAACTTTAAGCCCAGAGTACTGAATCCCCAGCGTAGTGACCTTATTTGGAGTCAGTGAAGGAGACAGACTTCTGAATTGAAATCACTTTCATAATGGCTAATAAAAATTACACAAGTTTAAAGAAATAGATGTGATATTTAAGATGTAGCTCACCCAATACCACAAAGGCAAACAAAATTAAAACTTAAGAACTTCACTTTAGACACTAGTATAAGTTTTGACCCTGCACATTTACAATTCAGCTTCATTTTCTCACAATGTCAAAAGGGGAAAAAAGAAAAAAAGCCCTCGTGCTGTTGACACTAAGTTACTGATCCCTTTTTATTTTGGGGATTGTTCCTAAAACTGTTTGGACTGTAAGTTAGTGAAGCCACTGCACAACATCGAGAAGATGTTTAGTGCTGAACTTCAGTTTAAATTTCTAGCAGGTGACTACCACTACTGCAACAAGCAGTTTTCGTTTGTCCTCCTTTGCTCTACCTCCAGTTCCTTGCTTCCCCCCAACAGCACAGGATGTAAACACAAAAGCAAGTTACAAAGAGTTAAAAAGTTATTACTCAGCCAAGCTGTGATTCCCGTCCACTTTTAGCCTGAGGCAAACTTAGGCTAATTAGACTCAGGTTAACCTGCAATGAGAAAAGGTCAAGCTACATTGCATTATTTTGCATTTGCTTTGGGCTAGATGAATGCACATTATTCAGTGTTCACAGCTCATTTTATGAGCAGTAACCTCACTGCACACCCTTTACAAACAATTCTGGTTTTAAGACTCAATCCCATGTATTGAGATAAAATACAGTTACAGTACACTACCACTGGCAACACAATGGCAAGCACCTGAAAATTTAGCATGCAGTTTTGCTTTCTCATTTGCTTTCCCAGTAAAAAAGCCATTACTGTACAGCTAAATACATGCTAAAACCATGGAAGGAATTAACAGAATTTCCACTGTAAGTGCCACTGGAAGACTGTTTAACATCTGCCCACCTCTTCTCAGGTAGGATTTAAATTTACTTTGTTGTTGAATTGGTAGAAAAATGACGCTGTTTTTGTAAGTGTAGATTATCATTTCAAGTGAGATACTCCTACAACCTGCACCCAAATGAAAACTGAAATTAATTTTATGACAGCTTGGAAAGTTCCATTTAAAGAGAACAGACTTTTTTTCCATTAAAGCATTCTTCAACTCTACCAGATTCAAATGTCCATTATATAAGTATTTTATTCTATATGAATCCACACATGTCTTTGGAGGTCCCAAGGTGAGCTCAGTAGTCCACAACCAGGGAAAATCTCCTCTGCTCCTGGTCAGAGGTCTTCATTTTTTCATTTTCGAAAGCTGTTGCAGAAACCTTTTGAACAATATGCAACTGTTGAACAGCAGAAGGTGCTGCAGAAAAAAAAGAAGAAAGAATGGGAGGAGAGAAAAAAAAACGAGGAGCAAAAAGTGTCTTAAGGGAGTTGGCTCTTTGTCTCCAAAAGAAATATCTCTTTTTACAAAAATGCATCAGAACACCATCCCATCAGGCCACAATTCTGTATACAGGGTCTCTTGGAGGGTTCTAGAAAAAGTAAGAGGAAATGAGAGTGGCTCAATTTACATTTTAACTAGGAATCCACACAGGGAAAGCCCCCTCTCTCTCTGGCTCCAGGGCTACAGAGCAATCTTCCACTTTTATCAGCTGGTGCTTCTCTCTTTGGCTGAGTGAAAGCTGTGTGTCAGGAGAGTGGCCCTGCACTAGAAAAACAAATTCAATTTTAGGACACTCACTATTAGCAGGATTCCCACAGACATGAATAGAGTTAAAACATCGATTAAAAAAATATAGAAAAAGATAATAAAAAAGGCACTTCACTTAGTTAGTTCTTTCTTTTACAAGAAAAGACAAAGAGTGGAGTAAAGACATAAAGAAGCTAGGAGATGAAACCAAAACCCTGAACTCCGTCCAGGTAGTCTCTTTCACAGCTATGAAAGGAAGAATAATTATTTTTTGTCAAATTATCTTACCAGAGCTGAAGAGAAAAATCTTTTATCTCCATCTGTGCTCTTGCTTTGGAAGAAAAGTATCAAAATGTTGACTATTTAAGTTGCTACAAAAGAACCCTATTGCATGGATTTTTTAAAATGTCATTTCATTCATTACAATCCAAGCACAGCACAGAACAAGTAATGACTGTACATGTACAGCTCACTTACAAAACTAATTATTGGTCCTAATTATGTCTAGAGCAACCCTCTGAAATTCTCACTGTTTGCCCAGTAGGTTCATCCCTTAACAACTGACATGATGTGACAGACATTCAGCACAACACGTGAGGATTTGACTACTCCATTCCCAGTGTGAACACTAACTCACTGCTGCACTCTTGCAGGCTGCACTGAAAACCTTCCCCGCCGTGTCACTGTGAAGGACTAATTACATCACTTAAAATTGAGAGGAAAACTCTTCTAATCAAGGATCAACTTTGGCATCTGCTTTTACGTTCATACTAACCTTGCTTTTCAGTATGCACACAGGCACATTCATAGGCAAATTCTTTCAATGAAAATAATTCAAATTAGAGGAGAACTTGGGCCAAAAGTACATCTGTTTTCATTACAAGAACTTGCCTAATGGAATTACTCTCTTCTCTGTAAGCCCTTGGAAATAAATTGAGAGTGAGCTTACATACATATATAAAGCTACAGAACAGTAAAGAACAGTACACATGTCCTTAAACAGTGAAACATCTTCTGCTATGCCCAAACTGCTCTACTGATCTCAAACCATTCATGATTTCTACTTAGATCTAATAAGCAACAACAAATAAATACTGATTTCTTTTGGACTTTTAAAATATTCAAAAGGACTTTTCTTTCTATAATGAAGCAGAACAGATGTCACATACTACAACCTGCTCTTTGAGACTGCTCTTTATCCCTGCGTGATCTCTAAACACCAGTAATAGTCTAAACAAAGATGGAATCAAAACAAACAGGACACAAATGACAATGAGAGTCAGCATCAGATTAAAATATACAAACACAAGAAATGGAGTTGTGCTTCAGTGGAGAACCATCTTATCACACCTACTCTCATATAAGCAGATTTCTGCTTCTCAAATGTGAAGAATGACAAAGTGCCCAATGGCAACATTCTCATAATTCGTCCATTTAGCATCAGCACCATTTCTACACATCTTTGCTTTGTGATAATGCTCAATTTGCATCAGAAATTCACTTCCACATTTTATCATGTTTTCAAAAAAAGGGCAAAATAAAAACGCATAGCATTCCTTGGAGAACTCAAAGCCAGAAGTCTACTACTTCAATACACATTATGTACAAAGACTGCACATACAATACAGCTAGGATTTCTATTTGTTTACTTTCCTCTGGTGGCTTCTAGGAGCAGTAATTCACTTCAGGACTTCATTTTTAGTCTGGTCCAAGCAAAAGAATTGATGCAGAACTGCAAAATTCTTTGAATTCTGAAACATAATACTAAGGTTAATCAAGCCAGAGAAGCATAATTTTTCACTAATATGCACATGTAGCTCTACTACAGCTTTCTTCTTTCCTCTAAACAAGCAAAGCTTACTTCGGAAGAAAGTCCTTACAAAGTAAGGCCTTTCCTCCTTCCTGGTCCTGCTACAGTGCTTCTGTCTGACTTTCATCATCAGAACAGCCTCATGAGTAAAGATACTCTTTCAGTGCTGAAACCACTTTACTGACCCAGATTCAGTTATGCAAGTCTTGGTGTCTCTTCTGTGGTGGTGCACGTATCTGGGGAAAAATATCTGCTCTCTTTTTTTAAGAGAAAGATTAAGAGAATCCCTCAATTTAAGTTCTCACAAGACCAATCCTGTATGCCTGACTTATGTCTGATCTCAACTTCTTTAACAGTAAAGTCCTCAATGGACTTCCGGTATTTCCCTCCCACATCCACTTCCCAACACTGATCCAAAATGATCCACTCATACAAATAAAGTGACTACTGAACTTAAGATTCAGTAGTGATGCCTGCAGACCTGAAACACTGTCAGCATGCATCATTCATCTCCCTCCTGCATAGCTCCTCAAAAAGGCAACCATTGAACTTACATAGCACAGGATGCCACAGATGGTGCTTTCTGAAGCCTTCATTCCCTATGCTCATTAGAAAGGCTGTCCACAGCAACAGGCTTTGATACAGACATTGACATAGTAAAAACTAACTCCTGACTGACATGTAAACACACAGGCTGAAGCTTTTGTTCCCAAGTCCATGATACTCCAAAAATCTACGATTCATTTTCTGTGTACAACAGATATCTGCCAGAAAAGTGCCAATGAAGGCTTAAGAAGTCCTTAGGCCCAAAGGGACCTACCTCTCTGGTGAGACCAGTCCTGGGGAACATTCTGCTTGGTAGGATTTTCACTCCAAAGGGCTCCAATATGCAAGAAAGCACGGCAAGCAGCCACAGCTTTCCCTCTGCAGCTTCCTGCAGCCTTTTACACATGCTGAACTCCAAACGGCAAACACTCTGAAGATTAAGAACAGACACCTTAGCTTGGTGTGTTGCAGAAAGTCAGCAGAGAAAGAAAGATCACATTCAACTTGTGGCAGCCAGTGCTGCCGGCATGACACACAACAAGACCCTAAACCAGCTGGTGCTCCAGAGGAACTGCAGGCTTTGTGCCCAGGAGTATCACATTACAATAGTCAGGAGAAAAGTGATGAATAGATAAGTAATTGAGGTCAGGTCAGCCTCTGACAAGGGAGAGTTTTCTGTCAGCAAGAGGCAAGAGAAAACACTCTTTGTGAATGCTAAGCTCTTGTAGAGCAGATGGGGACGCTCCTGACAAAGTCACATGCCAAACACACGGCAACTTTGTAGGGCTTAACAATTTTCCAGATACCATCACCTCCATCTTACCCACGTTTGGCTTCAGTTTACACTCCCTCTTTCCCAAAACCTCAACTTTGATTCTTCTTGGTTGTAATTTATATCCTATCCTTTCATGTATACATCATTTGCCTACTGCCAACACACACATCTACAGTCAGCTTGCCCACTGGTCTGTAAAGAAAAGAATTCCCCAATACCAGAGACCTAGCCGGGGAGCTGCAGATTTACATCTTTATTTCTGTTATGCACCTTTATGCAAATGCTGGAAGGAATATTAGGAAAATATTTAGGAATATTAGGAAAATATTTATCCTCCACCACTCCCCTCTGAAGAGACAGCTTTCAAAAAGGAAGCAAGGCCAAAGAGCCAGTCATCCCAAAAATGGTTCCTAATGGATGTGTGTTTTTACATGACTGATGTTTCTCTCAAGAAGTGCAAAGAAAGAAAGCCTGGTTAAGCCACCTGCTACTGCAGAAGCAGAAAACAATATGTGTGGAGAAACCTCATAACACTGTGTATTCCCACCAAATCTAATGCTGCTCACAAGCTGAAAACGAATTGACACATACATTGTTATGTAACTCAGTGTCACAAAGCAATTGTATTTCTTCAGGTTTTGTTGAAGGTGACACTTTCTTCTTTTCTTACAAAACACTGCAAACTGTCACTCAGATTTCTATTCCTCTGCTCTTCCTGCCTGTTCCAGTAGTAATCCTGCAGATGGCACTAGGGACTAAGAAATTTCTTTCATATTTTTCTTGTCGGAGGTCTTTTACTCTGCATTCATTTCATGTTCATTGAATTGTACCATAGAGTTCATCTTTTAAGCATCTTGATTACTTCAAATCAATAAAAATTACCCTGTCCTCCTGCTGCATCTTTAAGATCTCTTAAGAAATTTCTGAAAAAAACCCCTTTATTCACCAAATATTAGGCATCTGTAATAGATAGTATAAAAATAAAATAATGGATGGATAACACCAGTAATTTAAGTAAAATGGCATATTTAACAGAGGAAACAAAGCCTATTATTGACACATAAGACTGAATAACAAATAAACTCACATAGCAGAGAGAAATGTGACTTTAAACTTATCATGGTGCACTGTCGTTCCTTTGAGATATCCAGAAGAGGAATTCTTTCAAATTTCATCTTTCATGCTTTCTATAAAGCTATTCCTATAAAATTTAAAATTCACTGTTCCCATTATCATCTGTGGGTTGATTATCTCACAGGATGCAGCATACTCATCTGAATTGGAAAGATACTTTTCTTCTTGCTCAGTGCACCTTTTTTAGCTAGACAGATGGTACAGCAGTTTCAGAGCGGAAAGTTAAGTACCTGACAAACAGCTGGAAGATTTTAAGCATCCCACTTACCCTGCCTGGGAGGGCAGCCATTCTCATCTCAGTTTATCTAAGATTCTTCAGACAAGGTATTTAAAAAAGAGCATTGAAATGCATTCAGTTCCTAAGGCAAATTAAATTTCAGAAAACATATAGAGGTGACTGAGCGTGACCTCAGCTATCCTTAAAAAGAAAATAGATCTGTAATCTTCTCTTTTTATGGGCAAGATAAAACCAGTTGCTAAAATATTCAAGGCATACTTGACACCTATTCACCTCATAAGGCCAGACAGCCTGTGAAAGACAGACACATCCTTTCCTACACTGATCTCTACATTAACATGAAATGATTATGAAATAGAGAAGGATTGCTCCTGCCAGATGCCAACACTTGAGCTCCCCTACTGTCTCAATCATCAAGTGAGGGGGTGAACACAGAACATCTAGACAGAAACCTGAGCTCATTATTTAGAAGTTCTCTTTGTTGGCTGATTGCAGAACTACATCATAAACTAAACCAATGTGTAGTAACAGCAAAGAAGAACAACTACAATATGCAAGGCCATTCACCCATATTTTGGAATCAAGGAGAGAAATAGAGAACTGTTCAAGCTTTTTTAATTTTGGCTAAAAGAGAAACCAGCAGAGAGCTGGAGGAACCTCAGCTGGTGCTCCAGAGTTTAGAAGCTCAGCTGCTACTTCAGATGCAGAGACAAGAGTGTCCTTACAAACTGCCAGCACAAAGGGAAGTAGTCACTTCTCCAGAACAAGGCAGCCTCGCTAAGGAAGCTAAGGAACTTAAATATCATTGAGATATTTGAGATATCACTGAGAGTGCACAATAAACCACCTGCATCAGTGAATTAGATCAAACAGAAAACACACCCAAAATGAAGAAAACACCTGTTTTTTTCTTGTCCTGGATTAGGGAGTTACAGTAGTTCACAGAAAGGTCAGACCAATATCATACATAGCCAAAGCACAGGAGGGACAGGCAAGAGCAGGGAAGAAAAGAGCATCACCTCTCCCAGCAGCAATGGCCAGCAAACCAACTCAGCTGCTTGTGAAACCACAATCCAAGACCTCTCTGGCCAACTCTGCTTCTTGCACTCAACACAATGAGCCTTAAGCCTCTTGTTAAAACTATCTTACTGCATTGCTTAAGAGCCAACCAAAACAAAAAGATCTCTTGCATGCTTTCTACGCAGTATATCTAGAAAGATTTTCAGTTAATAAAACTGTTTATCTACAAGTTTCTCCTGAATCATTAAAAAACAAGCTCATAAAAGTATTAATCATGTTCTTGTAGATGCAAAGATTTTTTTCCTGCCTTAAATTTTTTCTTCCCAAAAGAGGCAATTAAAACTCAAACAACAATAATACAGCAATAATAAATATATCTTATGTATTAATCCTACACAGAACAAATGGGATTGATACTAAAATGAGAAAAGAAAAAAAATTGGTTTATTTCTGAACTCTAATGTCTATATGGGTCATTGACACAGTGATAGACACAATGACTTGACACAAGCAACATTTTCCATAATAATCCTCCATTTCAGTACAGCTTTCATTTGTTGTTCACAAAAATCACATTTCTTTGTGTTTTTCTTGCTCTCTCCCATTTCTCCTCTTCCCGAGTTCTTTTGAACCAGAGGACTGATAAGCAAGAATGCAATAACTAAGGCAAAAATAAAAAGGCATAAAACTAATCAGAGCCCACTATAACCAAGAACTTCCCTTGCCAAAGGAAAAGCTTTGCAAAAGTTTTAAGTGAAAGAATTGTTACAAGAGCCAGTAAAAGATTTGAGATGAAGTATTAAATCCCTCAGCAAATCATGAGTCTAAAATTGAAATCAATTCACTACAAAATAGAAAGCTAATACATTAAATATTTTTTAGTCCCAACCAAGTAGGAAAGCACTTCCAATTCCTGAATAAAAGTGTATATGCAGCATGCCAATGCTTGATCATTTACAGATTCAGACACTACAAGGACTTCTGTATTTTTAATTAAAAGGTTCTTCTTCCCTATAGTTCTTCTAGCATATTACTCATATTCCTTTGGAATTGAAAAAGTTACATGGCATTCCTTTATGTATCATATGCTCTCTGAAGATTAGTATGAAAAACACTAAGTATTTCCAGCATTACTTGACTGTTGGAATCTTGGATGCTGAGAATTTTGGACTTTCTGTGCTGAAGGGCACAGGCTTGCAGGAGGGCACTGCATTTGACCTGAGGCTGTGGAAAAGACTTCCAAAATTGATTAATAGCACTGGGATTACGGGTGTGTAGTTGGTTAGAAGTGTGTAATATCACAGGGTGAAAAACTTAAGAGTTTAGGTTTTTAGAATATAGTAATGGATATGAAGCAAGATGGAGGTTTTAGGGCGGAGGCAGGTTGTTCTTTTTCACCTTCCTCTTCCTTCTTCTTCATGGGCTTGGGTGGTATCTTGCAACTGTTCAGAAAGTCTGCAATGCATGTCTTGAGGGATGAGTTATTGGGTTAAAAGGAAAAATAATATAGGTGTCACTTCTTAATTGGGTAGCTTGGTTTTAGATTAGGCTTAAAAGGCCTTATAACAAGAGATTGTTAGCCATTTTTGTGCTGTTTTCCTGCATGCAAGGTCTGGTGCAGACAGCGTGCTGAAGTTTTGATAAGATAACAATAAACAAGAAGCTGAAGACCGAAAAAGTCCAATGCATCTCTCGTTCCTGACACAGAACTGCTCCAAGAGCGCTTCCCCAGTCAGGGGAGCCACTGGGGAGAAGCCCAACGTGGGGCAAGCAAAGCCATACTTGACAGGTACACACTGATGCTGAAGAAAGGCTGTCAGAGTGTGTATGCACAATTTAGACATGCACTAAAGACAAATGAAGTTCATGAGCTGCTGTCCATAAGGGGAGCTGCTTGTCCACTGAACTACATCTTTCTGTTGTTTTCAATTTAAAGTTATGAAAAGAGTATGTATGGTTCTTAGCTTTCAAAAGCACTACACAGCCAAAAACCTCTTGGAACCACTAGAACGCTCTGGACGCAAACTGGAATTGTTTCATGCGTCTTTAACAACCTCACTATGATGAGCCCTCAGTGTGCACACACTCCACCCTGACTCCTCTTCAATCTGACTTCTGTAACATACACCTCTTCCTTTTTCTTCTGAAATCTGTGAGTTTCTTAGCCTCCTTGACTCCTTCCTCCCTCATTAACTGTTTCTCTAATAATTTAGTGGTAACACTCCAATTCCCCACTCGCTAGAAAATCTGTCAGGAGGCTTCTCCTTTGCTTGAATATCTACTTTGCCCCTGGCTTGGCACATTTCATCCAAGCTGCCTGGTGTTCTTTTTGCCATTATCAAGCAATCAATTGAATCAACTTTTGCCAAAACTGAGCATCAGACTTCTTTCCCCGGGGACCTTATGCTTTTTTTCTTACTCTGTATAATATATTTCAGCTGTTAATTGAAAGCAATATAATTAATAGCAAAACAGATAACTGTCACTTAAAAAAAAGCCAACACAAAAAACCCCAACCAAAAAAAAATAAAACCAAGCACCTTTTCAACACTTTCATCAGCAAATAGAAGTCTGAATCTAGTGCATTCAGACTATTTGCCTCAGGCAAGCAAGACCTCTGCATGGTATGTCATCGTTATTTTGTGCTTTAAAAACCATCAGTGGGCATGCTTCCTTAAAATAGCATAGAATATTGTTACCTGGAGATTACCTTCTGCCTCAGTCTGAAAATGTGTTAGGACCACTTGTGCATGAAGCAAAAAAAAAAAAAAAAAAAAAAAAAAACCAGGTTGGATGCAATTTTCTTTACATATGAAATAAACAAGTACTTTTTTTTTTCTTTTTTCATAGGATGCCAATAAAAAATTCCCATTTACTTAGCATTGACTTTGAACATCTCCATAAATAATGTTTCCAGTATTTTACATCCCAAACTGCATTTCTATTAATAACCTAGTAATATTGAGTTTGTAACAGCCAAAACAATCTTATATCATTTGTAGTGAAAAAAATTAAGCATTTTCCGAGTTAACTTCTAGTAATGGTTGAACAGAGGAATTCACAATAGCAGATAGTAAAAATGTAAAAAAATCACCAAAACATCACAACAAAACTGAAGTTTATCAGTTGTACAACATCATGGTTAAGTTCCAATCACATGCAATTACCCACATTTAAGTTTTTCATGAGCTTTTCAGTTAGTATTTCAGCTCTTGCACCCTGGTAAGCAGAGGCCTCAGGCTAGGACACTGACTTTTTTTGGCTCCCCAGGGGAATTTCCACAACACATGGACTGGGAAGCAGAACATGAACACGTGTTCTGATCTCAAGGTATCTGGGGCATTATGCTCCTGCCATGTTCTGAGTCCATACCCCTATGTGGTGCTGTGCACATCAAGTTGCCACAATTTGACCAGGAAAAAAACTTGTCAACAGCCACACAGACAGAATGAAGAACCCAGTCGGGGCCTCTCATGTGAGCAATCAGCACTTGAACCACTGAATGCTGGGAGAGCACACCAAGTTCAACAACTGAACTCATCTAACTTAGCATCCCACTTTCAAAAGATACAAAAAAATTAAAATATATGATAAAAATTTAATTACAGGATAATTTTGCTCTCTCCCATTGGCTGCAGGTATTGAAATCTGGTATTCTGGAAGATTATTAGAAAACTAAAAATACTTACATATTTAAAAAAGCATGAAGATGGGGATTTTAAAAGAGACTCTTTTAGTGATATCTCTTCCATAAGATACTGTAAAAATGTTCCCACAAAAAAGTCTTTGCTAAAGGCAATTTCTCCTCCCTCTTGTTCTTTAACTAGCCTCCCAAAAATTCTTTCAAGTAATTAACACAATTAAAGGCACAATGATGAAAGCTAACTTAAAAAAAAAAAAAAAAAAAAAAAGNAAAAAAAAAAAAGAAAAGGAAAAAAAAAGTTTAACGGCTGAACTCTTTACCCTACTTTATTCTGTGAATGTATCTTTTATTGTAACTTAAGACACTACAAAATAAATTGCAGCTTGGCTACAATAGTCACACATGGGAAAACACAATTTAGGTTTGTTACTCACTCTTCTTCATAAATCAGTCCCGGGCGCAGTTTAAACACATGCCAAATATGACCTAAATGTATCACATCTTCAACAAGTAATCATACACGAGAAGAGGAAAATAAGCATTGGTTCAATCCTCACAGCCCACAAGCCAACGATTAGGTTACCTTCTTGTAATTGTATCTAGTTATATACATACATGAGAAACAGTTTAAGCAAAGGGAATTCATACTGAGATCAGGATATGAAATTAACACCAATAAACCTGGCTCTGTATTTTGCACATTTTCTACAAAATTTCATATATCAGTTATCAGTGCCTCGTTTCGTTTTACATTAAATTTCTGTGGTCCTCAACAACTTCAGAAAGCAATGTATTTCAATGGGTCCTAATCTTTCTCTTCCACAGCAGACAGGAAAATATGTTTCTGGTGATATCTTCTAACTGTCCAAGCTGATCCCTGAAATGCTGGACACAAACCAGAAATCAAAAGCAAAATAGCAGACTTGTTCAATGGAGCAGGATACAACAGCCTATTAGAGAATTATGCAGCAAATATTATCCCTCTCCACTGCTAACATAGTAAAAGCTCCTCAGGGAACAGCTTAACTCACCTGTAACTTAATTTAAAATTTAAAGATTTAAAGCCTAAAGTAATTAATTAAAATAATTTAGATCTCTTGTGAAAGAATAATTCATCATTCACAGGGGAAGAATTTAAAATTCTTCACATCAACAAATGATGACTTTTTGAGGTAATCTAATGCAAAATTCAATTTTAAAATAAAATTACATCAGGTATGGAAATACAATCGGCTACCCACGCCCTAACAAGCCTGCAGGCTTCTGCCTTTTGTGTCTCAGTAGCAAAAACAAATATTCAACATTCTGTGAATTCAATAAAAATCATAAAAGGGAAATTTAAAGCTAAAAGAGATCTAGCTCACTCTTTCTTTAACACTGTCTAGAGCTAGACTAGCTCTGAAATATTCCTTTAGCACACAAATGAGGAAAGGGGTTTCCATTCTTGATATGGAAGTGTAAAAAACATCTCCAAATTACCCATAATAAAGCTAAGACTAAACATGTAAAAGGTCTGAGTATCTCCTGTCTTTAACAATACACATTTGAAATTATAAAACAGGTAAAACTTGCACAACATCACCCCCTGAAGTGGAGGTTTTTTCAGTTGGTTGGGGTTTTTTAAACCATACAAATAACACTCTCCCAGATATTAGCAACACCTTCATAGGTTTCACATTTACATTACACTCCATAGCATGGCAACATTAATTCTATGTAGATTTAAAGTACTAATTTGTCTTTAAACTTCTACAACGTATTTTCTTGTTTCTCTAATGCTTACATTTATAAGAAGGGCTTATATTTGTTTGTCTCCAGATTGAACACATGGGGAAAAAATCTTGAAAGCAAAGACACTATACAACATCAGAGACTTTTGCTTCTGAATGCCTTTGAAAAAAAAAAGAAGATTGAAAATTGTTTCATGAGGATTAGGGACAGTAGTTGGTAAGCATTTCAGTTATTCATGAGCTTAAACAGATTTTCTTCACAATGTCAGGACAATGGCTCTTCCTCTCAGTAACACTCACTGTTATGGTTCCTTGTCTACCACTCCTTTTACTATAGCCATCGAAAATCAGGACAAAGGCTTAAATGGCAGATTTCCTAAGGCAAAGCAGTGTGTACATGATTCCCAAACTGCTCAGTAAGGCTTGTTTACCCAGAGCTCCATCATGTGAGAACATGAAAATAGCTTTCAATATTTAATACCAACACGCACACCAAGGTAATCTGAAGCTCTGGTACCACCCAAGGACAACATATTAATCCAGACTTGATACTTCTAGGAAGTAAAGCACCTAGCAATTATAACAGAAGAAGGAAAGAGAAGGGAACAATTTTTGTCATGAAGACACCTCAACTCCTAGTTGCAATGCATGTTTACATCTTAGCAGCTACCTGAAAAAGTTTTTTCTAAATTAACTATTAGGAAGATGGTGTATATGAAAGAACACTGGGGACTGAGGACGAGACCTGTGAAAATTAGAAATCAAAGCCCTCAAATGAAAACATACTCAAAGGAGCTAACTGCAGAACATCTGTGCAGGCAGAGCACACCAGCCCATCCCATTTCTGCGTCCACTCTTTGAGTCCGACACAGAGCTCTGCTGCTGACCACCTGCATTCACCATTATGGACGTACACTGTGATTGTGAGCTGCTTCCTTAAGGGAATAAGTCTGGCTCAGCCCCAAGGAGCAGCTCCTCCAGGCTTGGATCACCATGCACATGGCAAGGAAGTGGAGGGATAAGGGATGCACACACTCCCACTGCGAATCTCACTGTTGCTCTGGAAAACATCAGAACATTGTGCTGCACGATGGCATCCACCAACAGTGCTATGTTTGCATTAATTAGAAAAAAACCCCCAATCTCTTGAAGTTTCATTCATGATTTTTGGCTACTAAAATTTTATCATTCCCTGACAAGCCCTGGTAAAAGACTCGGAGAGATTCAAGGGAACACTTAAAGTCTTAGAAGTAGAAAAGCAATGAAGAAGGTGAATTTTCAGTTGGTGCTTTATTTGAAAATAAATTCAAACCAGGAAAAATTAACTTCAGCCCTCTCAAACTGTCACAGGAACGAGGATTACAAAAAAAAAGAAAATATAACCTCACACATCCCCTCAAACAAAAACTGTATGTCAGGACATAAACTCCAGCCCTGTTCCCCCACAAAAATCCACAGTCAGAAATGTGATCCCAAGTGATCCACAAACAAACAAATAAGGCCATGTTTCTGTTGCTATACCATAACACACAGTACATTATTTTCCCCTCTGATGTAATTCTTATAGCATTATTTTGGAATCTGACTATTTTAAACTTGGTTGCTACGACACGTTATAGCCATTACATGGATTCATTTCCTACTTTCCAACTGGCAAGACTACTTGTTTCAGTTTTATGAAGTTATATCATGGACAAAAGACACATAAAATATAAATTCTAATAGTAGAAACTCCTTTAATGCCTTCCATTCCTTGAATAAAGGAAGGAGGACTGGAAGGAGGACTTCTCTCCACAATTACTCTAAAGGTCTCCATGCTTCCAGCTTTCTCAAGTTTTCTGAGTCCTATTTCTGAAAATGGTCTTTTCACATTATTACTCCTACTGAGAGACAGCATCTGATTTCTTGCAGAGCCTGTCAATGACTCCCATACAATCTAAACTTACAAATAATCAGAAAGTTACATTCTTCCAGTGGACAATAAAACATGGAATACAAATCCTCTCTGGTATTTCTGGTTTTAACAACTGGGGATGAAGAACAGATGATGAATTGGCCCATTAATGCTTCAGCATCACTTCCATGAGGCAACCATGAGGTTTGGGGAAGACTTGTTTTTCCTGTAGATTAATTTTTAATTACTGAAATATAGTCATACCAGACAGATCACAGAAGCCAACTTCTAAAAGAAAACCAAATAGGAACTTCATAATGTAGCATTAAAATCACCAAAATCCTTTTAAAATATGCACACAGTATACCTTCGTCTTCACAAACCACATTAAATAGAAAGCAATTGTGAATCAGAGACTGGAAGGTCACTGGGGTAAAAACTTTACCCTTTTATAACAAGCATGAGCATAAGATGCACTGGTATATCAAAGGAACCTTTAGTTTCTAGCTTATGAAAATATATGAATTTCCATAATAGAAAAACACAGTGGCTCTGTCATAGTCAATCTCAAAGTTCAACACTAATTTAACAGGAAAACAATGGATCTTCAGGAGAAAAACCCCCACCCACTAACAAACATATGCTAGCACAGTCATTTTTTAAATGTGCAAAAGAGGCAATTTTTCCACTTGTGGCTTTGCTTGCATATTTGGCCTAACAATTTTCATTTAGCTCCTAACAAGTTGAACTTTGTGTTAAGTCTGATTAAAAGCAGTCTTACCAAACCAGCTAATTATGGTGCTTCTACTACTGGCTAATCATTCATATGACAACCAGCCACAAAGAGTGTTGGCACGGACCATTTACCTCAAATTGCCTTAATCTGGACTATGCATTTGCAGGATGGGTCTACAGAAGCACAGCCTGCTACAAACCCAGTCCTACTTTATCACTGAAACACAGAATCTTCCTTTCTATACTTTTTTTTTAAAGGTGCAATAGTAATCTATTTCCAGGAACAATGACAACATATAGATATATCGACCCTTTGATTATGATTATTTCATGGAGAGTGCTGAACAGGCAGCTAATGAAAAAGATAGCTGTCATACAATTAACTTTGCATCATGAGTGTGAAGATCTAGAAAAAAAAGAATGGGAGCTGTTAGGGAGAATGATATTTTTCTTTAAAGAGTACAGATTCAATAAAACTAATTAATTGTACATATTTAGTGGCAGCTATCAAGTCAATGAGTTCACACTCATAGGACCATTTAACCAACAAATAATCAAAAATACTTTACATTTGATCTCAAAGAAATCTACTTCTAAAGGCAGTACTTTTTGAAAGAAATTGGAGATGAAGGCTAAAGCGTTTGTCTGTTCATATTTTTAGCTAGAAAAATAAACCTGAATCAGCGGTGCTATAGTGTGTGACTTCCTTCTCTAGCTGGGAAAAAGGAGGGGAACAAAACAAACTAGATGTAACAAAGTATAAATATTCATTTTATTGAGAAACAGAGGATTACCTTCAGGATTTTCTTTGTTTTTCCCCAAAATGGAAGAGCTGCCATAGAATAGAACCAACTAGTGCTATTTTGAAGAAAGGAATTGGGAGAATGAGAAAGGAAATGGGAACAACCATCACTTGTAATTTAGGTGGAAAAGAAATGAGAAAGATGAATGCAAAAGCTGGAGCTCCTGATGTTTCTTTAGGAATAGCTGAGGATTGAAGAAAAGATGACTATGGCTCACCTAAGAACCACCAGCAGCTGAAAAGGTCCTAGAGTTCCTCAGTTAAATTAAGTATTGAGGCAAATTTCTAAGCCTTATCTATCATTATAAGTAAAATCCAGGTAGTTCACAGCATGTGTTTGATAAAAGCTCACATATATAATGAGTCTCAACAGTTTTCCTATATGATCAGTTTTTCTTTCCTTAAATGTAATTCTTTCATTCAGCAACAGAAAAAAAAAATCAAGCTAAAGTGATTGTCAATGTCTGACAATTGGCAGGGACAATTCAAGGACAGCAAAGCAGCTGCTACAGATTTTAAAATTATTTTTTGTAATAGATCAGATTTTTAAATTCACAGTGTTCCTTTATAGTCTGTTAGGTTTGTCTCTAGCAGGAGTTCCTTTAGGGCAAGCACTGCAGACAGTCTGCCTACCCTGAGGGAAACTAAGACAGTCAGATGTGGGGTAAAGGAAAGATATTAATAATTTAAGACAGTGGTCTACAACCCCTAGGACAAAGCAATAGTGTAAGTATGGAAACATCTAACTCCCGAGCTCACATTTGTCCTCCCTGAACTTGTATTTTCCTCAACAGATTTACAAAGTGCTACAGAGGATACAGTGTTATCCATGTTTTCTGGAGGAGCTCTGAAAATGCTCATGGTTAATGATACCTCCTGCCACTGCCAGGACCTGCAGAGCAAGGAGAGAAGTCAACCAGGAGGCTGCATCAACAAAAGAGGCAGCAGAGCAGGGAAGAACACTATTTGTAAGCTACAAAACATAGACCTCGGAAAGAGAAAAAGCCCTGGGTAAAGTACTTTTTCTGTTATTCCTGCAAGTTAAAGAGGTTAACTTAACATTGCCAAATAGAAGATTCACTGAGTGAAAACCACTTCCAGTAACCCAAATATTAATTTTGATTACTCTTTGACATTGGTTCTCATTTTCATTTTATAGAAAGGCATATTTGGCAACTCTCTTCAGTGTTACAGAAGGACTTATTTTGAAACTATTTCCACTTATTCAGTACTCTTTTCCTGCGCTGAGCAAACATTGACCTGACAGTCATTCACTAGTACATTAAACTTTGTATTCAATATTCACATGCATGATAAATCAATTGTATTTGAAAGCAGGAAAGAACAGATGTGAACTTTAAGAACTACCTTCATTTTAGGCTACTACCTGCCCAAAGTGAAGCAAAGTGTTCTCTAGGTGTGCCATACTACATCCTTTCAAGGCTGATTGGCACTTGGATCTGGGCACTATACATTCAGTTTCTTTGTCACATGCTTGAGAACACAAGTTTAAGAACTCCCACAGTCTTTCATTTAAGCAGACCGAGTTGTACTGAAGTTCTACTGAAACCTTCACACTCCCTATGCAAAATACCAGAAATTATCAATATCACAAAAGCATATTAGTTTTCACTGTAAATAATTCCATCAGAAAGTCCCAAACAGAATCACCACCTACTCTGAGTACACTTTGTTTACAAAGACCACCCTACATGCTGAAATAATACATTCTTCAAAAGCACAGAAACCTGGATTCAACATAGATATTTAAATGAGAATCACTGCAAAAAAACCCAATTATTCAAGTGCAGGAGAATTTAATTAGCAGCCTCGCTTTTGCACCTTCATACTGCATATTTCCTACTCAATCCTACTTTGCTTATGGTGGCAAAATATTCAGCAAAACTAAGTGTTGTAACGTACAATTAAATATTCTTTACATAATTTTTTCCACACAAATACTATGAATGAATGAGAAGACCTCAGCTCCACTACAGCTGAAAACCCATGATCATGACAATGGCTACCTTGACTTCTTGAGCTAGGATTTAATAATACAATGGGTGTGTGTGGATAGATAGATAGACTGACAGACAGACATGACTGGCTAATATGTTTTACCTTCTAGACTGAGATTACCACTGTCAAACCCAACAAAGTGTAATGTTTAAAAGAAAAAAAAAAAAAAGTTAAGATCTCTTAAACATGAACTGTGAACCTGAAACCCAAGTGTACAAATATTGATGCAACTCTTATCTACTGACAGCTCTTCAAAAGAGCAGCAATATCTGATGGATATGAGCATTTAAGTATATGAGTGTAGTATTTATTGTTGGTGGAGAAAACTATTAAAAAACATGCACCAGTGAAAGTAAGGCAGGATGAGAAATGAAACACAACATTTGGAAGAGAGAACAAACAGCACGTATTTATTCCTCCCATTCTACCTGATTACAGCATATAGGAAGAGTGGGACCTACAAAAATGGATTCTCTCTTCCTCTTAACTGTACAAGACAGTATTAAGTGGTGGCTGACTGAGAACCATACTGAAGGCCACAGGGACAAGGAATAATATGGAAGTAATCAGAAGGAAAATTTCAGTCCATATATGAACCTGCAATGGTTTAATTTCTTTCATGTCTTTTTACCTTCCAAAGTTAACTTTACCACAACAGCTCCTTGTGAGTTCGTTCAGCCAAAATACACAATAAACTGGTTTGGGTGTCTAAGAAAGGTTTACTTGATGGTGCGTATAGTAACAGAAAACCCTAGGGAGTTTTTGAAATGCATAACATTTCAAAGTTATGCAACATGATGATGGTTTTTCAAGTCTATCACAACTGACTGGGAGATGCTCACAAAACCTAACTTACCTAAGAGGGGCCAGCATTCCTTGAAAGATAAACATTTCTTGTTGGGGTGAGTCAAACCAAGAATTCAACCAAGAATTTAATTCAATCAGCTGGAGTTCTCCTGAAAAAACCTCTGTTTCCATCAGCTATACACAATGCTTTGGGGAATAGTCTTCCTGGACAAAGCCAGACTTCCTATAACCAGTATATTTTGCAAATAGTATCAAACATATCACGCAGGAAAAATATTTCTGCATTTCTAACATCACTATTAATACTTTCTGCAGAAGTGATGAGAATGCCAGCTGCAGTGGTCAGTGCTTCCAGGAGGTCAAACAGATTCCTGCAGTGAACACAGGAAACGACACTGCTGCCACATCATAGCTAACTTCACAGGCACTCTGACCACAACTATAAAAATCACATCTCTCCACTGCAAAAATATTTTTTACGAAGTGTTATAGCAGGCTGAAAATAGAATAAAACTTAGTGAAAGTCAATGCGTTTTAACTTTTAATCTGGCAATTGCAGGAGAAGGACTTTATGACCCCACGCCCGTAATAGATAAAGCAACTCGGTAAAACTTAAAAGATTGTAGTAGAAGCTCAACTTTGGCCAGACCTTCTGCTTATCACTTTGAGTGTCCAGCTGCCTGCTGTTTTCAGACAAAGGTACCTCATTAGCCACTGTCAAGTAAATAGATGCTATCATTTTTCTGGCTCAGAAAATAAAAATTAACTAACATTTGAAACAAGTTGCTAAAAGGCTACTCATAGTCACTCACAGCACCTTCAATTATAAAAGAAGGACAATTTTAAGGTCGCCATTCTATTAAGACAAAATATGAATTGGCAATAACAATTCCATCAACAACAGGCTGGAACAAATGCCTATGTCTATGCTGAAATTGGTCACCTGCATAGGAAGGCAGATGCATGGCACACCTGGAGTTACAAGATGTGTTACCAAACTAAGCTATCTCAAGCTGATAAAGAAACAGAACTATCAAGAAGCCAATGTTATCAGACATCTTAAACAAAATGTTTGTCATCTTGAAAGTGCTCTCGATTACATACTTGGGCCTTAAAATGTCTAGAGATCTACATTGAGCAGGCTGCAACAGAACAAAACCTGGTCTAGACAGTCTTTTTATTCCTGTAATAATCCAGGAAAACTGTAACCATGTCTACTTAAGCATTTATCACCAACAAATAATTCTGACAGAACTAAAATATAATCATTCCTCCCGCAGGCTAATGAGAGAATGGCTGGAGCTAAATGGTATCCCATAATAATTTTACGTGTATGAAGTGTTCCATTTCATTTAGTGATATTATAAAAGTGATTCATTGGCCATAACGTTTACTGTTTACAATCTGCAGCAAGCTATACCCTTCTCAAGGGAGATTAAGTAATCAAGAAAATGTTATTCACACTATGTATTTGAGAAAAATAGATCACTGTGCCAATTACAGATTCTTTCCTATACTAAGAAGGATGTATGCTAGCCTAGAAAGGAGACGGAAAGGAGAAAAGACAAGATATTTGTTTGCTTCTCAAGTGAAAAGGAGGTCATACAATCATGCATTGAAAAAGTTTTGTTTTAGTCCAGCAAAGCCTGAAGAGAGAAAAAAACCAAGAAATGCTAGTTTTGAGTAGCTGCTGAAGACACTTCATTATAGCAAATCTTAAAGGTCTGAAAAACCATACAGTGACTCACAGGACTACAAACAGAAAGATCCAGTAGTAGTCAGATTGCAATTTTGTTTCCAGAGTATCCATTAGAGGCAACTTTTTTTTTTTTAATGAAAGCATTTCTTTTAAGTGTTCTTTGTTAATATTTCTTGTACACCATTTTCCACTGAAAGATCACAGTGATCAATACAGGCTGCAATGAATGAAGTGCAACAGCTCCAGAACACGGATGATACATTATTCATTTCACAGATAAGTAAATGCAAGTATGAAAAATTAAGTGACTTGCCCTAGTCAGAGAGCCAAAAGCACAGCTGTGAATCTAATCCAGATACCCCAGCTTCCAATGATCCATTAACCACTAGACATTAGCCTTTCTAAAATGAAATGTAACCTTTTCCTCACATTTTGCCCTCCTTCTAACAAGTCTGGCAAAGCTAGTACAGGGGCTGTTCACTTCATGCGGCTGACTTTTAAGAAATCAGAATCTTAGAAATAAAAATTAATAAAACATAAGCTAAACTTTACCGTACAGATTACAGAACTCCCAAATCCATCACTGTAGGGCTCAGTTACCCGTCTCTGCCCTTCCAAGAGAAGGGTCAGCAATAGCTCACAGATTTAAAGCTGCTGGCCAGGCACAAGCTTGGTGGGAGGTATCGGGGTCACACATCATCCCAGAAGAACACCTGCTGCAGTCCTGATTCACAGCGGGCACTTACACCCAGGAGCTGCCAGTGCTGCATCCAAACAAGAGGAAGAAATGGATGGGATCATCAGGGAAATGTATACTGGCCCAACAGCTGCTTCTCCACATGTCCTGTCTCACATACACAGCTACCTTTCCGCTGCCTTCTTCAAGGCTCTCAGCACAGGCATTGCATTGCAACAGCCTAGTGAGCCAAAGCTTGGCAAAATGTTAAAAACACTCATCAACACTCTGGTTACATTAAAGGCTTTCTGTGTGGTGGCAATTATGTCCTGTGCTGTCGCAGCTCAGAACTTATTCCATGCACACAAACATTGATAGAGAACCCTCTGCTTTAAGAAACCCTTAATGGTCTCAGGAAGACTTCAAAAGCTGGCAAAGCCTTTAGGCAGGAAGGGTGGATAGACACAAAACCACTGATGACAAAATGCCACCAGTCAATGAAAGTTAAAGAAAATTGTTTAGACCTGACAGCAAGCAATCAATTTGATTGTCACCACTTATAACCTCAAAAATAAATGAGTAGAAACTTGAGAAACAGCACATGCAACTAATCAATTTTACAGCACATATTTTTCAGTAGTTTCCACAAATACAAAAATCTCCTTAAATGCTGGAGTACTTCTCAGATATATATATAGCATTTACTCACTCAGAGTCTCAAAGGTTAGAGTTCCAGAACATATCAATCACTTAAGTATTTTTTAAAAAATCATCAAATAAAATATTTTAGATACCCATGCTTTAAAACATTTGTCTGAACACACAACAGGAAACCTTTGCTACTTTTTAAGAATGAGTAATGAGACAGATTTAAAAGTATTCAAACAAATCCTAATATTGAAAAATTATGACCTGTTTCCTAAATTGCTGTGATAAGTCAGGGCATAGACCTCTGATTCAAAACTAAAATCACTCACACTTACATTGAAACATACAACACTTAAATTTCAGAAATAAATTATCAAGATCATTGAGAAAGACTACGGTCAAATTTCACCTTATTGCAATATAACACCATAAAACAAGGTGAGCAAGGTACAATTTGTGCATTACTGTGGGTGTACTAAAACTTGTCAGCAGGATATTAACTCTTCTTACAACACAAAGGTCAAGGCCATCGGAAATCCATCTGCAACAAAGCCCTTGGAAATACCAGTGAAACCAAATAAGAAGATCCAAAGTAAGGGCACAGGCTTTCAGTTTTATACGAGTAAATACTTCTTCCTTCCAGCACAACACATCAGTTTAGTAGTGTACTCTGAAACATATATGAATTTTAAAAATGAATGTATTTAATCCTGCTGAGCCTGGGCATGACTATATCCCTACTGGTGTTCCACAAGCCACAGGCTTACAGAATTAAGCCTGAAGCAGCCCACTTAAAATAACAAAAAACCCCAACAAACCCTTACATCACAGCTCCACCACAAAATTTCCAACCATGCCTCAAAATACTGCATTTAAAATTCACAAACAAATCAGCAACTCTACCATACATTGAACAGGCACTCTAAAGTTCCACTTTAGTGCTGCAGGTCTCTGTGACACTTCTGTGACTGCAGTGCAAACTTAAGAGCCCAAATACTTCGCGCTTTGTTCCTCCTATTCCCTCCATTCCATCAACTGACCTTACAATGACAGAAGAGCATTTTCTTCTCATCCCTCCTCTTTATCACAATATCACAACTTTCAGTTATAAAAAGTTCAACAAAATCCCCTCCACCACCATTTTCTAAAGTCCGGTATTTTCCATTTTTATTAACAATTTCATTTGTTTCTTGCAGAAAAGTCTACTCAAGGCCAATGTCTAAATCCCTCTTCCTGGAAATTATGTTTCTTTTAAAAAGCTATTTTTCCCCTGTACTCATTTTTTTGACTCAAGACAACCAGATTTAGAGACAGAGAGCTTGAAAAACAAATCTTGTTTTTATATCATTACAACACTATGGATTTGCCAAGGACCACTAAAGAGCTACAATTTCCGTTCCTTAAAAGAAAAGCTGAACATCCACTTTAAACAAATGCTCATTTTTGTCTTACACCTGTTAAAAAATACTGTGCATACTAAACTTGGATTCTATTAATGTTGCTATAGCTGCAGTTATAGCAAACACAGATCTACCAAACAAAAACCACCAAAAACTCCAAAACCAAACAAAAACCACAACCAAAACACTCAAATCCACAACGAAAAATCTTCGGAAAATTGCACTTTTATTTTTTCCTTAATTTTGGTAAGTGTCTGGAGTTTTATTGTATAAAAAACCCACTGTCAATCAGTTCTTGTTTTACAGTCAAAGAAAACCCTGCTCAACAATCCCAATTTCTGCTTATTGGCAGGAATGCAAGACTTCCATTAGTTTGCCTTAAGAATGAAAGAGCAGGTAAACAGCTTAGCAACCCTAAAATTCTCAATACACAAAACCTCGCAGCTCCCAGCTGGATATTCCAAAACACTTGGTAACAAAATACACAATTTAAAAGCTCGAAATGAGCAGGGTCATTTCGAGCTTTTAAACTGAGCAGCCTCTCTGCTTTTTCCCTTGCTTTCCTTGCAATATAGTTCTTAATTATAACAGAATACAAAACTGTTAGCGAGGCAGCCGCACTTTTGAAGGGAGTTTCTTTTTCTTTTTTCCCCGCACCGCACGGGGGAAGCGCCGCACGTGGCGTCACAAGGAAGCAACTTCCGAATGACAGCGGATAACCGCAGGGAAAACCTGTGACAGCAAGGGAACGAGGATCCTGGAGCGGAGGCGAAACCTCCCGCCCCCAAGGCAGCCTTGCCCTGGGGACGCCCCGCTCACGGCACGAAGCCCAAAAGTTCCCAGGAGCTCTGCCAAGGCTCCCGCGGGCTGCCGGCGGCCCCAGCCCCGCCGTGCCCCCCAGCTCCCCCCAGCGCTTACCGGGCGGTGTCGAGCAGCGGGTGCTTGGTGCCCACCAGCTTGCGGACCTGCATGGCGATGTTGCTGAGCTCGTCGCTCAGCAGGCACCGTAGGCTCATGAAGGACGTCGGGTACCCCACGATCTTCTCGGCCTCCGACACCACCTGGCTCCAGGGCGGGCCGCCCGAGGACAGGCACCGCAGCCCGCCGGCGCCGCGGACCCCGCACCGCAGCAGGGCACCCCACATGCCGCCTCCCCAGGGACGCTCCGCTCTCCCACTACGAGCCCCGGCGGGGCCCCACACGCCGAGGGGTCGCGGACGAGTCCCGCTGCCAGAGGAGCGTCCCGGCTGTGTCCCGGCCGGCCCTGCTCGTGCCCCGCGTTCCCCCCGGCGGCGGTGGCCGGAGCGGGCTCATTGTGCCCTGGGGGCGGCCATCTTGGGCGTCGCAAACCACGGCGCGCCGTAAAGCGAGGGCGGCGAGGCGGGAGCTGCGGACGGGCGTCCTGGTGCCCCGAGGCAGCGAGCCTTGCCCGCTGTCCTCCGCCCTCAGGCATCGCGGGGGTAAAGCGCCGCCGCTTCTCTTCCCCGCTCAGTACGTGCCCCCTCCCGGAGCCGTGGCGGAGGGTCCCGCTGGAGGGGGAACGCTTCACGCGCCTGGTCTGGGCTCCCGGCTGGCCAGGGTGCCCTACAGAGCGGGATGTGCTCTGCCTGCGCCCGGGGTTGCTACGGGGACCAGCGGGGAAGAGAGGTCAGGGTCCCACCTAAAGAGTTCGGCCTGTAGTCTTTAGCTACACAGGTACGATTTCCGTGCCTTGTTTTTTCGCTGTTAGGATGGTCAGGCATTGGAATAAGTTGCCCAGGGAGGTGGTGGAAACAGCAAGCGTGGATGTGTTCAGGAAGCACCTGGATCTGGCACTGATGCGGTTTAGAGGCGACAGTGCTGCTCTGATGCTCGGACTGACAGCTGATGATCTGATCTTGATGGTCTATTCCAGCCTTGATGATCCTATACGTCTATGATTGCAGTGTACGGGCATTCTTTTTTGCCTCTTCCCGGAGCTGTCTGGGGCATGGCATCAACAGCCCTTATTTACTGCGTGCTCTTGCACTGTGGCTGTGTTGTATGGTGCTCTGCTGTGAGCCAGCTGAGGGGGGTTATGAACAGCCTCCTTGTGAGCTGAGGAGGTACTTTCAACCAAACAGTGAACATCAAAAGGAACAGCTAATTTTGAGTGCCCAAGTGAAGACTTCAGGGTCCCACAATTCACAGTGGGGTCTGCTGTATATGATGTAGTGTTTCCTTAATTCTGAGCACAGCCGTCACCAATGCCTCTTTGCAGGTACCTGCCCCCGAAACTTTTATGAATTCAGAGAACAGATATTCTATTTCAGAGAACAGACCTAACAGAGGAGAAAAATTCACTGGCCATCTTCAGAAATTGGGTTCAGTGACTTCCTCACACCCAAGGAATATTATGATGTGTTCTGTCTTTACAATCACTGACATCCATTCCTTCTATATCTTCAAGGCTTTGTTGCAACAAATCAGGCAAAGTTTTGAGGATAAAACTGTCCTGTTGACTGTATTCACGTTGAAAATAAGGGTGTTACATTTCTTATCTTTGGAAATACAAGATACAGATCACTTTATTTTGTTTGCATTATTTAAATAGAGTTACATTGAAGGATACTACTGTAAAAGAAGATGCAAATAGAAAACAATCCCATCACAAAGAAAGACGGACAGGAAAGCACAATATAACTCTTGCAGTTGCAAAGGAGAAGCTGCTAGAAAGGACCTGTTTTTCAATGGCAAGATGTTTATTGTTCTGACACCTGAGACAACTCCAAAACTCTAAAAGGTACTGTCCTAAGGAAGGGCTATGACTGT
This sequence comes from Ploceus nigricollis, assembly GCA_013399945.1. Classification (NCBI taxonomy): domain Eukaryota; kingdom Metazoa; phylum Chordata; class Aves; order Passeriformes; family Ploceidae; genus Ploceus; species Ploceus nigricollis. The sequence continues at coordinate 827,260 of VXBC01010429.1, read as the reverse complement.
GAAGTCAACAACACCTGGACATGCCTGTGTCATCTCATAAGCAGCATCTCCCAATGGAGAGGGGAAAAACTAGGAGAGAGAAAATCTGTGAGAACAGGAAAGGTATCTTAAGAGTTAAGTTTCTGGTGTCAAATCTTTACTTTCTATGCTGCCTGTCTCTGAGAGAATAAAGCTTTGCTTCGAAGGAGCTGCCACCGAGGCAGTTTAGTTAGCTGGTGTCACAGAACAAACTGTTGCTAAATAGGGAGTTGCAGCTCATAAACACAGTTTAGAAATGACAGAATGCAGTGGCATGTTTCTGTGCAGAAAGCCTAAGTTAATGAAAATTGCCGGAGGGATGCACTTAAGAAGAGCTACTAAGGCACCTCATCCTGTAACAGCGACAAGTTCCTTGATTCATTTCCTGAGCCATATCCATTCTTGCACTTAATGTGGTTAGTGTTCTGTGAAAAGCTTAACATGATTATACAATTAAAGTCTGCTTAAAATAATACATATAAACTGGGGAGAATTAGGGTTCTATGGGCAATAAACCTACCATCTCCTAATGTGTGAGACTTTAACTTTTTTAAGCTGCTGTTCTTTATGTTATTCTAGAAATCTGAATGCATCTACCCTCTTTATGTAGAATTCTTCTAAGTCCAAGTGGTTTAGAAGTAGGGCAAGACCCTTGATATCCACAACACTGCACACTATCACTAGGGCTTCCTCAGGATTCACCATCAGTAGGTTGATGTTTTTTAAAAGCAGCAATTGCTAGAGGAATAAAGTAAATATTTTGTCAGTCGTTTTCCAGCTTTTTTATTATTACTTCTTGACCACAGAGACTCTTTGAGAAGATCATACTGTAATACCTAAGGACTTTCTGTCTCTCACTCTCAGCCCAATGCCTTCATCCCTTTCCCTTCTCTTAGCAACCTAAGAGTCTCACTTCAGTAGTTAATTTTTGACTCCTGGTCCAAGTTCATAGTTTCTTTCTCCCAGTCTCCTCACTTCTTTGCTTCAGTCCCACACACCATCCCTAAAGGCTACTGTTCTTTCAATCTTGTCACAGCCTTCTCGTTTCACCATCAATTACCCTCTTGTCTGCATAGCCTGCATCCTAATCATAGGCTCTTCTTATCATATATGTTTATGGGTGGGACCCTCCAAATCCTTGGCAAATCCTTTGCCAAATTGCAGGTTTAGAGCATGGAGAGTTTCTCAGTTATGCAACCCAATGATATTTTTTTACTCAAGGAGAATGTATTTTTTTGCTAACCTCATTTTTCAAACTGAGTGGACTATTTTAAAAATCAGCTTCAGGCTGGCACACCAATCACAGGAAAAAATCATTACAAATTAGCTAATATTTGACAGTTACAGGCATCAAAAGCCAGGGTCCTATAATAGGCAATGATGGACCAACTTACCCATAGGCATTGTTGTTTGCACTGCCTGTTTCTGAAACAGAGCTTCTCAGTTTTCCTCTCAAAAAAATCCCATTAGAAGAAAAGGTATGATGTACTTACCATATCATAAGTTGTGTACAAAACCACATGCTTTTTTTTGTCTTTGCTCATTTCCCCACAGGATCAGAGAGAAAAAATGTGCACTATTTCAAGAGCTTCAGTGACTGTACAATAGGCATGTCTATTTCTTTAGAGTCTTTAGCAGAGAAGAAAACTGAAACTCTTTTTTTTTTCTGTTTCAATTGACTTTTTAAAGCCTCCCCAGGAAGAGAAAGAAGCCACTGGAGGGGGCCAATATCAAAGTTGAAGAACAAAGATGACAGGTCAAGAGACACTTCTGTTTACATCAGCATGCTCTGGACCAATGTACCAGAGAATACATCAAAGCCACTACTAATGCCTGCTCTGGATCTATTTTCTAGCAAATGAAACATGGAAATATTTTCCTGACTGCCATCTAAAGTAAAACAATTGCAAAGCACTCTCGTTTGATTGGGAACATTTGAACTTTCAATTTTTCATAGTTACCCTGGCCTTATCCAAAATAAACGATGTCTACAGGAGAATGAGACCAGTGATGTTGTATATTGTAGTAACTGTAACCTGTCTACATAACCAAATCTTCTAGATGCTGCTTAATTTTTTAATATGTTAAATCCCAGGTGCACTCTAAGACTGTTTACAAAAATAAAAGTGAACAGAAATATGTCTGTTCCTTCCAAAGCACCCATGTAGTTGTTGTTACCACACACACCTATTCCCCCCCTCACCTCTCCCTCCTCCCAAGGACTGATTTATTCCATGGCATCCTGGGAAAGCAGAGAGTTATGATCATTTCCATTTTGGAAGTCAGGAGGTTTAACGGGGAGGTTGTGTGATTTGTCCAAGGCTTTGCAAAAGCCCTAAGGCAAACTGAGAAAAGAATCCACTTCTCTTGACCTCCTTGTCTGTGTCTTGTCTGCAAGGCTGCCTGTCTTCCTAGCAGCTGACAGAACTACTGACAAGGGCGAAGGCCGTATTGATCCTGTAGTTAGACACTGAAAAAACACCATCATTTAGCAGGTGGTTTCAGTAGGAGTCACATCCCTTAGACAGAATTTGACACTTTAAGTCTAATTATACATACTGTGATACCAATATCAGAACTTGATACGTTGCTGGTTAATAAATGATAACAAATGCAAAAGATTTTTTCAAAACAAATAAATATAGCTGTGATACATAGGGATGCTTTGACAGAGAAGGTGTATGTAACTCTTTTCACTCTGCACACCAGGCTCAGGGATACAGTAGCTCATCAGGGATATGGTAGCTCATCATACATGGCACAGATGGAAAGCCAAGGATCCCGCTGGGTCTCAGCAGCGCCACACAGGCAGTGGGACAAGCCCCTCCTGTGCCACATCCCTCAGAACGCAGCTGCCTCCTCACTGGCTCATCAGTCAGCGCTGCAAAAGAAAGCAAAATCAATTGAAGTCCCTCCATTTCAGCAAGCTGAGTATGAACACGAGTAGACGAATGTGCAGCTTGATAACGCACCCCCTTCGTAGAGTCACTGTTTTTTCACCTCCCCATCCAATTTCCATTGTAAGAGCCTCTCAGGCCATCTCGTCTGATGGGCAGTGCTCCACTCAGGGGAATTTGGACAGACACTCAGAACACCAACGTTTTGGAGCCGAGTAATCTACAATAGAAGGAAGAGGAAGATAAGCGCACTGTTAGTTTCTGCTCATACGCAATCAAAGCAGACAAAACATCCATCATCCTGTACAATATTAGTCTTTAAATATTCAGCTTTATCAGTTCCCCCATTCCTAATCCATCATTAACCACCCCATGAAGTCTCAGCTGATTAGCCCCACCTCTGCAGCTCAGCAATCCATTAACTATTTATTATTTGTATTTAATTGAACATCAGTAGCAGTAGAAAACTCCAACCAGACACATTTCAGAACCAGAACAAAGGACATGGTCCCCTGCCTAAGGAATTCATATTTTGGACAAGAGTGAAGTGCAGCAAAGAGGAAGTGACAGCCATGCTGAACAAAGGCTTACCCATGTGCCCTCTATTAAATTCCACACTCCACAAATTTCTAGATTTTTTATGGATTTATTTTCAATGAGCTCCATCTCCTTATCCCTTAAAATCAGAGAAGATGATGTGATTTGGGAGGGTCCTGCAAGAAAAATATGGTGTTTTTTATGTTAGGTGAAAAATGGTTTAAAAAACTCTACCTAAATCATGGAACAGTTATCAGTAGTGATAGAAACTAGGGATTATAGTCATAGAAAACTGGCAAACATACACAACATGCAAATTTTATGGGGACTTAAATAAATGGAAATGGATTTCTCAGTTAAAATGCTTACTTCTTGGGGATTAAATATATGTAATTTGTGAAGTGTTATTTATATTTTGCTGCTTTCTATTCACATGCATAATCAAAACATAGATACAATTCTAAATGGGTTTTTTTTCCTGCTGGTAGTCCTGGGTTTGGACATCTTTTTCTGTCTTTCTCTTTTTATTACTTAGACTGGAAGCTAAGGCTGGCTGCACATTTCCTCTGAAGTAAACTTTGTAGAAGAAATCAGTGTCTTTGTTACCTCCGCCGGGGTTTCTGTACCTTTCTATTTGTGAGTTCCCTTTGAAACATGCCTGAAAGATCTAGTTCCCAAGAAAGTCACTACCCACTCCCTGAGCAGAGCTGCACAGCACGAGCACTTCCCACCAGAGACTCAGCACTGGCTTGTTGTTTACTGATCAACTTTAAAGCCCAGAGCACTGGAGGAAAGAGTTTTCTAAGGGACTTCTCTACCTCTGTGCCCACTCACTGCCTTGCTACCTGGTGGAGAGTAATGCCAGTCTGGAAGCCAAGCTCAATATGTGAAAGTGAACATGGATAATACAGAAAATGTTTTTTCAATTTGAGTTGGAAAACTCAAGTTAAAACCATTTGAATCTATCCTTGTAATTCAGTGTCTGAACAAAACAATGCATTTTAAGTAGCACTGACTAAATGGCTTTGAGGAAATTAAAAAGCTATCCATCTATAATATACTGTGCTATCTATATACTTTACCCCAGTCTAGGTAAACGCTTCTGTTAAAAATAGGTATTTATTCCCTCTGCCTTTGAATTTATCCTGATGTCAATCTGTTGGAGACAAAGAGCGATGACTCTCAGGGTACAAGGAGTGATGCATTTATATTTACCTAGCACTCAACTCACTTGCATCTGTTCTCCTTTTAATCCCTGTAATTAAAATGCTTGCCTGCCTCTTCAGTACACGCTCTAAAATAGCTCATATTTGGACATCACAGCAATTATAGTTACTGCTGCAGAAGGACAAGAGAAAGAACAATTGACTTAGGCCAGTACAGTTAAGTAACCTATGGAAGGGAAAACATAAGCTACTACTGCAAAATAGAATATAAGAGCATTGAGTCAGATGAAAGGAACATTTAAAGTAGTACAGCCTGTTTCCCATAAGAGCCAGAATGAAATGATTAAGGCAATAGATGAGAAATGACGCAAATATGGAGAAATAAGTTCTGTGGTATGTCCACCCAACTTCCACCTGACTGCACTTTGGAGACGTCTTGAGCCAGATGCTCTGTCAAGTCTATCACATTTTATAAATGAAAATGGAATGATTTCTCAGATCTTCCAAGTCTGGCTTTTCCAAGTTCTTCTTTGAATCTGTTTGGACCTATTTCCCTCCAAACATCCTGCAGACACTGTGTTCCCCAGTTTTTTTAAATGTGTAATGTGGAGGAACCCCATTTCATTTAATTTATTTTAAGCTTCCTATCTGCAGTCAGAACCAATGAGGAATGCCCAAACTAGTCTAAAATAATCTTGAACAACATATCCATCCATTTCTGTTTTATTAATTCTCCTCATCTTCCTTCTTTCCCCTGTAATGCCCTCTTTCTTTTTTCCTAATTTCTGGAGGGTGTCACAAGCTCTAAAGACATCTAATTTACAAATGCATGCCTATCATATACTAAAATTCAAATGATTGAAAGCACAGCAGTCCTTCAGGGGCAGAGTCTTCTGCAATGATGTCGCTTACTTGTAAGTTTAGTCTTAAACTTTGGCACCTCAGTTGCTTTCTGAGCTCTTGAATGAGAGTGACCTGATTTTCAGAGGTGCTTAGCACCCACCAGGTCTCTGAGGGAGCTGCAGGCACTCCACAAGCACAAGAGAACACTTTTATGCAAAGCATCTGCCTGACTCTGGGCACTCAAGTATTAAATTGTTACTCTGGATTCAGCTTCACAGCATAGTGACACAGGAAATCATCAGCCCTGGAGTGAAATCAAGAGCCTTAGGACTGGCAGTACAGCCCTTACTTATTTAAGGCAATTTAAGGTAAGTAGTACTCTTTATTTAAATATTACTAAATGTGAATCTTCCTGGTTTTTTTCAGGATCAGTGGCAAATGCTACAGAGGAGAATCATCCTACAGGTTTCACATACTCTAAATGTACATGTTTGCTATATCAGGAGTCCTGCTGGAACATATTCATTTTCAGCTTTGTATCTGTTTCCACAGTAAAACACCAAAACTTCAACTTACATTTTCACCTGCACAATCATCTAATAGATACACTTTCCATCTACCCTATAATTTTTTTTCTTTCTCTGTTCCTCTCTTGGAACTTGTTCAGACCTATTCTCTAGCCAAAAGTGGGTGGGTTTTTTTCCCTTCAGTGTACTCCTCTTTGCATTTCTTTTTGCTTTCTCGCCACCTTTCTATGTGTCAGCCTTGTTCCACTTCTTCTCCCTGGTGGCATTCAGAACTCCTGCTACTTTCATACACTCTCACCATTTTAAGCTGCTTTCCCACATGCTGCCTTTCACAGAACACCTTCCATCCACTGATTTCCAAAGCACAGATGCTTGTTCGCTTTCCATGATGGCAACAACAGCTCTAAAGGAAACATATCGTTTCCCCTCCTGCAATTCATGCACAAATGCCTGGCATGTGCTGCCTGGAGAAAGCCTTTCAACTTTGAATTTCCTTGCTTTTGTGGAATCTGTGAAAAAGTCTGATAAATTACAGCTTGGCAGTTATTTCAAATAACTTTATTTGCAGCCAGCTGAGGCAAAATCTGTCAATGGTACCATCCCAGTGTTCTTTCAAAGGTTGTTGGTGTTTCATGAGGGAGCTCAAAGTCAAGCTGGTTCAAAGGGAGGCTCACATTTCATTTTTTTCCAAGAAGGGTAGCTTACACATTCTAATGGTGATAGGACTGTATTACAGGACATAAGAGCTGAGTTCTAGTTGAGGCCATGAGTCTCTTCCAATGCATGTGTTTTGTCACTTTATCTCTCGCCTGATGATTTCTCATCTGTGAAACAGCTGTAATACTAACTGGTAGTTGTAATATTAGTGAACAACAGACAAGAAGACCCCAACTAATCATATGGGTGGCAAGGTTTTGGTGTTGGCCTTGGACCTGGTTTTAATGTTGGCAGTTTGGGCAAAGCCAGTGAACCTCAGTCTACAGCTTCTCTCACCAGGGTTCAAGAGACACCAGCTGTGACACACAGTGTGCAGCAGGCAACTTCTCACGTTGTCCCGAAGGCCAAGAGGAAGAAATAATACAGAGCCTTGGCTTTGCAAGCCACTGCTGCCTGAGCTTGCAGGAATGGTGGTGCACCTGGAGACCTCCAGTGATATGCAGAATAAACACCAGCATGGCAGGGTTTGCCGTGTGCGTGAGCAGGATTTCAGTGCATGCTAATGAAAATAAGCATGGTGTTCCTGACCCTCTACTCCCAGAAGCTGTCCAAAGCTGAAGTCTCGTGGGAAGCCTTTGCTGAGCCATCTGGGTGGATGGAAGTTATATGTGACTGTCTCCCATCTACACCCTCTGGTGACCTAAAAATGAGTGGTGAGAACATGTCAATTCTGTTTTAACCAGCAGCACTGTGAAAAGAAATTGATAACCACACTTGACTTCAAGAATCTTGGATGGAGAAGGATACAAATGCTGATCATATTTTCAGGCAAAAGATCCTGCTTGTGTAGAGAAGGATTCTCAGGTCTGTCTTTGAGCAAAATCTACTTATGGTAAGAGACATAGATTATTATCATTAATGTTACATGCATGATTTAATTAGGAAAAGCCACACAGTTCATGAAAACAAAATATTTCGAGCTAATAGTATTACTAATTACCTAAAAGATCATAAATCAAAAGAAATTTAATAAGATGCAGGAGAAAACACTGACAAGAATCTCATGAATTTCAGCAAAGAAATGTGAAACCCTGCACACAGATCAGAACAATATTTGTAGTAACAAAACTGGGGAAGCAGCTAAAAAGCAGCTTTGCAAGGAAGGCCCTGTGAACCCTGGTATTTAACAATCTGAACATGAGCCAGCAGTGCAGCCTTGCAGCAAAGATGGCTGGGGTGCACTAGGAAGAGCACTGCTGGCAGGTTAATGGATGTGATCCTTCCTCTCTACTCAGCTCTGGTGAGACACACCTGGACTGCTGGGTCAAGATCTGAGCTCCACAATATAAGAGAGACATGGACACACTGGAACAAAGGCAGTGGAAGACCATGGAGATGATAAAGGGACTGAAGCATCTGATGTTTGAGAGGCTGAGAGATTTGGGATTGTTTAGCAAGGAGAAGAGAAGGCCCAGGGAAAATATGATCAATGTGTATAAATACCCGAACGGGGGGAGGCAAGTAGAAGACAGAACCAGGCTTTTTTCCGTGATAGGACAAGACGCACATGGGCACAAATCAAAGTACACCAAATCCATGTAAACATAAGAAAAAACTTTTTTTTTTTACTATGAATGTAGTCAAACACTGGAAGAGGCAGCCGAGAGATGCTATGGAAGCTTCATACTTACTCAAGACATGACTGGACACAGAACCAAGCTGCTCTGCTTTGAGCAGGGAGGTTGGACTGTATCATCTCCAGAGGTCCCTTCCAATCCCAACAATTCTTTGATTTGCTAAATACATGCCCCATTCTAGTCCTGAATATATCTCTGTTATGCATGCCTTTGGATTCTTTGACAGACTTTTCACCACATCAATGTGAAGGCATTGCCATTGTATATTAGGATGTGTAAAATTAATGTAAATATAACTGAGAAGATGAAGAGATTGAATCACATGTCATGTAGGATTCTGGGGGATGCTGGCAGGAAAACAAGCATTGCAGTAGAAGAGTAATTGTCAAATAATGACATGTCAAAGCTCAACTTTTACCAACTCTAAATCATTTAGTATATATCAGTGTAGTTCCCTTGATGTGTTTCTTTGGGTCCTGGAAAGAAATGAATAACCCACTGTATCTTGTGTATGCAATGCAGGGGGTAATTTGGACAAAATGATGTAATGTTTTTGAAAACATGACAAGAAAATTAAGGATGAAGAAACTCCAGAATGACTTTATGAATGAAAAGAACCTGCAATTGCTTTCCATCCCTTGACAGATGTTACTTAAACTGACATACTATATCATGCAACAAAGCTTACAGGGGAAATACAGGATTATGAGAAAATGTATAAACCACTATCATTATTGTAAAAAATTCTTTTATTCTACACAGAGAGACAAAAAGAGTATGGATACTTTTTAAGAAGAACGTGATGTGGAGTATTGTACCAGTATTTTCAGGAATTAGCAAAATTAATCTATTTAAAAAAAAAAAAAGGATTGAAGTTAAAAAGAAGGGAGAACTTCCTGCTGTATCCCAATCCCACACAATCTTTCCCCCTCTTCTCCTGCCATTGTAGCGTCTGGGAGACTTGCCTATTTTTTAAAGTAAAACCAAGAAGACTCTCTCCTGCCTTCTTCTGTACAGAGAAGTAAAATTATTGGAAGGGAAGGAAACAGTCATTGCCAAGAAATGGTAGGTGAAGAAATGAATATGCCTTGGCTATAAACATTCTCAGTTCACCTTAGAGGGAGGTTTACAGCTTAGAACTGTTGCAGAGAGCACAAGTCTCCACTCCTCACTGGTTTTGCTTCCGACTTTGACAATTCCCTGCTTTTGATGTGTGTAAAAAAGCAGGGGCACAGCACACATGGAGTTAGGAGGGTGCCTCAGTACCTCAGACCTTCTCCAAAGCAGCCTTTGGAGATCAGCATTTTAGGTGTCAGCCCCAATGAAAGAAGAAACCCTCAAGAAAGTAGGGCTTAGGATATGCTCTTACCAACCTGTGTGACAGAGCAAGTAAAGCACCATTTTGGATGAAATGAAACTTTCAAAATTCACAAAATCTCTTTTTAAAAGATTCATTTCATTCTGAGGTACAGACCTTAGCTGTAATGAAGCTGCAAACCCATAGTTTGTCACAGCCAAGTTCGAGTCTGGTATAATGTATCTAAGTTTTTTGCTTGTCCATAGGTCCTTTATTTTTCTCTACCTGATTTTTGGCATTGCATTCAATATAAAAGCATCACAGAAGAGTCACTGAATAACCAGAGTGGATAGATAGAGTGTAGCAGCAGACAGATGATAAAGATTTTTCCCCACATTCAATACTGGTATCCGGGACGTATTTTTACTAATTTGTTTTTTAATGCATTGCAACCTTATAAAAAGGTTTAATATTGATTGATTTTTAATAGCATGGGTGTTCTCTTGTGCTAAAGACTTCTTCTTGCTTACTTTTGTTGTAAGGAACATGAGAAAATAAGCAAGAAACAAAAAGGCATTTTAACAGGACACTTGGAAGTATTTAACAAAGAATCATAGAAACAAGTTAACTTTTCTTTCTGTTTATCAAATTATGTGAGGATTCAGGCCAAAAGAGTAATTGTTATTAATAATTTAATAAGTTAAATAAAGTTTCTGCCTTTTTGCCAGAAGTTTCAAAAAGCGTTAATGGTGTTAAGGCACTCTCTTGCCATTAATTCATACAGATTCGACAGTGATGCCCTAAAGCAGCACAAAAAAAAAAAAA